>CM032067.1:10404449-11004449 GCA_018831715.1 Matsumurasca onukii
TACTATCCCCATAGTTTTTTTCATCGAACCAAATATATCCGTAAAGTGTTGCCAAGTGTGAAACAAAATTTAATATTAGCTCTTTGCTCAATTTCTTTGTTTTGTGGCGTCTAAACACTAACAGGTCACAGTTGGATTGCAACTGAAAATCATTTGTAGGCTGATTTTAACAATAATTATTAAATGAAATACACAGGGTGTTAACTATTCGTTGTTTGAATCGACGACATTATCATGTTGTGTATACAGGGTGTCCCATAAGTAAAGTGCCAGACTCTAGGAAAAGGTAATAAGGGTCAAAATAAAGAAAAAATCAAGAATAACATTTTTTTCCAAAAACGCTTAGTTAACCAGATATTTGCCATTTTATATTTTCACTAATTATTTATTATCCCCACACCATTTATCGGATTTGACTCAAACTTAACATAAATTTGTATCTAAGTAAGACCATTAATGGAAAAATTACCAGGGTGATCCAACTTTTAATTTTAAAACGGTGGCTATTTTATGGTAATTTTAGGGCTTTTTGGCGTTATACATTAAATAGCGAATAAACGGTGAGTTAAACGATAAAATGTAAAAATTAACGTTTTGTAGTGAATTTTGTTACCTATCTATTGACACCAAGGTCATAAAAATCTATTGAGAAACAACGAAGCTTTAAAGGAAACTCTGGCTGAAACAGACAATTTCCACCTTATTATCTTGATGTTTGCCACGGTTTCCACCGTACATTTGTTGATTCTTAATCAATTTTTTTGGCCTTGGTGTCAATAGACAAGTAATAATATTTGCTACAAAACGGTATTCTTTACATTTTATCGTAAAACTCACCGTTTATTCGCTATTTAAGGGTTAACGGCAAAAATACCCTAAAAATTCCATAAAATAGCCACAGTTTTAAAATGATAAGTTAGATCTTGCTGGTAATTTTTCCATAAATGGTCTTACTTGCACAAATGTATATTAAGTTTGAGTCAAATCCAAAAATGGTGTGGGAGATAATAAATAATTAGTGACAAATATAAAATGGCAAATATCTGGTCAACTAAGCGTTTTTGAAACATTTGTATTCTTAATTGTCTTTTTATTTTGACCTATAAAACCTTTTCCTAGAGTCTGGCACTTTACTTATGAGACACTCTGTATATAAAAGGTTCCGTTTTTTTTCAGTGTTACTGTGTGTGTGTTCCAGAATGTGGTGGATCTCTGTGGTGGTTTTCACGGTGGGGGTGCGTCTCACCTCACAGGATCTAGTGACTATAGCCCCGTCCTCTGCTAACGGAGGAACCACTCCTGCCCCGTCCTCTGTTTCAGTGGAGGTAACAACAGTACCATACATACGAAGTGGTTTTAGTAAGAGTTTAACTCCACCGAGTTAAGTGCTTCAAAAGTGATGTTAAAAATATATTCATAATCGGTTTCGATCATTGTTGATAATTTTCAAATAGAAAATAAAATCATGATTGACATTAGGATTGTATTTTAGTTTTTATATCAATTACTGAATCCTAAATAATTCATTTTATGTTTTATTTTTACTTTATTTTAATTTTTTATTGTTCAACTGTCATTATGAATATTTTCCTATACTCTAAAGAGTATTCCACTACAACCCATTCAACCACCACATCATCAAACTCACTATCACTCCTCATATCAATTAGTCAACAAACAACACCTTTACATCAAACTGGCGGCCACTACGAAGAAATATTGGACGCCACTATCAACCTCGTGGATAAGCTTACTGGCCGCTAAAACTAGTGGCGTCCATTAATGGCCGCCACTACTGGCCCAGGGTTTGTGTAGTTGTAATTAATTGTGACTTTTCCTAATTTGTCAGAAACCAAAGCTGAGGGCGACCATTCGGTCCCTGCAAGTGACTTCCAACATCAAGTACCGCTACGCCACCACTCTGGTCTCCAGCCGCGTGGTCAACCCCTCCAACACCAGTGGCGAGGCTTTCTTCACCGTCACCCTCCCTGAGTCTGCCTTCATCTCAGATTTCCTCATGTAAGCCTAGAGCTCCTTAATATGGTTTTTAATAACTCAACTAATGGCGGAGCTAAACGCCCAGCTCCTAAGAATGAGCATGGCTAGACAAAGAAGGAACGCGTCTTGTATCTTCTGATCCTTGCCTGGAGAAAACAAGCTCGAGGAAATAGCATATTTATAGTTTTTTTTCTCATTTTATGTTTATACATTATTTCTTCAATGTTACATATATACTCGTGTTGTGTGCAGGGAGGTGAAGGGAGAGGTGTACAAGGCTTACGTGAAGGAGAAGTCAGACGCCAAGGCAGACTACGACCAAGCTGTTCAATCCTGCCAGGCGGCAGGACACGTCACCCTCAAGTCAGTTACTTTCTAATTTTCTTTTTTTAAGCAAAACAAAAAGGATATAATAATCTTAATTCTTAAGCTTTAGCGGCCGGTGTCATCATTAATATCTAGTATTTCTGAGACACGATACAGTTGAAATAATTATATGCTGCACGACCTGCTGTGGAGAGTCATCCTCAGTAGCTGGTTGACTGGCTGAGACTGAGGATGACTCTCCACAGCGAGGTCGAAACGTTTAGCAGTATTTGTATTTCAACTGTGACGCGGTGTAAACCGGAAGCCTTAGATATTAAGGATATAATAAGTTTAATAAGATCACATTTTATACATGTATATACGATATTCTATTGGATGTGTTTTTCTTTCAGTGCTCGTGATTCCAACGAGTTCACAGTCTCTGTCAACATTGAAGCTCAAGATAAAGTTACCTTCAACCTCACTTACGAACAACTTCTAAAGCGAAAACACGGAACTTACTCTAATGTCGTTAACATAAATCCCCAACAGGTAAGAAATTTATAAGATGTAAAATACTCGTAGGTAAATACTTTCGTCCAGGTCAATATTTCACTAAAGCTGACAAAAAATTGTTTGTTTTTCAGATCGTTGATGATATGTCAATACAAGTCTTTATTGAAGAACCCACAGAAATCAAAGTCCTAGAAGTTCCTGAAATGTTCCTGAAGTTCATGACGACCAATGGGACACCGGTTAAGCAACAAAGTAAGAGGCATTTTCTATACATTTTCATTCCAATGTAAGCTTTAACATCATGAACGTATTTTAAAAATCTAAAAAGTTCAAACCTGAAATTATACCATAAAAATCATTTGTGAGGGAATTTCAAGTAACTTTCTCTTTTTGAAAGAAAATATTGAATACAATGTAACGAAATACTCTTTAAATTCTACACGGACTCTTTTTAGAAAACAAGCTAGCCAAGATTGAAAGAAAGAGTCCAAACCATACTGAGGTGACCTGGGCTCCTACTGCTGAGCAACAGAAGGAGCAGAGTAGCACCGGAATCAGCGGACAGTTCATTGTCAAGTACGACGTCGACCGCTCGGGCAGTCCTCAGCAGATACTGGTGAGATGAATGAGATCACAAATATTCTAACAGTTTAACATGTTCAGCGTTTTCCATCGGCTTCAGATCTCATGGCTCAAACTCCTGAATGATGGTTTGAAGATCTCTGGAAGAAAAATCCAACAGGTTAGTTTGAGGTTTTCATAATTTCGAATCGTCAAATGACAACCAGCTCTTATGGATGGTACACTCGATGTAAGGTGTAGATCTGTGTGAAGAAATGTGATCTGTGGTTTTGATATGTATATAAAGTGTTGAAAGATGCTCAAAGCGTGTTCTGCAGGTCAAGATCGGTGCTCATTTCATGTTATCGGGTCTAGATCTTACAAGGATGACGGCATGACTGTACCATTGTTCCAAAAACAATTCCATTAACAATAAGGTTCCAAAATATTATTGCTTTCAAGACTTGAAGAGCTTAAAAATTACACTAAAAATACCTTATTCAAGAAGCAACTTACCCACTCCGAGAGAGCTAGATTTTACCCAACCTGACGACAGCGGCATTGATATGCTACTACTCGCTGAAAATCAAGAAGTAAGACCGAAGCGAAGCTGTGGGCGGAGCAATCAGCCTTTCATCGTATGTTATTGAACTACCTGTGGGGTGAACACTAATCTATGTTATTTATTTATTTAATCATATGTTGTTTTTTGGTTCAACAATTTTGTAAACACAAAAATTATGTATTTTCGGTAAACTCATTTTATTATTACATCATGTAAATTTTAATACGTACACAACACCACTGCTCCTCATCTTTGATAATCTTCACCTTCCTCGCTGTCATCCATGTCACTGAGGCAAGTCTCCCCATGTCAGATCGTCTGTAGATCTCTGGTCACCACTCTTCACCGCCAGTCTAAGTGCCGCAGCTCCCTGAAATTAACTGGTCCCTTGATCTTTTCCTGAAAACTTTGCCGTCACCCTGACAAGGGGCGTTTACAGAGAACCGTCATCGAAGTTACCCGGTAGCAATCCTCGGTGCAAGCCCGACCTCCTTGACGCTCGTTTCCACCGACCAAGGGACCTAATAGGGTGTTGTCAACGCAGACCCGAGCGTGAAGAAGACGGGTAACCACGGTGTAACCTCCCTTAACCAAGGGACCTAATCGGGTGTTATTAGCGGACGTTACACCGCAGCGGGTTGAGGATAGCTACTGAATGCCATAGAAATGTCTTGAGTTGCCATAGAAATTATGCGTTGCATTGTAAATTTTGCCCTTTTTAATGTGCGAAATTATAACGTTACTATAGCAATTATGTGTTATATTGTTGTTTAATTTGAATGTCATTTTGATAAACAAAAGTCTTATTTTATTTATATAGATTAAATTAAAAGGAGATCTAGTTTTAAGCACATTTTTATTGAACAAAATATAATGACTTTACCCTGCATATACATTTTTGAGTGGCTTATGCATATGAAAACTTTTGATATTTCATGTGACAACAAAATTACTAATAATTATAATTTATGAACAGAGGACAATATTAAAATACCAATTCTAATTTTTTTACTAAAAATGCAAAATATGCTTAGTTTAAATTATATAATAAATTTCCAGATAACTTGAAGCTAGTAGGATCATCGATTTTCTGGATCAAAATTAAAGTGTCTCTTGAAGAAGGCCTTCTACACCGCACGTGAATACATGATGGAAGAAATGTGTGAAGATTAGCTTTGTTTTCCTCGGTTCATTTATTTATTTGATTTGTTTTTTTTATGTTTTTTTTCCTATGCATCTTGTATGCCATGGTACGAGATGTAATACACTTTGTCGATTGGGTACGCTCAACATGGTCACCTTGTGTTGGGTACCAGGACACTCGGGTATTGAAGGTAATGAAGGTGCAGACGCATTAGCTAATAATGCAGCAATCACAAAGCTAGTGGGACCCCAACCTTTCTGTGGAGTTCCCAGTAGTGCAGTCCATCAACTCATCAGAGCGTGGGTAAGAACGGAGCATGAGAGGACATGGCAGCTTGTTCAGGGCCATCGCTGGTCACTGCGGCCTCAGGTTGCACTTACAGAGGTGTGGAGTCATCGACGGGGTCCCAGCATGCAGGAAGTGTGGCCTGCATGATGAAACTGCCGAACACATTCTTTTCGACTGTCATGGTCTGGAGCAAGAAAGAACGGCTACTTTTAGTGAGATGACTAAGGGTGGTAAGTTAGCGGAAGAGGAACTTGTGAGAAGGATTTCGGAGTTCTAAGAGCTCTCCAACACAAGGGGAGCGCAATAAGTCCTAAGGGCTGACGTGCATCAGGATCAGACCGCCCCTTCTCAATATAATGCAATGTAATGTATGCCATGGAATAGATATTTCTTTCTTTATTTTGTTACATATACAAAATATGCACTGACGTTGATTGATGCAGGTTGACGAAGGCTACTTTGTCCACTTCTTCGCGCCCGAGAATCTCCCTCAACTGCCCAAGCACGCAGTGTTCGTACTTGACTTCAGTGGTTCCATGCGCGGACGCAAGTTAGAACAGCTGTTAGACGCCATGGACAAGATACTCTCTGAGCTCAACACAGAGGACTACTTCAGCATCGTCGTGTTCCAAACCTCCGTTGAGGTAACTTTAAACTTTAGCTTAGTTGTCTTCTTGAGGAACTCAATTTCACTAAAGAAACCAGCGGGTTTTGTCCTTGTAAAAGTGTCTTTAACATATGTTTCTTGGTATTATCAAAGATGTATAATTCTGGTTAAGACTGGGACTCGTGGCGTGGTCCTGTAATCCAGCTTCATGGAGATCAGGGTTTGAGGATGATATAGGTCTAAAGCGGCTCAGATAGTCTCAGTGATCATCTGATGATACCCGCATCAACTCCCACCATCGTTTAGACATATCAGACCATCACCTGCGTGGTTCGGAATTCACATGTTAAGCCTGTATTTTCATTGGTCATTGGGCTATTAATTAATGACCCATTCTAAGGAAGAGTCGGCCTTAGTTTGTAACAAGACTACACCTCATAACTCATTACTACCACTCATCACACTCATCCTTCACCACATATTTGCCTTAAAATACCCTCATGAGAGTGGTCGGCATCTCAAATAGTGATATAGTTGTCTTCTTGAGGAACTCAATTTCACTAAAGATACCAAGGGTCTTAGTGCTTGTAAAATTGTCTTCAACCAACTTTAACATATGTTTCTTGGTATTATCAAAGATTATATTATGGTAGGTTGATAGCCTATAGATTCCGAATGGCTGATGCAGGAAACTCAACTTAGTTGAGGCAGCCCTCACACAGAATGCGCTGCCGGGGAATTCTTTTAAGGCAGCGCAGTGGTGGCTATGACCTTGAACTTCTTCCCATAAGAGCAATGTAAAACATGCATTTTCTTGGGACACTTTACACCTACAGTTTTTATTGGATTTTTACAAAATAAACTTTGTTTTAAAATATATTAAATCCAACATGTGAACTTACTTTATATTTGAATTTCCTTTTTTTTACTAGTTAAATAACATAATTTTCAAAAAGGTGGTCAGCGGAGCCACTGCAGAACAATGCAATCTTACAAATAAAACTTATTTTAAAAAGATCTCATGAAAATTCTAGGCGTGAAGTGTTTCAAGATAATGCTTGTTTTACATTGTTTTATGGGACAAAAACAAAATGGCCGACAGGTGCTGTGCACTCTTAACAGTCTCAAGTAGAACTGCTGACTCAAGCACGTTTCATCCAAGGTCGGACTAGAAGAGGGTATACTATGTTTGAAATTGTTCGTAAACGTAAACGCCTTTAGATGGTTAAGTACAAATGCAAATTTAAAATGACGTGGAGGCCTAGTACAAGCTCAAAGTTTTACTAACAAGGATCCCTCTTAGTTTTTACGATCTTTATTTTCCAGTTGGGCTGTTAGTTAACTACCAGAACGTCTTGACAAGAAAAACGTAAATTTCCGTATTCAAGAATACGAAAATCCAAGTTACTGTTACATTTCAGACGCATATGGCCAATTTTCATACCGCCCTTAGGTCAAAGTACTTAACAAAATTAGCAAAGCAATTACAAAACACTACTGTTTTCAGGCTTGGTCTTCCAATAGGACATACCACGCAGAGGGAAATGTACCTTTAAACAAGGAGTTTATTGTAAAAGTGACTCCTGAAAACATTGAAGCTGCTAAGGACTATCTGAATAAATACACAAATCTCCAAGGTAAGGCAAATAGAAATTAGAAAGTTTAATCACAATTATGATAGCTGAAAATGAACAGAAATCATTTTTACGTGCCTTTGTCATCTAAAATTTCATTTTCAAATCCAAAACAAACTCATTCGACGAGACTTTAAGACCAGCTTAATAAAAACCAGGCCAACACGCAGCTAAGCACTATCTGGCATGAGTGAATCGAATTGTCTTTGCAATTTATTACTCAATTCGCTTAACTCACAGCTCCGCTTTGATCTTTGGCCTCAGATTTTTGCATTCTATTACGACGACTGTTACCGTGTTACGACTGTGAGCTTAGCAAACAGCCTCGCTTCGGCCTTCGGCCTCACACTTACGGCGTTATACTGTATATCATAAAAGGAAAACAAATTTTAAATTTCAATCAAATCGGTCTACTCACTCCGCTGTTATTGCAAAATATAACTTTTTGTGCTACCATTTTGAAATGACTTGATGGATTTTAATAACCTTTGGTATATTGACGTATAAAAATTAATTACTTATTTTTAAAATGTCATGAACATCGGACGAAGTTTTGCTGATATTAGACCATTAAAACCCCTTTTTTGGTGAAAAGTCCTCCTCACAAGGGAGGTTTCGGAATACCAATTTTGCTGGTTAACGAATTCGACCGAAACATTTACAAAAAGAAACATTTGGGCCAAATTTGGTGAAAACCAGACAAAAATGCGACCTGTAGAGAAGGTATACACTTATATACATAACATGTATATAAAGTTTTGAAAAATGCTCAAAACGTGTTCTGGGAGTCAGGATTGGTGCGGTGCTCCTGCATTGTCCCGGGTCTGGGTGTTACCATGCTGACGGCATGAATATCTCATTTTTCCAAAGGAAATTCGATAAAACCCATATGTTATCAAAACTTCACAATGGATAAAACACAATACTGAACTAAATTCTTAAAAGTCACCGCAATTGCAATTTTAAAGCTGACCCCACGACAAAACCTCTGTTGTTATTGTGTGATGGAAATATAAAATAATAAAATCATTATTGCTACACAGCCATTATAGAAATCAAAATACTCGTATTTGTAGTACTGTAGTCCTTAATTTCACGACCTTGATATTTCCTGAATCTCCAAGAAACAAACATCATGGGAGGCTTAAGGACAGGACTACAGATAGTGGAGGTCGGGGCTACATTTTGGGATGGCGAGATCAACCCTCCTACTCCTGTCATGGTCTTCCTCACCGACGGCGCACCTACCGTAGAGGAGAGAAGCCCTGACACCATCATCGCCAAAACCAAGCTCCTCAACACCAAGGAGTAAGTACTGTAGTGAAGATTTACATAGGCCTAAATCATATGTATGTTTTTTCTCTTGGCAAATGGTGGTTTAATTAGAGTACAGGATAGCTTTCGTTGACGTAAACCGACATAATTCGTTGAGAGGCTATCATTGTTGGCGGCCAGCCGAACCCAACTGAGGGGTCCCAAAACTAGCCGACTGTCAGGTCCAACACCTCTCGATTTATGAAAGTTACTCATTTAATGTTAATTAATACGAATAAAAACTAACGTATAATTTATGTTGTTAAAACACGTTTGTAGACTTTAGACATGTGCATTTGTTAGTGAAACATTGTGTAAAATTCCAGTAGCATCCAACTTGGAAAATTGGGAACCAGGCTAAGATACACCAAAAGCTCACTACGTATATTTTACACCAATAACTGCTATTTATCAGGAAGAAGGACTCCGGGACGCTCTGTTTCGATGGGGGTATTTCATACCTCTCGAAAAGGTGGGTAGTTTTAAACAGAATGACCGCTAAAAAGTGAACTCCCTCAAGCTACAGACACGCGCCACCATAATACTCGACATGCTGATAACTACATCCTGCCAGCACATCGTCTCACTCTCTCCCAGAGAAAGCTGTCATACATGGGGCGCAGACTGTTCAACTTGCTGCCACCTGAGATCAATATACTCTTAGAGGGAAGAACTTGAAGACCACGCTGAACAACTGGCTGGTGGATAGACCGTTCTACACACTGGAAGAATTTCTTCACAGAGACTGCGAAGACCTATAAAATTTTAAATTACTCCGTACAATTTTACGCCAGTACATTTCTTGAAGAAATTGTAATAAAGATACTTTGACTGAGTGCATGGTAAATTTTAAATACAAGTTGACAATTTATGTTGATTGAAAATGTGTTATGAATTTATCTCTCTTTTTTAGATGTCCAATCTACAGTCTAGCTTTTGGTAACGGAGCCGACTCAGGTTTCTTAAGGAAGTTGTCTCTTTCCAATTTTGGGTTTGCAAGAAACATCTACGAAGCCTCTGACGCTTCAGATCAACTAAAGAACTTTTATCAAACAATCTCCTCACCTCTGATGTCAAATGTTACGTTCTCATATCTTCCTGGTCAGGTAAGCTTTTTTTTTGAGTCAGCTAATCTAAAGTTCAAAAGGAACTGGCCAACATTAAAAACTATCTCTTCCTTGATTTCAAGATTGTTGATTACTTTCACCGCACTTTTTGAGTTATTTACTAGTAAGAGTAACCAAGTAACTCTCTTTTTATTCAGAAAAAGTTGTATTCTATAGTCTAGCGATTTGCCGCCAATAATCCAAAATTTCAGGGATCCAAAGAATAGCAGTTAGGAGCTTTCTAAAAGTTGTGTTTAATATAAAGTTATACAAATAAAAGCTCTTCTTCCAATTTTAAGATGTTATACAGCAGCTTTAAGCTAATTTAGTTGGGAGTCAGAATATTTCTGTTTATAAACGCATCACTCTTCAAATTCTACACTATTATTTAAAGTCCCAGCCGATATTTTCACTAGTGAAGCATAATCGAAGCAAATGTGGCAGCCATGTTTGATTACAAAACAACAAATAACTAGGCAGTTACAAGTTAACTATGTAGTCAACTAGGTCTTCCTAGTCCTAAGCACAGTTTGATCTCGACTAGGCCTAGATAATGTTTGTATTAAATTAATTTTAAGTGTTTCATGAAGTCTTCACTATAGGTTGTTATTAATTAGTTCTAAGATAATGTCATCGGTAACATAGTTTTTATGAGTTTAAAATATAGACAATCAACCCATTTTGAAGCAGTTAAAAGACAAGTTAGGTTTACACTCCTAATATGGATTTACTCCTGAACGGGAGTGTATATCAGGCGTAAATTGTTTTATATGAAACAAAACTCAAAATTGTAGTCCTAAAATACTTTTAAAAGAAGCTTTACACTCCACATTCTAATGTATATATAACAGGAAATTATATATACATTATAACAGGAAATATATTTTAGGAGTACTTCTAAATGTGTCCACTCCCGTTAAGAAGTCCAATTGCTTTTATAAAACAGGGCCCTGGTCCTTCTTGGATTTATGTCTCGATCTTATAAGTGTGAAAATAGAAATTCGGCTCAGCGGAGCCACCAAAACATTTAATACACTTTAAAACAAAGTTTATTTCGTAAAAATGCAATAAAAACTGTAGGTGTTAGAGGTCCTAAGAAAATGCATGTTTTTACATTGCTCGTATGGGACGAAATTAAAGGTCACAGCCACTACTGCGCACTCTTATCATGTCTGGTTTCAGATTGACAACTCCACTCACACGAAAAATGAGTTCCCCGTGTTCTTCAAAGGCTCTGAGTTAGTGGTATCGGGTAAAGTGAGTCAGGCCACCTCATGTGAACGAGGTTCTGGCAAATCCACTGTTCCCGTCGGAGACCTGAAAGCCACCACCTCCACCGGCTTCAAGCACTTCCCTATCTTCATGCACTGCCACCATGAACCTCTTAACCGCTCCTCAGGTATGAGAAACTTAACCTGTCTTGCATTTAACTATTTTGAGGAAATTAATCATTTGGAAGGATATGAAACCACAGTAAAATGTGATTAAGCGGATCCGTTGTGGATTGGTAACGCGCGCGACTCCGGAGCTCATCACTCCGATGGCGCGGGTTCGATCCCCTCAGTCACCACTTACATTTTAATGTGACTACACGGTGACGCTAAGTAAAGGTCGAGGTTGATTGGTAGAGAGGACTTTATAGTCCTAACTTCGCCACGTTAAACAAGACAAACTTTACCTTTTTTCCTTTTAAAATCAGCAATTTGAAAAAAATAACACATTTTACGATCAAAACAAGTAAAAATTACTTATAATATAGCCGACGCGTAGCAACAAGTGCTTACGTGAATGTTTTGAATTCCCTGTAACGGGGTGAAAATCACACCGGAAGTGATTCTTGATGATCTTTAGCATGAAAAAAGGTAAGTGTGTCTTGACGAGGCAAAGTTAAAAACTTTAAATCGCCACCATTTTGAAGAAAAATAATATTTTCTTTTATATTTTAGGTATTGGTTGGAAAAATAAGTTTGCTGCATTACAACAAAATGTATCAAATACCTCTTGAGATATGAATTGTTTAATTAAAAACCACAAAATTGCGGCTAATGGATAAATGAAGGACTATGGGCCCTATGTTATGAAGTGAAATATGCTTGTCTTTACCTAAGGTACAAATCTACCAAAGGATTCCAGTTTGTTCCAGGACAACCTGTATAAGGTTTTGTTTCGTTCTCTATGGCGATGGGAATATATAGCTCCATTTCCTGTGGGCATTTGCTAGAGAGTACCCTTGAATATAGCTTAAGAAAAACTGTAAATGATTTCCAGCCAGTCGCTTGGAGAAGACTTGGGCGTACCTGACCATTGAACAGCTGCTGGACAAGGCGGACATTCTTGAAGATTCTGTTCAGAAAAACCAAACCAAGAAAACCGCTCTAGATCTTGCTCTCCAGGTAAATACATACCATCAAAGATGATGTTATGGTAGATAGATTGCGTATAGATGACGAATGGTTGAGGCAGGAAAATCAACATAGTTTGGCAGCTCAAGCACAAATAGCGCTGCAAAGGAATTCGTTAAGAGTCTCAAGTAGCCACTGACGTCAAATCTGATGTCATCGACGTAGACACGAAATGTTTAAGTAAATTTAAACACAGTACAAGGGAATTTCATTTTAAGAAAGTGTATTATGATTTACATCAATCTTTTAATGATGAGCTTTAAATAGATTATGTATTTGTTGTGACGTTTGTCGATGCACTTGTATTTTATGACAGTGAATTATTAGACTTTGACTTGATTTTGATGAATGATGGCTTGTATGTTGATGATGTTGCAGTACTCATTTGTTACGCCGCTTACGTCTATGGTTGTTGTCAAGACGAACAGGTCTGAGTCTGCTCTAGATGCTACACAACTCAAGGTCCAACCAGGTGAGTTGTAAAAAAGGACGTTTTAATTTTATATTTGGGCGTTCATCTAGTCAGTTAACAGGTACAGTTTTTTCTCATAACATTTCCAGGCGAGGTGATGACAACGACAAATTGAAACTTCTCCTTGTATTAGCGGACCCTTAAATTAGGTTTTTCTATAAACTTCGAAACTGGTTTCATTAAAAATATTCTATGTTTCGCTAGGTTCTGCTGCAAATGAGTTTGGTGGGTCTCCTCGGGTGAGTTTTGCATCTGCAAGTGGCTCGGCAAGACTTCCACCGCCAAATATGAGACCTGCCGCAAATCCAGGTTTGTAATTTTTAGCAATAGAAGTAACAAGGGTTTAATATGTTGTGCCGAAATTTAAAAGTAATAAAACACATACATTGTAGTTATCAACAATTTATAATTTTTAATTCTGTAAAGTTTTCTATTCAATAAAAATAACATCTGACATATATCCTCCCATAACGGCACCACAACTAGTGATTTCGGTCTTTGAAATTTTCAACGACTCACTCACATAAGTCTGGCTGAATGATTTATATCCTCAGTTTGGATCCCTTTCCTTCCATTCAGAAACCATTTCGTACACTTTAGACTTAGCAAAGTCCCATAAAAAGAAATCACATGATATGGCAAGCCATACCCGGTCAAGGTGTTCCAAGATGAAATGGATAGGGAATTTCTCCCGCAACAAAGCAACCGTGTAAGGATAGAATCTGAAAGTTACAATCTCTGGCCAAGAATTTCTTCAAGAACTTCTTTCAAGAATTTTCATCCTTCAAAAACAAGCAGTTCGAACCATCGCAAAATTGCGCTGGAGAGAGTCGTGCAGGCAAGCATTCAAAGGCCTCAAGCTGTTGACACTCCCTTGCCTCTACATTCTAGAGACATGTTTTTTTGTTTTTTTCTAACCAGAGGCAAGGACAACTACCGAACTGGGAGACACAGGACGGTAGTTCATGAGCACTTACCTTTTCAGGCAGGTGTTCATCTCATCAACAGATTACCAAATTCGTTTAAAAACGCACAAGTGCCCAAGGCATTCAAAGCTCGTCTAAAAATATGTTGTCCACTCAAGCTTTTTATAACATAGACGAGTTCATGGCATTTAACTGGGAGACCTGGTACAGTAGTTGGCTGACCGACTAGGGACTAGAATGGGATAGTTCGAATGAATGAGAGAGAGAGATTGGAAAAATTGTATGTATAAAAGGGACTTAGATGTGAGAGTGAATGGAAAATTTTAGTTTAATCAACTTCTCTGACAATTGCCATACATTGTGAGATGTTTTGCAATAAAAAGTTTATTTAATTATTTAAGGTCAGTCGGTTTAATCTCTTATTTAAGCTGAACTTGATAAGCATGCGTATAAAGAACCGATACAATGAAATGAAAGAAACATTCGTCCACTGGAAGTGACGGCAATTAATTTAGTAGGGCTTGCAGTTATACTATCGTTTACAATAGCAATGCTTTCATCAGTTCTAACTGAGAGTTTGAGTCCTGTTTTTTCGCATGTAAAATAGTGAAAGTGAAGAGGTTGACTTCTATGAGTAAAATTTCAAGGTTTCTACCACCTTCGATGTGTTGAAAATAACAGTAAAAATAAATATTGTAATGTTTTTCACGGGTACGAATAATAAGGCGTCAGTCTTTGTTAACTCACTATTTATTTACAGACTAGTTAGAATTACACTAATATTAAACTCAATTAATTATTCACTTAATGGCTACAAACTATTACACTTTGTACAGTTTCTTATTACACTATTTGCACTTCACAGTCAATTTACACTCCGGCGCGAAGTCCGTTCACTCACGTGTCCTCGTAGCACTCTTCAGTCGGAATCCAACGATGGGTGACGATTCCTCGAAGATCACTCACAGCTGACGTTCGCAGCGGGCACAATGAAGATCACTGACACCGAGAATTTACACTGACACTGTTCACGCACAAGGGTTGTGACCCTGTATGTTCACACAGCACTTACACTTTCACGAGGGTACGCGGCCCCTATTACACAGACTTGCTCTGCACTGAACTGAACTGAACTGCTGGCGGCTTTTAAGCGCGTGTTTATATATCACCGTGGAAGCTTCTGGAAGCATCTCCAAAGGCCTCGAATACCACGTGACTAGGCTTTCAGCCAATAGGATTGAAGTCGAGAAACTTCCGTGGTTATGGCGCGTGCACTCAACCGTAACTAACATCGAAGGCAATATCTGGCAGTCAATTGGGTCGCCGAGTTCACGCAGGTTCATTGTAGCGGCCGGCCTATTGTCTCGGGGCTAGGCCCTGGCGTCCGCCACAATATGTTTTATTGCGAGTTCATAACGAAAATCTAACGCATTTTACTCTGGGTTACACGCAACGTAGAAAATTAAAGATTGATATGTACGAGTATTAATATTTCGTGAATCTCGTAGGGAAATATTCAAAACCCTTAACATTTTGACCTTGCCTTACGTGTAGATTTCGGAAACAATCATGTTCCTTTTTACAAAATGTTATTTGGAGACAGGGGCAAATCTTCATACCCACAATACTAGGCACGCAAATCGACTATGGAAAAGCTATCATAGGCTTCACATATATGATCAACTTCCTTGTGTAGGTTGGAGTTAGACTGTACAATGACTGTGTGCAAAATTGAAGTTGTGCTGTAATGAAGTGCCAACACGATTCAAATATTGTACAATGCCTTCAATAAAATGTTAAATTTTAAAATTAAATTAAGCCTTTTGCAAGCAATTAAATGCCAATATTTTTTTCTGTTAAATGTTAGCTTTGATTTTGTTTTGTAGGCAGGAGAGGTTCGAGGAGGGGGACTCTTAAATCAAGACTTATAAAAGGTAATTTTTTTTGTTAAATCTTAGCTTTGATTTTGTTTTGTAGGCAGGAGCACTTCGAGGAAGGGGAATGCTAGATCAAGACTTATGCAAGGTAATTTTGATACTTTTTAAGTATGAGCACGTATGTTGGTTTGAAAAAAGACCATTGTTATTTTTACAAAACCTACCCTAATCACTGAATACTTTTTGATAGTAAGAGCACATACATTATTGTATTCATTCATTGTAGTTATAACATAATACGGTTTAATACTTATAATTTTATTTAAACCACCAAAGTTTTATTTAATACATCATACCTAGCAATAACACATTTAAATATCATGCACTTTGTTTATGTATATGGATACAAAATTTATTACTATCATAATAAATCTGAGAGGAATTGCTTTATCAATTAGCAGCATGTTGACCAGTTTTACAAATAACTACGAAGGACGTTAACGGCATGGTTTGATTTCAGGGCCACCACCCTTTCACGACCGACCAGAACCAACCAAGTTCACCCCAACATATGGTACAGATTATTGTATATTTAACCACTAATCAGTCATATTTATGCATGTTCTCATGTGATTATATGTTATACATAATTATATGTTATTGTTGGTTTTCTGAATTTCAAGTAAATGCATTCTTTACACTCTCCTTGGAATGGAAGGTGGTAGTGCCACTAAATTGTACAGAGAGATTGAAAAGTCTTTGGAATTTCGTATTAAACCTTTTGTGTTTGAATCTTGTAGATAATTTGATCGTTTAAAAATCAAGACGAGAGTGTATCAACGCAAGGAAAATCTTATATTGAATTATTAACTTTATTGTTAAACTAGTTCTACAAAATTGCGATAGAAAATTGTAATCTTTAAGTGTGGTAATTTTTTCTTCCAGAACGCACGCGTTTCATGGGTTTTATTTTTTTCCGGGGAGAGTCCTCAGACCTCCCCTTCTCTAGGGGATTCCACATCCCCCAGACCTCCCCTTCTCTAAGGGGGGGATTCCATATCCCTCAGACCTCCCCTTCTCTAAGGGGAATTCCATATCCCCTAGACCTCCCCTTCTCTAGGGGGGATTACATATCCCTCAGACCTCCCTTTCTCTAAGGGGGGGATTCCATATCCCTCAGACCTCCCCTTCTCTAGGGGGAATTCCATATCCCCCAGACCTCCCGGTATGTTAGGCCCCCTAGGGCTGCCCTTGCATGTTCTAATGGTACCTTTACACTATCAATTCGCTCGCAGCACACTCTGTGAGTGGGCCGCATCAACTATGTTAAGTCGCTTGTCTCGGCGCTATCTACCTACTATAACATTTACTTTGGTTAAGATTTTACATTTCGGTGTTTGATTTCAGCTATGGTAACAGTGAACGACATTAAATGGTTGCAGTCTCAACTTGCCAACTCCTCCCGGACTGACAATGTTCCAGTGGACATCCAGGGACAAGAGTACATCCTGGGTTTGAACGAGGTAACTTTCCCAGTTGATACTTCCCATGGCTCTCCGTAGCCCGGCTGTAAGCTAGGGTACCCCGTGTGTCGCTACCCCCGTTGCAGACCAACGTCTTTGGACCCAGTTCCCCAATTCCTGTAATCCAGCTTCATGGAGGTCAGGTTTTGAGGATGATATAGGTCTAAAGCGGCTCAGATAGTCTCAGTGATCATCTGATGATACCCGCATCAACTCCCACCATCGTTTAGACATATCAGACCATCACCTGCGTGGTTCGGAAGTCACGTTAAGCCGTTGGTCCTTGTATTTCCATTGGTCATTGGGCTATTAATTAATGACCCATTCTAAGGAAGAGTCGGCCTTAGTTTGTAACAAGACTACACCTCATAACTCATTACTACCACTCATCACACTCACCACATATTTGCCTTAAAATACCCTCATGAGAGTGGTCGGCATCTCAAATAGTGATTTAGTGATTCCTAGCTAACAGATGTTCTGACTTCCAGACTGACCAGAATTTCGGGGCGTGTCAGGTGGACGGAGGTGATGGAGAATGTCATCACTTCAAGTTCTGTCCTCTGGAAGTCTTCCAGGAGCAAGTCACCCAGTTCCTCCGGTACCAGTGCCCCATCCACGGAAAGTGAGATAGTTCCGTGTTTATTTACCTATGTGTATTATTAGGAAATATCCTTTGGTAAAATGATTTATTTATGCCGTTAGCGTGGTAAGACCATGGTTGTGAACCGTGAAATGTGCACTAATCCTGACCCCCAGAACACGTTTTGAACAGTTTTTCAAAACTTTATATGCATATGTACTGTATATATGTGTGTACTCTCTATAGGTCGCCCTTTTTGGTACAAATTTTCCTTTTGTAAATATCCCGGTCGAGTTTGTTAGCCACAAAAATCGGACTATAGGAAATACCCTTTTTGGGGGGAGTTTTTATAAGAAAAGAAATTTTAACGACTACAACAGTAAAAGTTTGTCCAGTTTATATAAAATTGGAAATATATGGGTATTTTGGTAGTATCCATCAATATACCAAAAACTATTAAAGTCCGTTGAGTTGTTTCTAAATGATGGCCAAAAAAAAGATGCTTTGCTCTATTAGCGTTATAGTAGTCCAATTACAACTAAATTTGAAACTAATTTCCCATTCATGATACGTAGTAAAACCTTTTAACGAACCTTACATTTACCAAAAACAATGTGGTTTAATGTATTTTTTCATGTTGCAGTTTCTTGGGGGTTTGCTGTCGTTAACAACAGCTGATAAGACCGTCTACAATAATGCATAGCTCTACTAGTATTGTTAAATAAGTTTAATTTGCTTTTGTTAATTAAGTTAGGTGTAAGAAAGACGGGGGTCCAGGATTACCAACTGAGAACATTTGAAAACTCAAATGAAAAATCTCTATATGAGGTCCACCCAGATAGCTTTAATGTCCCACAAGGATCAGTCCTGGGGCCAGTCTTATTCTTGCTGCTTACAAACGACCTACCCGATTGGCTGGAAGATGCTGGGCATGCTGTAATGTATGCGGATGATACAGTCCTTACCTTTGCTGATAAATCCATAGAAATACTAAATAGAAAAACAGACCTCCAATTTAATAGAACAAAACAATACTGCAGCACCAACGACCTGGTCCTCAATGCAAATAAAACAGTACAGATGACCTTCACTACCAAACGCCAGGATACCACCACCTCACTACCTGGTCTACAAACCAAAACCTCCACAAAACACTTGGGCATTACAATCGACGCAAAACTTTCATGGAAGCCCCATGTAGACCAGCTTTGCAAAAGCTGTGCTCAGGCATTTACGTCATACGTAGGATTAAACAAACATGCAATATAGAAACAGCGAAAACAGCCTACTTTGCTCTGTTTGAGTCCCACCTCAGATATGGCATTGCAGTCTGGGGGGGAGCACGCAAGGGCAATCTTGACAGGGTGCTCTTGAAACAGAAGAGAGCTATTAGATGCCTAGGTGACCTAAACAATCAAGATAGCTGCCGGGAAACTTTCAAAGAACTCAAAATCCTTACAGTCATTTCTCACTTCATCAGAGAGGTAATTCTCCATGCCATTACAACAGAACAAGTTAGACACAGAGACCTCCACCAATATAACACAAGAAACGCCACCAATTTTACACTTCCTGAACATCGCCTAAGTCTACTTGAACAAAAACCAACCTACAAAGGAGCTCTATATTTTAACCACCTTCCTGAACACCTCAAGACAGTACAACAAAAACACTTCAAACGTCATCTGACAGCATGGCTTCAAGAACGGCCTTTCTACGCAGAAAAGGAATTCTTGGACAACCAACAATGAAGAACATACAATATATTAATCTGTTTTGTACTCTTATTATTTTGACGCATTACTGTTCTCCACGAATATGTTAATTAATAAAGAAATTGTCTATTGTCTTTTGTCTATCTAAAAACACTAAAATTCATCCGATTTTGATTAAGTTCGAAATAAATACGTGTTTTGTTGTTATACTTCGATATTCTAAAATTAATCAAGTCGTGTCGAAATAGTCACCAAGACAATTATTTTCGCTTTTACAGCGGAATGAGTGGTCCTATTTCAATGAAAATTGAAACGTGCTATCGCTACAAGAGAGTTATATAAACCGTGCAGTAAAAGAACACTAGTCTAAAGCTGAAGGCCGAAGCGAAGCTGTGAACGGAGCGAACTATAGTAACAAATTGCAACGGAAATTCTATTCACTCTTGCCAGCTGCACTTTAGCGCTTAGCTGCGTGTTGGCCTGGGGTTTCTTTGTTATTAAAAACATGGCAGCAAACTTAACAGACAACGAGTAAAAGTGAGAGCGTGAAATGACACCCCGGAGTGATATCAAGGTGAATGTTAAACTTCACATTCCCTGTGAGCGTCGTGAATTCAGCGAACAGCTTTTTTTATACAAGTGAAACACTTGCTAAAATTTCCATTTCATGTTGTCTTTTCCCCAAGATAAAATAAGGCATACATGTATTCAATAACTACTTAGTTTTGCTGGATTTAAAAATCAAAATAGTGGCGGAGATCAATTTAATTGGAAAAATGGACTTTTCCGGCCACTTCAGGAAGAAAACTACTCCTACGTTTCGGGCAGTTGGGAAACTCCACCCGTTCTCAAGGGCCTAACCTAAACTTACGCTACATTATACATAATACTTAGCCTAATTTTGACCTAAGAGGAGAAGACAAAACAAATATTAACAACACAACAGTTGACTATTGTTTAAAAATGTTATACTCAGTTTTGTTTTAACTAATTGTGCGGTGCTAAGTCCAATAATTTGAGTGGTAACTTGATGATGTACAGGGTGAGACACGGGAAACGGACGCATTTTAATCAGCTGTTACATTGTTGTTTGTTTTCGTAGGGATGTCATTGAAAAGAGTATTTCATAACATTTAAGTGACAATCGTTCAATGGACTGTCAAACATCGTGCTTTCGCATACGATGCTTATGTTAAAAATAACATCTCAGTGACTAAACACAGCGTTTGTTTCGTCGACATTTTGACATCCATCGGAATCAACCCGTGCCAAACCGTAACACGTTGTTGAGATGGGTAAGTTTGTTCAAATCAAAAGGAAACATAATGAAAATAAAACCTCTAGGCCCTGTAAGATCTGCTAGGACACCTCAAAACATCGCTGGGGTGAGAATGATAGTCACTCCGGTTTCTCGTTCAGGAGTGATTGGACCGTATTTTATCGAGGAAAATGTTGTTACCGTCACCTCGTTGTGTCCACATGTAGAACACACTTCTTAGACCAGAACTCCGAAGGCGAAGAATGAACATGAGAGCTTGTTCTTCCAACAGGATGTTGCCACATCGCACACCGCCACTGCCTCAATGGTTACTGCCAGGAACATGTTTCCCGGACGGCTGGTTTCACATTTTGGTGAAATGCCCTGGCCACCAAGATCACCAGATTTGTCTTTCTGTGACTTTTTCCTATGACACGTTCTTTCAAATATCCCCATAGGAAAAGGTCACAGACAGACACTCCTCTCACAAACCCCGAACTCTTAGCAGACCTCAAACAAGCAATCAGGGAGGAGATACAGTCGATTCAACCAAACATGACCGAGTGGCGGATGTTTTTACCAAAAGAGTGGACATTTTTATTCGGGTGGGTGGGCACCATATGAGTGACGTAATTAAAAAAGATTAGTAATATATAAAATGCTAAGTCCTAGCCTTCGTAAATATACAAATAAAATTGGTTTATCCTTTAAAATGGCTTTGTACTATTCATTTAAAAAACGTCCGTTTCCCGTCTGTCACCCTGATATTCGAAAATGCATTTGTATCTGTGGAAAGGAACGTCGCGATGCATTAAGAGGTAAAATGACAGAACACTCTCGGGACAGTGGTGGATTACATTTCATATTCTGCACGATTTCACACTTCGTTAACTCCAGCCCTGTCCATGCGTACTGAGCCCCTGTAAGCCGACTAGTGCATTGGTAACAGTGTATTCCACTGTGTGTCTTTAGATTATTCGTCATATGGCAACAGGTTACCCATACGTTTTGTGAGCTGTAAAAAGGCAATAAAAGTAAATTCGATAATTGTTGGTCATAAAATATATCCTAGAAAAGTTAACGAACGAAAATAAAATCTACTTTAAAAAGCGTATAGAATGTATTTTCTTGAGTTTTAATTTGTTTACTGTATTAAATACTCGTATATTAGTATTTTCTGGACATATTTTCTTGTTAAACGAATAGGTTTTTGTTAATTTGTCAGGGTTATACCTGACGAAGAAAGCCTCGCTTTGAAAGATCTTGTCAACAAAATAAAAAATTAATATTGGAAAAGAGGATTTAAAATTTATTAATAGCAGTATATCTTCTTAGCATACAACCTATGCTGCGCTTAAAAGCTGACCTAGAACAGTTTCATCATAATTAAATTTTTAAGTTAAGAAAATAAAAGTGACAAAACCTAGCTATTTTAAAACCGTTGGACATTATATAAAAATCTTTGAAATTTTCCAAAGGACATACTCGTATACTAAAGGAAAATTGACTTAACTCAATTTTCAACAACTTAATCACTATATTCATCCAGCAATTATTTCATAAGTACCAAATTGTTCCATCCTATGACATCTTGCCTTCAATTGTCTCAGATATCAGATAAAACTTACCTTCAACGCCTATCTTGTTTTTACAACCCATCCAAAAAAAATTATTTGCAAGGCTTATAAATATTTGAAATCAAATACCAGTGGACACGATTAAGGTGCGATTTGTTTTTAAATTGTTTAAACTTTATGACGATCCTAACTTAGAAGGGTTTAATAGTTACTAATTTAAATATTAAAAAGGCCAATATATTGTTGTTTTAATTTATTTAACTTTGATGTAACAGGTTTACCTGAAGTTGACAGCGTTGCTGTTCATAGCCCTTGTGAATTAAAAAAATCACAACATATTGGCCTTTTTGTATATTTAAACAATAACAGCCAACAGAGTAATAAACTGCCAAATATCTCTACTTTAAGAATCTATGAGTCTATTAGTGTTTCTAACTTTTATGTCCATTAGTATAAAAAGTATTACCAATAAAATAATAATTGCAATAAATAACACAGAACTGTGAACGAGCAGTTATACACTTATGGTTTTGCTATAGTATTGTGTTTATTATAAATACTATTTTATAAAAGTTTTATTCCAGTTTGTTTACATTAACGGCATATTTTTAACAAACATTTACCAGTAAAATAAGATTATTGTATCACGTATACAAAAACGTAAATGTTTTCGCACAAAGGCTTGTTTGAAGTTATAATTAAGAGAGTGGTGTTACAAAAAGCCCGCGGTGAAATGCGATTATACAGAAACTGAAGCGGGTTGCAAACTTCAACCAACTGTTTATACAACTCGTGTAATTATCATTACAAAACTCGTTTCTCATTTCTTGTAGCTTTGCTCAAACCAAATGTTTTAAACTGTCTTCTCAGTGAATTGGCTTTGGAACATGAAATATTCTATGTCGTCAGCATGTCCGGGACCATCGATGAGTACCAATCCTGGTCCCAAACACATTCTTTAGCATTTTTTAATTTGTATGTACACGTGTTATGTGTATAGGCTATATATGAGAAGTAGGTCACATATTTTGCTCGACCTTCATAAGATTTAAGAAAAATGTTTCTTTATAAATACCTCGGTCAAGTTCGTTACCCAGCAAAATAAGAATAAGTATTTGTCAAAAAGCAGACAGTTGCAGGGTACTTGCATCAAACTATACCGATTCTGTGATGCGCCATGGATAGTTGTAGTTCACTCTCTGACTGTATCACTATTTGAGATGCCGACCACTCTCATGCGGGTATTTTAAGGCAACATGTGGTGAAGGATGAGTGTGATGATTGTAGTGATGAGTTATGAGGTGTAGTCTTGTTACAAACCAAGCCCGACTCTTCCTTAGAATGGGTCATCAATTAATAGCCCAATGACCAATGGAAATACAAGGACCAACGGCTTAACGTGACTTCCGAATCAACGCAGGTGATGGTCTGATATGTCTAAACGATGGGAGTTGATGGTATCAGATGATCACTGAGACTATCTGAGCCGTTTAGACCTATATCATCCTCAAAACTCGGTTTTCCATGAAGCTGGATTACAGGACCACGCCACGAGTCCCAGTCAAGGGAGCGGACTACACCTCAACACTGCGCATCGATTTCGCGCACCTGTGAAACCCAGCTACTTAACCGTTTTTAACTTTTTATCAATTTCTCGATAACTAAGAGAGATACGAAAATAAAGTTTAAAATAAAAAGCGTATATTAGGCTATTTTATGTTACACTAACGTTTTGTCATCAGATTGGACATTGCATCACTCGTTTAGAGTACACGGCCTATTTTACGTCCTAAAAAAACCACCTTGAAAATATTTTATTTTCAAAACAGTTTCTTAGTCTGTGGTTTTTGGCTACCAGAAACAAGTGTGCAAAGTTTCAAGTTTGTAGGCCTACTAGTTTGGGCTGTCGTCTGGTTATGAATGAGTGAGTCAAGACACTCATTTATATACAAATAGATTTCAATCTTAATTCTTAAGCTTTCGCGGCCGGTGTCATCATTAATATCTAAGGCTTTCGGTTTACACCGCGTCACAGTTGAAATACAAATACTGCTAATTGTTCGACTCGCTGTGGAGAGTCATCCTCAGTAGCTGGTTGACTGGCTGAGACAGCTCTCCAGCTACTGAGGATGACTCTCCACAGCGAAGTCGAATCGTTTAGCAGTATTTGTATTTCAACTGTGACGCGGTGTAAACCGGAAGCCTTAGATATTAATAAAATAAACTTCAATATTCCTTTTATTTCATAATAGTATACAAATTAACGTAATACCATTGTTACATACATAAATGTAATATCAATATTACATTTAGCTTCTTTTGCCACCTTAAACACACATTATAAATATACTGGCACGATACAAAAGGTTTCGAAACGTTGTAGAACACAGGTACTGGGAGACAGCTTTGGCTTTAACGTGTCCCTTGGTAGAAATAAAAACTTTTAATGTCGTTCAGCTATTGACTTCCGATTTTGTAACATTCAGGACACGTTTATATTGAACTAGCTGACCCGACAGACTTTGTCCTGTGGGTATTTCTGAAAGTTTACTAAAGCTGTTTGCTATTTATCAGCTGTTTGCTTTGTTTACTATTTACACATATAGTAAAAAAAAAAAATTATCAACGTTTTCTGTATTTTATAATTTTTGGTCTAGTTTTCTTTATCTTTCTTTTCGTGATAACATTCTACAACAAATTATGAAAATTTAAAAAGAAGGATGAAAGATTGATTTATTGTAAAGCCGTTAACTAGCTAAGCCATTACCAACAAAATCTGGATTAGTTTTTAATTTGAATTTTAAATGGTTATCAATATAATTATATGACATCATATTGTCATAATCATTATTATGTATGTAGCTCATATATACAGCAGTTATGTTATTTGTACTATTTGTCCACAATATAATTGAACTGTCATCCATAATGGGTCCATAATTTATATACAAGTTTTCAACGTTTAGAACTTCTTAAAAATAAAGCTACTTCAGTGAAAAGTTAAAAATGTCTAATTTATTAATACCATCCACTTTTCACCAAGTATACACAGAAGAAAATAAATAAAGTTGTTTATATTCAAGAAAAATTGAGTTTGAAAACTTTTAAAATGACTTTTAACTTGTTTTAGAGCAACGGGTTACTTGAAACACCACTAAAACGCTTCGCCGTTAGAAATCTACTTTACCACTAGTCATATACAAATTTAACTATCTAACTGAAAGCGCTTAATTTGAGTACGTTATCATATTGTTGTGATTCCATGTTAAACTGTTAAATTGAATGGTTGTTATTATTAAATAAATAATACTTTTATTTACAAATTTCAATACATCTTATTTTCAGAACAATTCGTGTCAACTTCACCTTAAATTAAGATTATTTATACAAAACCACCAACCATAATGACTAAATAAAGAAACAAAACGTTTACAAACCAAAAATAATTATTAATGACTAAACATAGTTTTACACTCAGTCACTTGTCAAACTGTTAAAGAAAATATCAAAAATAGTTGTACTCAAATAAAGGTTTTCAACACAAAAATTCGATGTTTGAAAAGCTTAAAATTAGTAGAGTGCAAACAAACGCATAAAATTATATTAAAGCACCAACCATAACAATCCTTCAAGTTTTAATAAACTCGAAATTCAGAACCAAACATCGAGAGTCGAATCAAGAAAAGTATCGAATACAACACATCACCTGGCTTAACACGCTGGATAAATATAATCCGTTTACGACTACTGGCTCAGAGATAAACCACTCGCAGCTGATAAACACAGATTCAACTCAAGTTTATCCTCAGTGAAAAGTAGGTCTTGTGAGATGGAGCCACCAAAGAGTTACAAGTTGTTTAGGCGCCCTTACGCTAGCTTTAGAGACAAAATGGCGCAAAGTTCTGCCCCTTGCTACAAAAACCCACCGATCGTTGTGTGTTGGATCATAGTGGCCGTGGGTGTTGTGGCGTGCATTTATTTCGGCGTGGTAAGTGATTATTAAGTCGGCCATGTACTTATTAATTAGTTAGTAATAACTCTATGTAGACTCTGTGAGCAGGCAGTAGAAACTGCTAGGCACATCCTATTAGAATGTCCCTCTCTGGAGATTAGGAGAAGATGTATACTAGAGGGGCGTAATTGGGATGAAGTTTACTTGTCTGAGCTGGGAGGAGTCATCTTGAGAGTCTGTGGTCCCACAGGGGTGGGTCTCCCAGGCTAAGATAACCGGGGCAGTACAATAAACCTTTGGTTGACGTACAACTGGTTCACTACCAGCCCTACTTAATATAATCTAATCTATTAATTAGTTTTTAACTATAATATTGAACAAATATTAGTTTCTGTGACTTGGCAATAGTTTGTTATTATTTTGGGCTGATGAAAATAAATTACTTTAATAATAAACAAAAGTATACAATTTAAGTAGTTAAAGAATAAATATGTTATGACTAGTTGAATTTAAAAATTTAAAGAGTTTAATTGATTTGACTATTAACACTTTTACTTTGAACTGAAAAAATGACACTATGGCTTGTTCTTTGGGGATTTTCTTCACGAGTGCCAATAGGTTTTCAAAAACATTTGTAGAAATTTCTAAGGAGCAAAATACTGAGGCTCTAACAGGCGGATAGAAATCCTAGCATACAACCAGAAGACCAAGACCGGAACCATCGTTGACCCCACAGTTAGGTTTGACACTTCCAGAAATCAACCTGAAAAGGATGATCTTGAAAACAAGAAAATATATCAATAATGCGAATGCCTAAAGGAAAATATTTATTACATTCTATCATTGTAATTGGCTGAATGATGGGTTCCAGAGGAAAATCGCCAAATTTTTTGTACATTTCTTAAACCAATTCGACCTTTTCTCAAAATTAAAAACGACATTTCCCTTTTAGTTCTAAAGGGCTTTCATAAAATAATTATTTTTGCTCTAGCAAAGGTTATGTTATAATAGGTAGATGGCGCATAGATGCCGAATGGCTGAGGTAGAAAAACCCAGCCCAAGCACAGATAGCGCTGCGAGGGTTTTTAAAGCGTCTCAAGCAGAGCCACTAACGCAAGCGAAAGTTCATTCACTCTCGAAAATGGCACAATTTTGTCAAATTTAAGTAATCGACATCAGACAAACTCGAGCATGTGGTATAGATGGGGGAGAAAGACATCGAGAGATGGCAGCGCTATCTGTGCTCGGACTGCCGATACTATGTTGATTTTCTTGCCTCAGCGGCATCTATGCGCTATCTACCCCTTATAACATAATCTTTGTCATAATACTACTCATTTTCTAAAGTATTCACAAATCAATGTCAATAACTATTCGAAGTTCACCTTTCAGGAATATCTTACAACATCAGAAGAGACTGAAATAAACCACGACAGTTTACCCAAACACTTTCACGTCGAAAGTTCTACTTCCACCTAATAAATTGAAAGATTGAGGAATAAAAACGGTAAGTGTTTGTTTTTTTACTTATTACCCATTTGATAAGACTGGGACTCGTGGCGTGGTCCTGTAATCCAGCTTCATGGAGGTCAGGTTTTGAGGATGATATAGGTCTAAAGTCGGCTCAGATAGTCTCAGTGATTATCTGATGATACCCGCATCAACTCCCACCATCATTTAGACGTATCAGACCATCACCTGCGTGGTTCGGAAGTCACGTTAAGCCGTTGGTCCTTGTATTTCCATTGGTCATTGGGCTATTAATTATTAACCCATTCTAAGGAAAGCGGCCTTAGTTTGTAACACGACTACACCTCATAACTCATTACTACCACTCATCACACTCATCCTTCACCACATATTTGCCTTGAAATACCCTCATGAGAGTGGTCGGCATCTCAAATAGTGATATAATGATTTATATACTGAAGTATAACATAGAATCTATAACTTAGTACACAGTCCTGGAATATCTACGAGTTCAAAGTCATCACAAGGTTTAACCAGGCAGACAAGAATCTCACGGGTTTTAAAACGTAGTAAAAGTCTTTTCACTTATCAAACAAAAGTATGCTATCTTTTCAGAAAGGTTTGTAGAGTTTTATACCCAACCATATTCCACGATTAGCTAAGCCACTGTAATTGTATCGTGTTCTCGGAGTATTTGGAAACAACAAAAACAAAACTATTTTATATAACAAGAGAAGATGAAATTTTTTATAATTTAAGATGTTATCCATTTGATAATCCTGAAAAACTTAGCCAATTCTTTTTATCATTTAAGGTAAAGGTAAATTGTCTTGTTTAACGAGGCGAAGTTAGGACTACAAGTCCTCTACCACTCAATCGACCTTTACTCTAGCGTTACCGTATTAGTCACTTTTAAAAGGTTGTCACTGCGGGATCGAACTCGCACCAAGTGATGAGATTCCGGAATCGCGCAATACCAATCCGCCACGGATCCGCTTAAGTGTAGTGTTAACTGTAGTAAAGTATACCAGTTTTAAGAATTAGAATATGATTTAGCCTGAGGTTCATTGATAACAGAGGAGTTTTAGTACCTTCGAAACGTTGTGTAGTTTTACAACACAATAACCGATAGAAAATCCACCCATATCTATGTTAATAAAATTAAATTGAAAAAGAGTTAAAAGGACATTGCCGAAATATACTGAGCAATTTAACACTGAGCAAGGTTTTTTGTTTTATATATTAATACAGATATATATATTAAATTGATTTTTTAAGAGTATTTTAAGTTTACTGGGTCTTTTTTCAGGAGTATGGAAAATAAACTACAATGATTACAGAAAACGAAGATCAATCTAGCAATCCAGTTGAAAATTTTCTCTCAACTGGAAATTTTTAAAATTTAATAGCAATGTAAAACACAATTTAAAAAATAATGTTTAGTTACTTTTGTAATGTAGTGTTTTATTATTTCAAGATTTAACAAACTTCCTTTTAATTTGAATATAGAAAATTCTATTTACATATAAGTTACTAAGGCTTGTTTCAAAACTTAAGACTTATTTCACATAATATTGCTTAATTTTTTATTCAGTTAAGTTGCTAATAAATATCTCATAATTTATATCAAGTCAGCTTTTAATTTCATAGTACTGTAAATAACCGCAAATTAAAGATAGCTAAATTGTACATGCCTTCAAGGTGCGCCACAGTACAGTACTCATTATCTACCTTACCTACAAGTTGCTGCATATAAAAACGGAAAAAATTAGTTTAGTTTTAAAATATAATTTCAATTACGGAATGTCGAGTACTATGTTCTTACGGACAAATCGAGTTTTAAATTCCGAAATACAAAACACACTTGAAAATAAAATAATACAGTAGTTCAAAGTTGTAGGGTATAATAATTTAACGTTTGATATAGCCGTATAATATTGGTAAAGTATGTTGATAACAATAGAACGGCTGGCGAGAGTCTCCAGAGTTACCACTAAAAATTTGGAAAGTGGCAATGCTGTAGCGCTAGGTAAAGGTCGAGGTTGAGTGGTAGAGAGGACTTTAAGGTTCTAACTTCACCTCCTTAAACGAGACAAACTTTACCTTTTTATACTTATAGAACTTGGCCACAGTTTCTTCGAGCCGAACTTTTATCCAACATTTGTCCGCTCTAATACAATTTTTAAAATACACAAATTAATTTTTTAACTCTTAGGCTTTCGCGGCCAGTGTCACTACTATAATGTAGTCCTTCGTCCAAACTTCATAATTAGGTTGAGGTATTTCGGCCTTCAGTGAAGCACCATCTTCAGTCACTGGTACCAGTTTCAGCCAATCAGTGACTGAAGATGGTACTCCACAGCGAGGCCGAAATATATCAACCTAATTATGAAGTGTGGACGCGGTGTGAACTGGAAGAACTATTATAAATTAATTTTTTGTCTAGAGTTAGTATTGTCTCTGACAAATTCTATACATTGGTTGTTGATTTGAGTGAAAGAAATACACAAGAATGTTTCAATGTTTTTTTTAAGAAATCGTACAATTATTTTTATTTTTAAGTTTACAATCTAGCAAATTAAACCAAACAACATGCCCTGTCCAGAATTAATTGCTTGTATAGATTTAATTATGTAAAAGCGTTTTAACATTCACACAGTGTTCTTTAAATTATATATTATCTTATAAATGACAAACAGAAGAATTGAAAATTACAAACAACGCCTAAATATCTACAGGATATTTAAAAGCCAATAACAAGAGTATATTGTGGTTTAAGTATCTATTTTATCGCCTTTTATGACTAGTAGCGTGGTTATCTGGTAATTCCTCGATTGAGCTTGAAGTTGAAAACCTTAAACACCGTGGAATCAACAAACCGAACAGGGATATTCAGAAAAAAGGTTTGTACTTTAGTGTCTTGTAATCTAATAATATACACAATGTTCATAATTGTTAAGAAATATGTGCAAATAAATAATAAACAACCATGTGGATTTTAAATTCGTAAAGATGAATGTGTATATTTGAAAGGTTAGCCTCAATTTTACTGAGTTTTTAGGTTTTGTTTGTGCATAAATAACTTATTATTATACAACATTGCTTTATTTAGTCATAAAATACGGTATAAATGATTGTTTTTTACATGATCGAGCTATTAATTAGCTATTTAACGTTTGCGTTGGCCTGGCTGTGTTTTTTGCCGTAAAGTTGCTGTACACGTTGTATTGTTTTCTAGGCTAGCTATTATAAAATAACAAGTAAAAGAAGGAGAAAATTAAGGTTATTTGATGGTGGGGGACTGGTCAGCCTGCGCTGATTACTTATAGGCTAGCTCTTTTTCTGCAGATTAAAATCTTAACTTAGAGATCCGGCACTTTTGCTATTAAATCACGATGGACTGGGACTCGTGGCGTGGTCCTGTAATCCAGCTTCATGGAGGTCAGGTTTTGAGGATGATAGGTCTAAAGCGGCTCAGATAGTCTCAGTGATAATCTGATGATACCCGCATCAACTCCCACCATCGTTTAGACATATCAGACCTGCGTGGTTCGGAAGTCACGCTAAGCCGTTGGTCCTTGTATTTCCATTGGTCATTGGGCTATTAGTTAATGACCCACTCTAAGGAAGAGTCGGCCTTAGTTTGTAACAAGACTACACCTCATAACTCATTACTACCACTCATCACACTCATCCTTCACCACACATTTGCCTTAAAATACCCTCATGAGAGTGGTCGGCATCTCAAATAGTGATTTAGTGATGTCGGTTTTAAAATATGAAATTATAAGGAACAACATGATTTTGTTATGATTACTTAACAAGTATAACAAATAACTAGTTTATAACTACCGTTCAAATTTAACTTGATTTACTTTTGCGTCATTGAGTAAAATATTGATCTTTCCAAACGCTAAAAATCATTTAAAAGAAACAATCTCTCATTATTCTTTTTTTCAGGACCTGAGCAAACATGGTGAGAGAAAACGTAATCCGTCTATTATATCTATGGTTCTACACTTGTTTTGCGTACGCACATCCAGATTCAACGTACCAGTATATTCCTGAATTTCCAGAAAGACATTTTATAAAAGGAATCATCTCAAGTGGTCCTATTGAAGAAACCTTTCGTGGGAGTTATGAGCTTCACAGGCCTGTTTTAAAAGATGAAGAAGATCATTCAAACATCAATGACAAACCTCCATTTTGGATGGCTAGAAATCCTGACTATAATGGGACAGTTCAAAGGTATCAAGATCTTTCTGAAAATACATTTCATAAAGGTCTAAGCTTCAGAAGTTTGGCTCCAAGAAGCTTTCCGATGGTTGTAGATGAATTCTTTCTGCCTAGAAATAAATTTCCTGGACATGCCGCAGAACACGAACCTCGTTCATCAGAACTTTTGGAATTTCCCTTCAATGAAGCAAAATCTTCTGAAGATTCTGATATTGTTTCCAGAGGAATCCAAGAGTTCTCAGAAGATTTTATTGACGATGAAGATAACCTACCTGACATGGAAGAGCAAACATCTTCCACTAAAAACACAGAAGATAAATCTCATTATAGCAATCTCAATCCGATAGAGAAATTAGGGAAAACTTTGGATCTACTTTCAAATTATTATTTTCCAAGTTTACCTGTAAGCCAGCTAAAACCACTCAAGATAACAATCCAACAGTTAATCACCAGGTGTTTTTGAATAACACTGAATGAACAAGATCTAAAAAAAATCAAATCCCTTTAAGGTGAAGAAAACATTACCTCGTCAATTGCATAAAGGTTATTTGTACAAGCCAATGCTACTAAATCTGTTTTCAGACAAACAAAGATATTCTAATGCAACGTATCTCCCATACATGTACCGAGACCCAAACTCAACTTGAGAGGTCAAATAAAATTTAGTTATAACTTTCTACCTACCTAAGTATGAATTTATCAAATAAACTTTACAATGAGTGGTAAAAATGTTATTTTCATTGAAGAAATATGGCCCTCCTATAGGTTAATGTTTTTATAATGCATTAAAGCTAAATTATGAGTTAAGTTTCTTAATCATTACAATTTCCTGAACTTTCTTTGACAAAGTTGCTTAGTGATTGTTACGTAGAGAGCCTATGATTAGTGAGATTTCAAACCTGCCATGCGATTAAGGAACTGATGTATGTAAAGACTTTTCATGTATCAACATCATATGTCTCCTAAATAGCTCGCATTGAATCAGAATAAATCTTAACATGAATATGCAAGTTGAGTTTAAATACCCTCTCCCCACCATAACTTTTGGAATAGGAACAATTTCAAACACCTTTTGGGGAATGTTTTGTAGGGACCTGAACTTTATTTTGACGTTTTTGCGTCACCAACCCCTACCCAAAACCGAAGGGAAGGGCCCCTTTATTCTTTATACACAAACCTCCTCCTTGTGGCATCTTAAAAAAGGCAATTTTAACACAAACTCAACGACGCAAAGAAACATGTTTTATCATGGCTCGTTTTTTTTGTTATACCGTTGAAAAATGTTATCAGATTTAAAATGCCAAATTTCATATACAATTTATATTTACTGACAATTTGTTCATCAAAATCCTCTTAGGGAAATGGCACACCCCTCTAAACAAATCCCTTAGAAGTTTATCAACCACGTTAAAAAACACGTAGTTAGTTTCGTTTCAAGTATATAAAGTTAAGTTATTAAAATTCTGTATAGTTAACAATGTATTATTCATATCTTGTTGAGCTAATTCATATAAGACAACTTTAAAGACCAAATTTACGGAATTTATCAGGAATATAAGAAATACCTTATGATGACTGTGACTGTATAAGTACAACGGACAAACCAAAAGAAAAGTTAAATTTAGTTTGAGAGAACATACAACCAATTTTAAATATAAAAAGAAGATAACCCTGCTGTAGCTAAACACTCATTAGAATCACGACATCGTTTTTGACAAATAAATTTAAAACCAGAGTTATTTAGATGTATATGAATCATTGTATATGAAGAAATATCAAAACTACTTAGTGAACTAAGAGCCTGGTGCATTTCAAAATTCTGCGTTTCTCGTATAGTACTTACTACTAACAATTACAATTTATTTTATTTTATTTGAATCGTATTATTATCTATCCATAACATATATGTTTTGTTTCTATGTTTAATTTTTTCATTTGCTGAGTGTCTCTAACGATAAGTTTCAATGAATTTGAAAAGCGTTTGACAGTACAAGTTTTATTATTAGACTGTTTGTGTTTGTTATTTCTTTCCTTTTATTATCAAAGTTATTATTATATAACTGTTATTCTATCGTTTTATTATTATATAGTACAAGTTGTATTCATGATCCGTGGACACCCTGTGTTAATCAATAGGCTTTTTCGGTTCAAAATATTTTTTTACAATGAATAAACCTATGTTTTTATTAGTGACATCTTTCATGGTTGTTTGTACTTTTTTGATGTTGAAGTTTATAGACCTATCAGATTTGTGCGGTTGAGAGGGTTTCAATCTTTTCCGCCATTGTTATCAATCTTTAAAATTATATTACGAGCTCTAAAAAGTTTCCATTGCACGCTGACAGCTTTCGCAAATTTAATAGCGTTAACCAAATCAAAAAGAACGTTTTATGATAAAATTCATTTATCATTTTAAGTGTTTGAAGATTTCCCAACGACAGTTAGGCACACAAAATGAATCTTGCAATGTTTTTAATAATTTGTGTTTTTGGTTTGTCACTAGCTAGTGGACTCAAAAATGAAAACAAAGAGGTAAGTTGGTACATGTTACAGTAAAAAGGTAAATTTTGTCTTTTTAACTAGGTGAAGTTAGGACTACAAAGTCCGCTCTACCACTCAACCTCGACCTTAACCTAGTGTCACCGTATTAGTCACATTACAAATGTAAGTGGTGACTGCGGGGATCGAGCCCGCGCCACCGGAGTGATGAGCTCCGGAGTAGCGCGCGATACCAATCCACCACGGATCCGCTGTTGTTCTGTTGATACCGTATATACATACAAGTAGTTAAAAAAAAGAGCAGATTTTATATACGTATAACACAGATACTATTTGAAAGCCAAGAACGATGTTTATCTCCTTCAGCCTCAGACTTCCCCTCCTGAGTGACCACGGGCGTTACAGAACTCTTTACTACGCTCCACCTTGCTGCTTCGGCCTTCAGCCTCAGCTTCCCTCCTGGTGACCACGGGCGTTACAGAGACCTCTTTGCTACGCTCACAGCCTTGCTTCTGCCTTCAGCCTCAGACTTCCCCTCCTGAGTGACCACGGGCGTTACGAGACTCTTTGCTACGCTCACAGCCTTGCTTCGGCCTTCAGCCTCAGACTTCCCCTCCTGGTGACCACGGCGTTACAGACTCTTTGCTACGCTCACAGCCTTGCTTCGGCCTTCAGCCTCAGACTTCCCCTCCTGAGTGACCACGGGCGTTACGAGACTCTTTGCTACGCTCACAGCCTTGCTTCGGCCTTCAGCCTCAGACTTCCCCTCCTGAGTGACCACGGGCGTTACGAGACTCTTTGCTACGCTCACAGCCTCCTTCGGCCTTCGGCCTCAGACTTCCCCTCTGGTGGTGACCACGGGCGTTACAGACTCTTTGCTACGCTCACAGCTCTTCGGCCTTCAACCTCAGACTTCCCCTCCTGGTGACCACGGGCGTTGAGACTCTTTGCTTCCTTGCTCATGCTTGCTTCGGCCTTCAGCCTCAGACTTCCCCTCCTGAGTGACCACGGGCGTTACGAGACTCTTTGCTACGCTCACAGCCTTGCTTCTGCCTTCGGCCTCAGACTTCCCCTCCTGAGTGACCACGGGCGTTACGAGACTCTTTGCTACGCTCACAGCCTTGCTTCTGCCTTCGGCCTCAGACTTCCCCTCCTGAGTGACCACGGGCGTTACGAGACTCTTTGCTACGCTCACAGCCTTGCTTCTGCCTACGGCCTCAGATTTACTTGTTCTTTTAATACAAGTTTTATGAATGCATAGTTCTTAATGTATTGTAAATGTATATTTTTTACGTAGTTTGTCCACAACTGGTTCATATTGATGGTAGGCCCTATAATATAAGTGGTCCCTAAAAAACACAACAATTAATTCTGATTTTGTTTGCAGAACACTATGTTACCAGACAATGAGTTACCTAAGCTAATAGCCGAGGATTTTGAAGAATACCTCAACGAAGTCCAAGAGCTGCCCAAACTTCGGGATCAGGTGCCCACCAAAACTCCGATGCAGAAGATCCACCTCAAGTTGGTGGATGTTTTGACAAAACACCGAGAAGCCCTCGAGGCCACCGCTGAGAGGAACCACTTGTCGAACAAAGAGTTGCAGAACCACGTCAAGCAGATGTTATTAACCAGCCCGGAGATTGATACGTTGGAGCGCAAGTTGGCTCAAGTTGTAGCAGACAGGAAAGAAATCTCGCCTAGATTATTCGGGAATATAAAACAATGGTTTGTTAGCAAGGCTGTGAGAATCGTGGGGAAAATGATGGCCCTCCCACCGGTACCAAAGGACGCGGACTTTGTAGACGACGCTTACTTCAAAGGATAGAAGAGAGTTCAGCTACTTAAGGGACTGAGTGAAAGATCCCTCCCTTTTTAACTCTTTATTAACCCAATTATTGTTTTTGATATTTACTGCAGATTTACCCATTTACTTAGAAACATTTTGCTACCCTATTTATATGCAGATGACATTATTTTGGTAAATTCAAATCGAAATCCAGAAATTCTAGAGATACAATCATTAATTGAGTTGAATTTTGCTTATCAATATTATAACATGAATAATCTGATATTAAATGAAACTAAATCAAAACACCTATATTTTGGCCCAATAAAATTTAATAAGTTAGTACTTCATGAGAAAATGTAAAATACTATATTCTAGACTTCCGGTATCATCGTTAGTGTTAGTTTTCTGACGCAGCATGATACCGGAAGCCTAAATGTAGTAAAAATTTACCCATAGGAAGCCTAGATTTTTTTTAATTGTTCAACCTGACAAACTGCTTGAACAGTTCCTTACAAACACACAGCTTTAAATCGACGTTAAAAAGTATTAGACCCGAATACTTTATTGAAGCACAACTGCAGGTACAGGTACGAAGTTTGTCGTTGACGATGCAAGGACTTCAAAACATGAAATATTATTGCGGAGATTTTCCATCGTTTTCTAACGAAGGAAAATTTCCTGCGGGTATAGACTTCAAGAACAGTAGTGATTGTTTTACATGAATTTAATTCCACACCGAACACCCAATATTAATGTACAACCACAGATAACAGAGCGTCTACAGAGATCCAATGGGATAGAGAGCGTTTTAAGTTTAGCCGTAAAGTCCATCATCTGGCATGGTTGCCATATCGTGCAGAGTGGCTCATGGAAGGTATGTATGACTTTCCAGTGAGGCGCACGATATGGCAACCATGCTCGGTGATGAATTTGATTATGAACTAGACTTTTCCTAGTAATAATTGTCGTCTGTAGTAGTCGGTGGTTCAGTAGAGGTGAAATCTTTGTTGTGGTTGCCGATCAATTGGTCTCCCTCATACTTGGTCCAAGGGAACATGTTATCCAGGATCCACCGGAGGAACGAAGGGGTCCTGGTAGCTACTGCTGGGAGTTGGTGCGTCGGCATAGGCCAGCACACGCGGGCCCCCAACTCACCACGCCTACCTGAAAACATTATAGTATATACAGGGTGGCCCAAAGTGTGAAAGTAAATTTATCACGTAAAGACTAACTTGATATGAAGCCAGTTAACTTTGTGTTAGTCGTTACTGCAGTAAGTGAATATAAGTCATTCACAATGAAAATCTCGAGTCTCTAGCGAGAGGCCTGGGTTCAAGTCCCGATTGGGTCCGGTTTTCCTTTCAAACCTCTTTAGTGATAAATTAGTTATTTAATGTCTACACAAAATATTTCATACATATATACATATACAATGTAAAATAAATATAAGCTAATTACCCTTTTCCCATTTTTCATTTATATACGGAGTGTCCCATAAGTAAAGTGCCAGACTCTAGAAAAAGGTTATATAGGCCAAAATAAAGAAAATTAAGAATACAAATTTTCCAAAAACGCTTAGTTAACCAGATATTTGCCATTTTGTATTTGTCGCTAATTATTTATTATCTCCCACACCACTTATCGGATTTGACTCAAACTTAGCATGAATTTGTATCAAGTAAGACAATTTATGAAAAAATTACCAGCATGATCTAACTTATCATTTTAAAACGGTGGCTATTTTATGGTATTTTTAGGGCATTTTTGGCGTTACACCTTAAATAGCGAATAAACGGTGAGTTTTACGATAAAATGTAGAAAATATAGTTTTTTAATTTATTACCTTTCTATTTACACCAAAGTCAAAAAAATAATAATAATATAATAAATAATAAATACGTTTATTTTTCAATTGCCACATATTTATACATAATTTTATACAAGTTATATACATTAGAATTGATTTAGAAAAAAAAACTTACATAGGAGAGTAATAAATTAAAAGAAAATTCATTATACATGTAACAAATAAAACTACCTAATGAAAATAATGGAGTCGAGTTAAGCCTTCCTTCACAAAATTACCATAACACGAGAGATTTTTATTTTAAAAAAATTATTTTAAAAAAGCTTACATAAAAACATACCAACGCCAGGAACTTTAAAAAATCTATTAAGAATCAACAAAGTTACGATGGAAACCGTGGAAAACATCAATATAATAAGGTGGAAAGTTGTCTGTTTTCAGCCAGAGTTTCCCTTAAAGCTTCGTCATTTCCCAATATATTTGTGACTTTAGTGTTAATAGATTGGTAATAAAATTAACTACAAAACGTTATTCTTTACATTTTCGTTAACACCCGTTAAACTCACCGTTTATTCGCTATTTAAGGTGTAACACCAAAAATGCCCTAAAATTACCATAAAATAGCCACCGTTTTAAAATGATAAGTTAGATCATCCTGGTAATTTGTTCCATAAATGGTTTTACTTAGATACAAACTTATGTTGAGTTTGACTCAAGTCCGACAAATGGTGTGGGAGATAATAAAAATTAGTGAAAATATAAAATGGCGAATATTGGGTTAACTAAGCGTTTTTGGAAAAGATTTTATTCTTGATTTTCTCTTTATTTTGATCTATATAACCTATTCCCAGTGTCTAGCACTTTACTTATGGGGCATCCTGTATAATATATACATATCAATGGTGAAGTCCTTTAGTTGTACTACCTACCAGCACGTAGTTGTAGATGCCCTCCGTATCGTTGTACTTGTTGACCTGCATGATCGGAACGCCCGAGTCCGCTTTGCAAGGTACGTGGGAGATGTCCGAGGCCCCGACCAGACAAAGCTGCGTTTCCTGGTTGACACCTTTATCTGGTATCTTCGAGTGACAGTAGTCAGCATGCTCCACGTTCAAGTTGAACACCTGGGCAGTGTCCTTCTGGAAGTTGTCTTGGGTAACTGAGAAACGTAAAAGGTAAAGTAAAGGTAATTTTTGTCTTATTTAACGAGGTTAAGTTAGGACTACAAAGTCCTTTCTACCACTCAACCTTGATCTTTACCTAGCGTCACCGTATAGTCACATTACAAATTGTAAGTGGTGACTGCGGGGATCAAACCCGCGCCACCGGAGTGATGAGCTCCGAAACCAATCTGCCACGAATCCGCTAACGTAGAGTAAAGCAGTTAAATAGCGTCGTCAGTAACACCAAGAAAGTACGAAAGAATTAGCCAACATGGATGTGGCATTTTGAACCATAACAGGTGAAATAGAAACTGTTAAATTAATATCGGGGTTAAAGTCGAGTTTTAACAAAGACAATGTTGTGGTAGGTAGATAGCGCATATGCCACATTGCTGAGGCAGAAAACTCAATATAGTTGTAATAGCCCACACAAAGACTGCGCTGCGGGCGCCGCCATCTCTCGCCGTCCTTCTCCCTCCTTGGTCCCACATGCTCGAGTTTGTCCAACGTCGATGACTTAAATAGGACCAAATCGTTCGATTTCCTAGAACAACCGACTCTTGAGACGGTTACTTCGCAGCGCATTCTGTGCATGGGCTGCCTCGCCTATGTCGAGTTTCCTGCCCCAGCCATGGGCTATCTAGCTACCAAAACATTGTCTTTGATTTTAGCTTCAAAACTTCAAGGGTAAGTTTGTTATATGCGTCTTCATCCCAAGATTAAATTTTCTTTTATCGAAGAAGAGATGAATTTTAAAATCTATAATAGAGTTTATCTTTTTACATCCGAACTTGAGTCTGATGGATGATGGGATTTAGTATTGTTACAAACTAAGGCCGACTGCCCCAGATTGAGTCATTAATTAATATCCCAACGACCAATGGAATGGATCGTGACTTCCAAACCACGGAGAGTGGCCATCTTGAAAAGTTATCACTGCGTCCGGAAATCGAACCCTGGCTGAGACGCTGGTACAGTAAATACGGGGTTTCAAGACCTGATGAATCATTTGGTAACCGGTCTCGTTGAACCAACAGTATATGATACTCTACTCACGTTCTTCGTGTCCCCATCCTGCTGCGGTCAGGTTGTAGTATCCTGCGTAGTATCCTTGCCTCTGCAACTCACAGCTCCAAGGCAGACATATGGGCTTCACGTGCTCTGAAATCATTCATGTTTCAGGCGAGTTGAAAATCAATCACTGATTTTAGAAATCGTTATAAAAAATAGTAGTGAGAGTTTTTGAATTTGTTTACGGTGTGAGAGTTTTTTAGTCTGAAATAAGATTACGGGCCTTTTCCATTGTTAGTGAACAATGTTTCGAGATCTCAAATCTGATCCTGTCTTCAGGTGAAAAGAACCTATAGTAAAATTGGAACCTTAGTCTCGCTTATATACACTGAACCGCAACAGCGGGGAATTCATTGTCTCCCGGCGTGCGCAATTGTATCTGGTCCTTCACAGGTCTCAAACGGTTCTTCAATTTACTAACTGGTTTGAATCGGTGCACCGGAGGTGCGCCACAAAACTCAGGTAGCCACAGGAGAGGACCCTAGGTGCGCCGCGACCGAATTCTACCCTCCTAAAACTAGCTGGAAGTGCGCCACTATTGTGTGCTGGGCTGTTGTCTATTATTCTCAGAACTAATTCCAACGCAGCCCCGCTGAAGTCATTCTCACTGTAATGTGTATCAGTCCATTGATTATATTTCAGAAACTTAAGACCGTTCTAGAACTTTAATACAGAGTGTCTCAGAACCCCTTCCAATAAATTGTTTTGGGTAGAGACAAACAAGTTTTACCCTATAACATTGATCCAGAAATGCTTTCAATGCCTTGTTTATTTGCTAGCCGCCATTTTGTTTTTCAGTTTTAATTGTTATTTTTGAAATGCGATCAATTCGAAACGTTGCGTACCGCTTTATAATACTAATATCAAAATACAACAAACAATAATTTTTATTATCCGTGAGAAATAACAAAATAGCGGTTGTTTAACTTTTGAACTGCAACCGCTAATAAATGGCAAACTTTACAAAATATTAAAAAGTATTGTTTTTTAGCACATTTGAACAGTACTTAATGGGAAATTAGCTTTGAAATAATCTATTTGTAAAGGAAATAGTTGCACAAAACACCGATATTTTTACTTGTGTGCCTACGTTGAAATTTATGTATTGCATGAAAAACTTAAAATGTTATACCACATCTGTTTTACAGGAACGCTTACTTACATGGTGAGCTCATTTAAATTTATTGCATATTGTTTATTTATTTGTTTCTATATTTATTGTTTGTAAATCGTATTTTATTAGTTCAAATTTATGCCGCTAAATTATTGATGTACAGTAAAATTTGTTGTCTATTTATAATGCTAACTTTGTAATATTAATTTATAGTTAATATATTCATACGCTGTTAATTATGTAACATTTAGTGTGCATGTCAATTTAAAGTGAAAGTGCATGAAGAAAGACTACTTGCTTGCTGGTTATATGTTTGTATTATAATCTACAATGTAATTGATTTTAATCTGTATTGTAAGCATGTAAAATAATAAATAAAATAAAAAATAAATAATAAATAATAAATAAAACTATGTTTACGGCACTATTTTTAGTTCCATTAATTATTTTATAATTATAAACGGGGTTCCACAAATAAGATTGTTCAATTTGGCATTAAATTTACTAAGTTTACCAATTTGCTGTTAGCAAAAGTAATGTTGTTTTGATAATATCCTGGCGCACTTCCAGCCAAGGATTAGGCTGATATTTTTCTACCCTACTTGAGGGTTATAAAACGGCGCACCTCCGGTGTACCCGTTTGAATATAGTCTTTGTAATGTTTGTATAAGATCCTGCCTAATTGTGTGTTGTCCCTAGAATATATGGAATGTAAACTGTGTTCCGATGAACATATTCCTGATTTGGTCTGTTAGTCTTTGAAAGCTGCTTTTATTTTGTGTTAGCATTTTCCTGTAGAGTTGTGTATAATATATCAGTTGATTATTATAATGTTTTGATGCAGTGTGAACCGGAAGAACTAGATCATAGTTATGGCCGGTTGTGAACATCTAAGAGTTAAGTTTATTATCGAATTTCCTTTGGAAAATGAGATATTCAAGCTGTCAGCATGGTAAGACGCAGACATGGGGTCGTGAAATGAGCACCGATCCTGACCCCCAGATGACGTTTTGAGCATTTTTCAATACTTTATATACATTATGTATGCTAGCAAGATCGGGCTACCGGAGTACGCTTGGGGGGGGGAGGAATTTGTAAAAAAAGTTGTTTTAATTATCTAAAAACAGTAAATGTCATCTGATTTTGATTACATTTTAAATAAATATGGATTTTAATGTTGAACATAAATATACAAAATTATGAAAATCCATCGATTTTTTTCAAAATGGCGGCCAAAAAAGTTATTTTTCGCCATAACAGCGTTATGAGTTGTCAGATTTCAATAAAATTAAATTACGTTTTACCTTCATGATATGTAATGAAACTTGCAGTAAAAGAACATGTAAGTATGAGACCGAAGCGAGGCTGTGAACGGAGTGAATTCATAAGAGTAACAAATTGCAAAGGAAATTCGATTCACTCATGCAAGCGGCGCTTTAGCGCTTAGCTGCGTGTCGGCCTGGTCGTCTCACTGTGGAGTGCACACTCATCCCCCCAATCAATCACCACCCCGCGGGACACCTTACACTCCGCCCGATATGGCGAAAGAACGTTCCCCTATCCCATTGGACCTCTGTTGTCTTACTTGTTGACTCTATGTCGATTGTCTGAGCTAGACGCAGTAGGCTGATGTCGTTGTGACCCTGGGCATCGATCTGCTTGTGCTTGGCAATGTGTTCCACCCTGATCTCACTCAGAACGGGGGCGTACTCTAATTTCCAATTTAGCTTGTACTCCAGGATATCAACGGTTATTCTGGAAGAAAAGAGAATATCAACGGTTACTCTGGAAGAAAAGAGGATATCAACGGTTACTGGAAGAAAAGAGGATATCAACGGTTACTCTGGAAGAAAAGAGGATATCAACGGTTACTCTGGAAGAAAAGAGGATATCAACGGTTACTCTGGAAGAAAAGAGGATATCAACGGTTACTCTGGAAGAAAAGAGGATATCAACGGTTACTCTGGAAGAAAAGAGGATATCAACGTTACTCTGGAAGAAAAGAGGATATCAACGGTTACTCTGGAAGAAAAGAGGATATCAACGGTTACTCTGGAAGAAAAGAGGATATCAACGGTTACTCTGGAAGAAAAGAGGATATCAACGGTTACTCTGGAAGAAAAGAGGATATCAACGGTTACTCTGGAAGAAAAGAGGATATCAACGGTTACTCTGGAAGAAAAGAGGATATCAACGGTTACCTAAGAAGAAAAGAGGATATCAACGGTTACCTGGAAGAAAAGAGGATATCAACGGTTACTCTGGAAGAAAAGAGGATATCAACGGTTACCTGGAAGAAAAGAGGATATCAACGGTTACTCTGGAAGAAAAGAGTATATCAACGGTTACTTCCAGAAAAGAGGATATCAACGGTTACCTGGAAGAAAAGAGGATATCAACGGTTACTCTGGAAGAAAAGAGGATATCAACGGTTACTCTGGAAGAAAAGAGGATATCAACGGTTACTCTGGAAGAAAAGAGGATATCAACGGTTACCTGGAAGAAAAGAGTATATCAACGGTTACTCTGGAAGAAAAGAGTATATCAACGGTTACTCTGGAAGAAAAGAGGATATCAACGGTTACTCTGGAAGAAAAACACCAGCTTACTTCGTATCACTAAATCACTATTTAAGATACCGACTACTCTCATGAAGGTATTATGTGGTGAGGGATGAGTGTGATGAGTGGTAGTAATGAGTTATGAGGTGTAGTCTTGTTACAAACTAAGGCCGACACTAGCGTTGAAGCGTCGCCTCGCAGCTGAGGCGCACCCTTAATCATTATCTTACTTCCTTGGCAGCTCTCCATGGATGCAGTGTCCCGCGCAGACTACGTAGCGAGGGCTGATCAAAGTAGCTGCACAGAAACTGTCGGTAGTCCATTGGTGGTCGAACGTAGGTATCTCTGGAACACAGATTTAATCACATAAAACAAAGAAAACACGACGTTTTGGTATCTGCTCTCTGGTCCCGTTTTCAGGTGAAAATAAACCAAAAACTATAGCAAAACTAGGGGAAAAAACTGTATACATCATATCGACTAACTGGTAGGTCACGCTTATTTCTAGGCTAGCTTATTTTCTCATGCTTTGTGTTATGTCTTTGGTTAATTTTCACCTGAAGAGGGATCCGATCGCAGGTCCTTAAACGTCGTGTTCTTCTAGTTAACTAACGATGGAAAACGTCCGCATAATATATTTAACTCAGAAAATCAACAACAAACGTTTAGAGGTAACCGACAATACTGATGTAGTGACTGGTTGACTTTTTTCTTAGGCACAAGTGGAGTTCGACAATATTCTGGAAGCAAATAGATTTAGCTTCGTTTAAAATAAAGACGATACTAAGCGCAGAATCACCGAATATTTAAGTTTTAAACTTTCTTGTCTTTAAACTGCCGCCATTTTGGATTACGTCACCCTCCTGCTCACTACACCGATAACGACCTTTATTTGGATTTAACATGTGCCCTTTGCTTTTTGACTGACTTTTAGAAACACATTAACCTCTGATTAAGTTAAAATAAAATTTTTGGGTAAGCCACAATGAAAAACAGTGTTACAAAACTTTTACCATGACAAACCACACAAGTTTGAAATCCAAATTACCCTCGGATGTTTTTCGGATACCCACTGTACAGTAGTTGACCTTTTACAATCATTAAATTCATATTTATACTTATTTACGACAATCACCATTTTTACAATACAATCGAGATACAGTACATTATGATACAGTAAAAGGAAAACTTCTTTAGCTTACCACTGAAACCGCAAACCTGCTCCTAAAAGGACCTAGCAGGGTACTCTCCAGTTGCTCCTTAAATTAAAACGCTCTGACATCAGATTCGTAATATCATATTTAACTGGACATGGGCACTTCAGGCATCATCTACAGAAATTGGGGTTGCATAATGGTAGTACTCTATGTAGACTCTGTGAGCAGCCAGTAGAAACTGCTAGGCACATCCCATCAGACTGTCCCTCTCTGAAGATTAGGAGAAGGTGTCTACTACTGGGGCGTAATTGGGATGAAGTTCATTGTCTGACTCCCCCAAGTCATCTTGAGGCTTTGGGGTCTCCCGGGCTAAGATAACCAGGACAGTAAATGAGTATAACAAACTTTTGGTTGACGTACAACTGGTTCACTACTAGCCTTCTAATCTAATCTACCACTGAAAAGACATCAAACCGTTCCAGAATTACTGGAAAGGTACTTACGGACTCTCATGTACAACAGCCAAGGTAGATCCGCCAGAGAGCCCAGCACTGCGTTGTATGCTAGAAGCTTAGCGCCAACTCCACAGTCCCGGTCTCGAAGTCGACCAAGTTTTTGTTGGGGTGATTGCTCAGGTCTGTTCATGACAATAAAACACATTCACATTTTGACTATAGACATCCCAGACTCAAAAGAACCTGCGCAGACCCCAAAAGTTCTGCGGTCTGCGCACGTAAAGGAGGGGAACCGGTATCGCGGCTGTGGAGGGGGAAGTGACCTTGGAGCGGCTCAGTGTTGTTCCGTCTGACGCCAAGTGATCTTCGTACTTGTTGACATACCCTCACGTTTCTTGTACCTTAACATTACGTCGAATGTCTTCAACTTCGAGTTCTAAATCCTCAAGTAGTTCGGGAAGGCCGTTGCGGGGACAGGCTCGGGAGATTGTGTTTAATGTATTTACACATTTAAAAGAACAAAAAACTCTTCATAAGTTACAGTATAACGTTGTTGAGGTTACTGCCGTAGCAACAGGGGTTTCCAAATCTTTAGTGAAAAGAATATCAGCTGAGGGAGCACAGTTCTTGGTAAAAGGAAAACTGTATTTTGCCACTCCTACAGGAAAGAAAGTTCCCCACAAGAAGAAAATAGAAGTTGATGCATTCACTGAAGCCACAATAAGGCGTAAAATACATGAGTTTTATGTGGAGAAGTTTTATTGTTTTTTCAAGTCTTTTGATGTGTAATTATTTAGTAAAATATATTGTATTTTGATACTTTTACAATTTGTTAAGTTTATTTCGTTACCTCAACGAATATGAATTCACATACGGTTTTCCCATTCACTGCACAAAGAGGAGGTGCACAAAACACATTCAAAACCAAAAATTTCCTTTTAAAATTACGTTTTTTTTTATTGCTTAGTTTTTTATGAGGAGTATTTTAATTGTTTGACTGCAGATCTTTAGGGTTTTCCTAGCGCACGCGACTATTACTCACAGATGTGTCAAGGCACGCGCGGTGTCGGCGTGGTGGGGCGGGCGGTTGCGCCTTAGACTGCGGGAGGGAGGGAAGGCCCTCCCCTGCCTGCGCTAAAGCAAGAAGTAGAAAGGTTCTTTTGCTTGTGAGACAGCTATAGATATACAGGGCTGTTACAAATGATGTACCTGATTTTGATTACAAATATTACTGGGTTATTTTGTTTTAAGACTAATTTAGTTGGTACCATTGGAAAGAAAAACTCAACCAGTTTTATTACAATGGTTTGGGTGCGTGGCATATTTCTGTTGTAAGTGTTGTACGAGTATGATGTCTGAATCGAATGGTTTGTGTTAATAATCACATAAACCAGAACAAGATTCTGCAAACTTCATTTTGCAGTTGAATGGATGCTAGGGGTGAATTTAAAAATCTCCGGCCAGGCAGATTTATTGAAAGTGGTGGTCCGTATGATGATGCACTCCTGAACTGGCCTCCAAGATCTCCGGACATCTCTGTGATTTTTTGATACATCAATAATTATGTGTACAAAACCCCATTACTAGATAGCGTACCTGAGATCCAGCAACGGATTGCCAATGCCATCGAAACAATCTATAAGACATTCAACGTATATCAAGACAGGATTGACATCTGTCGTATCAAAAGGGGTACCTATATCAAACATTTATACTTCTAAATCACTATTTGAGATGCCGACCACTCTCATGAGGGTATTTTAAGGCAAATATGTGGTGAAGGATGAGTGTGATGAGTGGTAGTAATGAGTCATGAGGTGTAGTCTTGTTACAAACCAAGGCCGACTCTTCCTTAGAATGGGTCATTGATTAATAGCCCAATGACCAATGGAAATACAAGGACCAACGGCTTAACGTGTCTTCCGAACCACGAAGGTGATGGTCTGATATGTCTAAACGATGGTGGGAGTTGATGCGGGTATCATCAGATGATCACTGAGACTATCTGAGCCGTTTTAGACCTCAAAACCTGACCTCCATGAAGCTGGATTCTGAGTACCTATGACAAAACTTTTGAGTTTTTCTTGAAAAATAACTATTTTATTTATTAATTTATTATTTATACACGTTAGATCAGCAGCAAACTGATGAATATCTAGTTTACTCGTTACAATCGACTTAAGATAAAGTTTCTTCAGTTACGTAAGAGATAATAGCTCTTTCCTTAGCTAGTTTATTTTCCACAACCTAAAAGAAGAATAAAGAAATAAATATTTTATTGCGAGAACATTATAAAAAATGTATAGCAATTGTCACAAGTTATTTACAAACCTAAAATTTTCCATTCGTACACATCGAGAACCTTTCAGATATACTGTTTATACAAACAGAGTTTAAGACAACATCAATTACTTTATTGCACTATGTCGCCAAACCTTACTTTATTTACTTAGTCCAAATGTGACCACGGGATTCCAACACTACAAAACTATACTTTAAATGTAAATACTTAAGAACGAAAGGTTAACAGTGTCTACTACTCTAGTACTTCGAAAATTTCTAATAACTTTGTGCATCGTTAGAATAAAATTTAAGTTAAAACGTTAAACAAGTCTTACCGTCACAGACATATCCATAATTTACATTTGTCAAAATCGGTAACAATACAAAAAGCGTTAACGTTAAATACTCCAACATAACTGTAGAAAGTTCACTATCAATTTTAAACTTTCAATATTTAAAAGATCCAGTTGTGTGATATGAACAGTGTTTTAATACGTGTACGGTGCCACAGATGTTTTTTTCTGAATGGCAATTAAATATTAGGCATCATAACATTCGTTGTTATAAATTACACAGCATAAGATAATGTACTCATAACTGTAATATACTTTAACGCTCAGGCTAATCAGTAAATAAAATTTAAATAAGAATAAACATTAATTCGACAAGTTATGAGTAGTTACACTTTCATTGCTTTTTGTACTTTCGTTTGTTATTTTGGTCGTTGGTAGTTATGTTCAAACAAAGGTTTTAATGTTGCTTTGCTAAAAACATAATAGACTACAACTCTATACGTACTAGAGTTTGTGTAAAACAAACCTCTACTTTCTACTGTCAATATGTATTAAAAAATGGCGTTTGTATTGCATAGAATGTTTTGGAAACAATGTTATCTTGCTAGAAACATTTACTGTTGAACACACAATAAATTTATTTTGAGTTATTGTAGTTATTAATCAGTTTTGCTGCTGTTCCCTAATTTTCTATGATTAAATAAATTATAAACAAATATGAAACACTGAGAAACTACTAGGGTCTTGTGTAAATCGGAGCGGATCCGTGGCGGATTGGTATTGCGCGCGACTCCGGAGCTCACCACTCCGCTGGCGCGAGTTCGATCCCCGCAGTCACCACTTACAATTTGTAATATGTCTATACGGTGACGCTAAGTAAAGGTCGAAGTTGAGTGGTGAAGAGGACTTTTTAGTCCTAACTTCGCCTCGTTAAACAAGACAAACTTTACCTTTTACCGTTAAAGCTCGTGTTTGTTTTTAAAATTAGTATACCCACATTAATTTTACTTGTACCGTAATTAGTTTTTATTATCACAATTTTTAATTAGTGTTATATGATTTGTCATTAAGTGGTGGCTATGGCTCTGGACTACATAGCTTGAGGTTGCGGGTTCGAATCCCGCCTGCGTTTTGACTTTCCACCTCAAGTTTAGCCTCGTAGTGCACTCAGCTGTGAGGCAAGTCAGTAGCGCATCCTGGTAACCAACACTGGAATCAAAATCACGTTATGTATAGTTATCCAATAAAAAATGAGCATGAAACAAAATGGTGGATGCACGAATAACAAAATGTAGGTACAGGAATTTTACAAGGAGAGAGAGGATAGTAGCTAGCTTACCTAAGAAAAACAAGTTTAGGGGCCAACAAAAAAGGCACACAGAGGAGTCACACACAAAATCCACTGATATTTCGCTATTAATGGCCATTTTGTTTTTTGTGTTTAGTGTTAGGAACCTTAGTAAGGGCGAAATGTTCAGTGAATTTTGTGTGACTCTTCTGTGTGCCTTTTTTGTTGGCCCCTAAACTTGTTTTTCTTAGGTAAGCTAGCAACTATCCTCTCTCTCCTTGTAAAATTCACCTAGTTTAGTAGTTTAGCCAGCCATAAAGCTCTTCCTTTCAGACCTAGTCTCAAAATATAATTACAAATTAACACGAAAATGGCTCAGTTTTGTTAATTCGACAGTTCCCATGGACTTATGCAGACCTTAACGGCGAACTAACTGCCGATATTTGTCTGAGGCGGAGCTCGAACCTGTGAACTTTAGTCGTGCGCTGGCGACTCAGCCAACACGCCGGCAATAATGTAAGATATCTCTTTACCAAATATATTTCCTAATAGAATAATGGAACTAATTGATTTTCTTGTTAGTACCAATAAACTATAAAACTACTAAATTAACGAGATAATGATAATGTAATCGTCACAGTCACTGATTTTATTCGAAAAGGAATCATTAATAACTTCACCCAATCGCAAAACAGCCTTGACAATTATATGTTCCATTAATTGGATTTAAAGTCGGCTCTCTCTTATTATTGCATTAATCTCTCCTCGCAGTTTATATGCTGAGGTTTCTATCGTTTCCTTTGCAAAATTTCTCTGGCAGAAATGAATTTTCATTTTGTTGTTTCGCTTTGTGTCCTATTATTTTTGTGGACAGTTAATGCGAAATCGGTTAATATCAAGGTAAGTCTCAAGACGACAATATTCTACAGCTGATTTCGTATGTGTCATTAGTCTACTAGTGTATGGGTTTGGTTATAGCCCTAATATACTCTAGGATTCAACTTACTCCATTTGATACTGTACTTTGCTTGCTAATCTAAATTTTTTAAACAGATAGATCAAAGCTCAGACAGGTGTTCCCCAAGGATCTGTCCTTGTATCTTTTTTTCTTTATTGTATATATTAACGATCTTTCAAATAACATTTAAAATAACCATATTTATGTTTATAAATATTATATATTCAACACAGTCAATTGTCATTTATGCTGATGACACAACTTTGCTTGCTAGTCACAGTAATCTTAATGATTTAAAACTGATAGCTCAACAACATCAGGAATGGTTTATAATTGGTTTTCAGGGAATTGGTCCTGTAATCCTGAAAACCTCAATACTTAACACTGAGCCTTAAACTGGAAATCGAATTTGAATCTGTTAAACTGGAACGGTTGAGCAAACTTAAAAACAAAGAAATCTCTTAAACCTTTAGGAATATACATTGATTCTAAACTGAAATGGTATTCACATTGAAACTGTTTGCAAACAAATTTCAAGAGTCAACTATCTTTTTTGGAAACTCAAAAACTCACTAAAACAGACTATTTAAGACATTATACAAGAATATCTTTTAAGTTAACAGTACTTTTCATTTATTTAAGTAAACAGTACTTTATGTGGTCGTAGGGTTTTGTTGTTAACATTGTTTTGTTTTTTCTTTAACTTTCTTTTTTTCGTTTTTCTTGTCATAGACACAATTTATATTGTAAAAAATGAGACAATAAACATATTATTATTATTTAAGACTGACTTAATTTGGCTTTTCCAGTCACATATCTCGCACGGTCTGCTTGTGTGGAGTAACTCACGTCAGTGTCGAGTATACTTGCAAAAGAGAATAATAAAAAGAATGCTATGCGTAACTTGGCAAGTGTGGGGCCCCTTGTTCACTGCAGACCTCTTTTTATTGAGCTGACAATTCCCACTATAGTTAATCTATCTGTAGTTATTAATTATCACCTTCTGTTGTAAACTAAAACAAATCTGTCTTATTACTTTGAGGCAATAAATGTATCAATATGACACCCGTGATAGAGGTAGAATGGATATAATTTCGCTTAGATTAACCTTAACAAGGAATTCGGTTAAGTTAAATTGTATTAGTTTTAATAAGCTACCTGAGGATGCAAGGAATAATTAAAGTGTATAGTTGGCTGTTACGCAATCCTTTTTACCAACTCAAATAATTTTTAGAATCTGAAGTTAACATGAAGTTTAACGACGTATGATTTATTTTTACTGTTACCGTAATAATTTTGAATATTACTCATTAATTTTAAGACGTTGATATTGTTAGTATTTTGACGTATCCGATGTCTGTTTTTTCATTCTCATTTATTTCTCGGTCGTTTAACGTTCTCGTCTGCACCTCGGACGTTAACTTGACCTCGTGTCAAAGTGTCACTTTAAAACCTAGTGATGAAATATACTATTTTAAACCCCTCTGGTACTTTTTATATCTGGGACTCGTGGCGTGGTCCTGTAATCCAGCTTCATGGAGGTCAGGTTTTGAGGATGATATACGTCTAAAGCGGCTCAGATAGTCTCAGTGATCATCTGATGATACCCGCATCAACTCCCACCATCGTTTAGACATATCAGACCATCACCTACGTGGTTCGGAAGTTACGTTAAGCCGTTGGTCCTTGTATTTCCTTTGGTCATTGGGCTATTAATTAATGACCCATTCTAAGGAAGAGTCGGCCTTGGTTTGTAACAAGACTACACCTCATAACTCATTACTACCACTCATCACACTCATCCTTCACCACATATTTGCCTTAAAATACCCTCATGAGAGTGGTCGGCATCTCAAATAGTGATTTAGTGATATCCATTTGTTTTTTTTTTTTCAGAACCAAACTGGATTGTCCAAATCTACCAACTTACCTATCAACAACACTTCGGAAGTATTGAATAATGTGACAGCTTCAAGGGAAGTAGAAGACAAGAAACTAAGAAATTTTTCCCAAATTTCTCAGTTTCACAAACTAGATAGAAAATCTTTGAGTATTCAAGAAAAAGCTAAACAACAACAGAAGGCAATTACAACACTGTTGGACAACATCCATAGAATTAAAAAGAAGTTTAAAGCCAACATGTAAACAAACAAAAAAGTGTAATTCAGCACGTGGCGGATAAGTAAATATTCACACCCTTCTTTCCAAGTTTTGCTTTTATTTGACGACTTAGATTCATATATTTTCCTTCATTTGTAGAGTGTAACTTTAAATGTAAAATAAACTCTTTTCTGGTCCAAGTGTACTTTTATTATTTTATAATCCATACTCTTTTCCAAAGTGTTCCTCATCATATACATTACATATTTTCATTCAAGGTTTTCATATTTACAAAAGAACTTAAACTCAAAGTTTTAGAATAATGGGTCTAATCAAAGTAAAAAGGTAGATGACTCATAGATGGCCATCTAGATTGCCGTTCAAAAATGGTCATATGCCCAAGGCATTCAAAGCTCGTCTGAAAGCTATTTTGATCTCTCAAGCATTCTATAGCACAGACGAGTTCTTGGCATTTAATTGGGAGACACTGCATTAACTAGGGTCTAGAGTGGTATGATTCGAATGAATGAGAGAGAGTGAATGTAACAAATCTGTATGTTTGAATGTGTTTTCGAAATTTTAGTGATTAATCTGACCGATGGCTATGCATTTATTGTAAATGTTCACGCAATAAAATATATTTATTTTTTATTTATTTAGATGCCAAATGACTGAGGCAAGAAAATAAACATAGTTGCGGCAGCTTAAGCACAGATAGCGCAGGAAGGGAATTCTTTTAAACGTCTCAAGTAGAGCCTCTGACACGTTCACGCGAAAGTCGCATAATTTGGTAACATTTAAAGGTAAAAAAGGTAAAGTTTGTCTTGTTTAACGAGGCGAAGTTAGGACTACAAAGTCCTCTCTACCACTCAACCTCGACCTTTACCTAGCATCACCGTATAGTCACATTATAAATTGTAAGTGGTGACCAGGATCGAACCCGCGCCACCGGAGGATTAGTCTGAGTCGCGCGATACCAATCCGCCACCACGGATCCGCTACGTCATCGAACATTTACGTCATCGACATCAAATAAACTCGAGCATGTGGAGCCGAGGGGGGAGAAAGACGGCGAGAGATGACAGCGCTTGGGCTTCCGTAACTATGTTGATTTTCCTGCTTCACTCATTCGGCATCAGTTCTATGGGCCATCTACCTCCATGTCTGAACTACCAGATCAAACAAAATCTTCAAAGATCCAAATTATTCAAAACTTCACTTAAGAATTATTTGACCACCCCACTTTTATAGTCTGGAAGAATTTTTAGATCATCCGTTACGACATGAACAGTCTGGAACTTATTGTGTTGATTAATAGTAATGTATTTAAAATATGATTTGTTTATTGGTTAAAGGCTTAAAAATCTAATTTAAAACCTACATTTTTAATCAAATAATATAATATTTTATGCTTTTTATATACCAAAACAAACGTGTTTGTAATGGTTAATAAATTGTTAAATTGTTTTTATTGTTATTTCGCTCACCTTGCTGAATGCAAGATATGACTCGCACATGCACAAGCAAGGGCTTAGATCAACTTTTACAATCATATGATAACATTTATTGAGCAATAAACTGTAGCTACAAAAGATCTGTAAGAACTATTTTGTGAAGCCTGTTCAGCAAGGTTTTTACTGAGTTCAATATTGGGCTATTTAAAGTCGTTAAAGACGGAAAATGTTGAGTAAAGAAAACGCTGCCGTTACAATATACAGGGTCGTTTTAAGTTTGAATTTCTTTATAGAAAGGGAGATGTTTTTCTCGGAGCCGTTTGGGTTCTACGCTCAATTGGAATTTAGAAAAATGTTCTCTTAGAACTTCTAATATTATGCATTAACAACAAATGTATAGGCGTAAACAAACACAGTTCTTAAAATCGTAGAAAACATGGCGTCATTTCATTTGAAGCTTACAAATCAATCTCAATAAGTTATGAAGTGGAACTTAATGTAAGATTAGTTTAAACAGCCCGCTGCAAAAGTTGTAAAGTTTTGATCAAAACTGCTGAATAGTTTGTTTTTTATTAGGTGGAACTTTCATTATTTTATGAACTGCACACATTGTTTTTCACCTGGCCTTCTAAAACAACACAAACCGTAGTTTTTATCTTATTATATTAGCTAGCTTGCTCTCAAATGATAATTAAAATATAAGGTTAGTACTTTCTGTATAATGTTGAACTGTCATGTACGTTAAGCAACATTTAAAAATGTATTCTTTGTTTGAAGTTTGTTTGACTGGGACTCGTGGCGTGGTCCTGTAATCCAGCTTCATGGAGGTCAGGTTTTGAGGATGATATAGGTCTAAAGCGGCTCAGATAGTCTCAGTGATCATCTGATGATACCCGCATCAACTCCCACCATCGTTTAGACATATCAGACCATCACCTGCGTGGTTCGGAAGTCACGTTAAGGAAGGGTCGGCCATAGTTTGTACCAAGACTGCACCTCATAACTCATTACTACCACTCATCACACTCATCCTTCACCACATATTTGCCTAAATACCCTCATGAGAGTGGTCGGCATCTCAAATAGTGATTAGTGATAGTGTTGTTGACGATGGTTGAATTTTTTAGGTTGATATATTATAACGGACGTGTTCAACCGTTTTTTGTGAACAAGAAGAACACGACGTTTCGGGATCTGGAATCTGATCCCGTCTTCAGGTGAACAGTTCAGTTGGTACTAAACGAATGCACTGATTTCTAACACTAACTATCTAAATTAACTCTAAGGCTTTCACGGTCGTTGTCACAACTATAATTTAGTTCTTCTGGTTCACACCACGTCAAAACATCACTATAATTTACTTGAAATATTTCTGTCCCGCTGTGGAGTACCATTTTTAGTCACTGATTGGCTAAAACTTAGCTACTTGCTGTCCTATTGGTCACAGGGCTGCCAACCGTCCAATGGAGCAGGGATGCCAACTGTCGATGTTCTCATTGGCTGTGATACTATGAAAAGGCTTCTTCAGGACTGGTTGCCAGCTTCTTGAAAGTTTTATGCTGTCTTCTATATAGTGTATAGTCTCGGATGTCTCTCGCGTAATTATGTGAAATGTTTGCCAATACTTTGGCTTTATCAAATTATACTGAATGTTTCGTATTGTAGCTGCGTTCTGCTACGGCCAACTTTTCAACATATTCGTGGTTTTGTGTCTAATTATCGCAGTACGATTAAACTAAACAAAGGCCTAAACTAAAATACCTTTAATGAATTAAAAGCTTATAGTTTTACTTTGTAATACATTTATATAACTTGTGAAAACCTAAACCACTTCAATGTTACAGAATGATTCAACTGGAATTCACAGCCTTTTGTTTTGGAGCATTGTGTCTGTATTGCATTTCATCGCATCCAATACAACAAATGGTGTATGTAAGTGTTACAACTTATAAAAAGAGAATTTCATGTTTAAGCACTGCCAACGATAACTTTCTACTGTGAATCATAGTTATTCTAGTTTATTATCATTTTTAATTATTTCAATAGTTTCTCAGATGAATCTCAGGTCATCATTACATTACTATGATGTAAATGCTGCAGATGTAACAAAAATTACTCATTTGTCTATATTGTTTTAAATATTTCTACGATACTCTTTAATCAATGGTATTTTCTGTTTTCCAGGATTACGGTGACAACTTAAGACATAAAAGATCGGTTAATATATACATTTACCCCGGTCAATCTTCGAATATCACGCTAATCTTTAATAACCCTTCACCAGACCAAATTAAGTTAGCCAGTTTGAAGACACATCATGCTATAAGAATGGCGGGTAGCCCTAACAACCCCTTGAAAATAGGACTAGACAATGTTGAAAATTTAATCAACCATGTTGAAAAGGAACAAAGAACTGAAACACACGACACAAATAAACAAAGTGAAGGAGGTAGAAAACGCTTTGAAAACTATGAAGAAAGTGTGGCATCAGATTTAGGAAAACTGGTTTCATACCATTCTTTCCCCGGAAGTACTTTAACTGAAAATATTTATGTTGATAGTGACCATTCTCTTTCTCATAACGCTGGACAGAAGACTAAAAGAATTCTTGAAAGTTCTAAAGACCAATTAGAAAATGAATATATCAAGAAAGATCACTCAATTAAAAATTCCGATGATTTAACAAACGCAATAGGAGTTTCGAGAGGTAAAAGTAGACATGACTCTCTTGTCTCAGAAGTATCATCTAAAATTGTTGATCATCCTGTAAACCACTTCTTATCACACTCGTTGATGGAAGGTATTTTGGAAGAAAACGGTCAGATCGAAAGTGACAAATTTAGTGGATTAGCTGTACACAATACGAATGTACAACGTAATGATAACATACATGAAAATGTATAACAATCCTCGAAATCCAAATCAAACTCAAAATAAATTTCAAGAGTTCTCATCGAAAACTGAGCCTTTCAATTTTCATGAGCCTCGCCTTCACCTATCTGATCTAAAACAATATTTTTACTCTGATTCCAACAGTCAAAGAGTTTCTGGCAGAACTCTAGTCGATTCCTCTGCTAAAAGTCACCTGACTAATGATTATTTACAGCAAAACAATTCATCAAAAGCACCTTTGGTGAACAACGATCTGTCATCGGATGAGATACTTCAAACCTTTTCGACTGCAAATAATCTAAGCCAAAACCATTCTTTACAAACCAAACAGAAACTTCTAGATACTGTAAGCTCAAGAAATTCTACTAAAGATAGTAAAAGCTTTTCGAATCAACTATATCTAGAGCGTTTTTTAGAGGAACCGGCTCATGGTGATGGTTTGGAAAACCAATCCCGATTACTAGACATAGTCAAATTTTATGAAACACCATTATCAGGCGCGTTAACAACGTTAGATAATAATTCCTCAAATCACAGTATTAAAGGACGAAATATGACAATAACCCATAAAGACGATGATAGCCGACAACATAGCTCTCTAGACACTCTTTCTACAGACGGTTCTCTTGAGGACTTTTCTAATGAATTTCTCTCTGGAGAATCATTCATAAACGACATATTAGCCGATGGTGAGCAAAGTCACTCACAAACACTTGAAAATGAAGATAAAATTAAATTCTCAGAAAATGATATTTCAGAAGCCTCTTTATTGGTCAGAGATAATGTACTAAATCAGATATTGGTAGACAGGTTTTTATCTCACAAAGACAAAAACAACCTAAATAATTCTTTACAAAGCCAACACGGGCTAGAGGATTCATCGTCTTCAGGAGCTACCTCCAAAGTCGAAGATAGTTTAACAAACTTTAACTCTGGAGGATCTGAATTCGAGCATATTTCAACAGCATACAATAACGCCTACGATCAGCAAAACAGATCATCAGATCATAACCTTCTAAAGGCCCATGGTTTAGGAAACTATTCAGGAAATGACGAACCTGTTGAAAACCAATCTTCTCATGATCTATCTTTGATAAAGGAAAACTCTATCTTTGATGTGCTTCGTGGTGAAGAAACCCATTCTAGTGGAGAAGTAAAACATATATCTACTGGAGATCGTGAGTTTAATGCAACTTATTCCAAAGGCATAAATACTCCAAATAGTTCTGTAGGAAGTCACCATACGTCAATTGAAACCTCTCAAACAGGAAATGTATCAGAAGGAGAAAATCATTCACTAAACCAATCGCATTATAACGAACCTATGATGGGGAATTTTTCAGCAGGTGATGAAGAAATTCATTCCCAAATCATCGAAGATGATGAAACTTCTAAAAATCGTGCTTCAAACGTATCTTCAATGAAGAGGACCAATTTACTAGAGCAGCCTTCAACAGCCTTGCACCACACAGACTATTCAGACAGTCTTTTGGGACGATTTTGGAACGGTCACCAAAATAATGCATCAATCCAAAATGAACCCTTTCAAGCTCTTGATTCAGGAGGATCCTCAGAAACCTACAACCATAAGGAACGTTATTATTTTCTTGGACCTCATTTGCTGAGTAATAATTCAGCTGATAATAAGGAAAGCTATTTGTTTGAAAAAGATAAATCTACCGATGATCATTTAGCTAAATCGTCAGTGGAGGGAATTTTCTAATCAAGCTGCCGTGACCCAGCCCGAATCACTCATCAAGTATGGAGGTAAAGACAAACACAGTTCAGTAAAACTTCAAGATAAGTTTATAGATTCTTCATCTAGCAAAAAGTTGAAAGTTAATGGAAATTCACTGAAACCGTCAACTTCTTCGCGATTTAATTTTCATAATATTTCAGTTAGTAATCTGTGGTATAACAACCATTCGCAGGCGTTTCAAAAAGACACTTCAACTAAACGCTACGAGGATGTTGCAGATCGAGTTTCCCCTCAACAGCTAGTAGCTACATCTTCTACCAGTAGATTTAAGTTAAACGACTCCTTGGTTCATGAACAAAACTCAGACACGGATCATAAGGTACCCAAACCTCAAACAAATTCGACAACTAGGAAATCAGAAATTTATGATCGTACACTTAAACTAGACGAGGCTGAAAGGTCAACTAAAACTGATATTCCTTTAGTAATCAATGACTTTATTTCTAATGCTCATTTAGATTTGGCAACTATAGACGGATCTCAGAATCATTCCAAAGTATCAAAAGAAAAAATGGTGTTGAGCACCTTGAATCAGAGTCATCAAAAGAAACTTATACAGACCAGTTCAATCATTACAAGCCAGTTTTAGAAAAGAGAGATTACTTTGAAAAGCAAGTCAGCCCCTTGACATCGACTGATATACGTCTTGAACTACCAAGACACATAAATTCTAACAAGTCTTTGGATCAATCATCAACAGCAAATAAATCAAAGAGCGGTGAAATCCTTTTAGAAAAGGGGCTTCGTTAGGGTCTCAATATGCAACGGATCAAGCTCTTGAAGAAAAGTACTTTTTCAACAACTTCAATAAAGATATGCAAACAACAAATATCAGGAGCAACTTAAGCATGGACAAATCTCAAGGAACCAAAAGAACAAAGAAGACTTTTGGAATAAACGCACAAAGTAAAAACACGTATTCAGTGCCAGATATCTCTTTCACCCAAATGTCTACAGATACAAAAAAGCAAAACAAATCGTTACAAAATCAAAACCAGAAGCTCACTTACAGTTCTGAAACAAAACACCATCCAGTTTCTGAAGAAAGTTCATCAAACCATAAGGAAGTCCTTGAAAATATTTCAATCCTGAAACATTTACTAACCAAGGAAAGCCCTAACAATAAAGTTCATAAAACAGATCATGATAAGCTTGAACATATACTAACCCGGATAATCAATGCTGTGCCTGAAGTTCCTAGAACATCTCAAAACCCCCAAAGCGTCAATCAGTCGAAGAACTCAACGTTAAATTCTGCAATTACCAACCTACATAAAATCACGTCTCAAAACAATTCGACATATAAAACTAATACATATGGGGATGTATATCGTTCATCTCTAGATCAACACCCTCTTCAAGGAGGTAATAGTTTCTTTGTTATAACTAGTGTTACAGTTTGTTATTAACTTTGTTTAGTGTACGAGTATTCAGTTTATTTTTTGCTGCTTCTTTTGATACGTGTCGGCCTGGTTTTAAAAGAAATAGCTTTCATGTGTTTCTTAGTTTTTATAAACTTAAACTAATGGCATAAACATAGTATTGTAAGAATTTTATAACTTGACATGATAGTATTGATAGGATTAAGTAGCCAAAGAGTTAACAACAATTATTTAACATATTTATCTTTCTTTAAACATAGGGGTTTTCTCACTTAAAAATAACTGCTAAAAGCTAATTTATCTGTAAAGAAGAAGACAACATTTGTGGACCAAACAGGGAACTAGTTTTTAGATACCATCAAGAATGCTAGATACTATTTTAAGTCAAGCTTTATTCCTTTCTTTATTTTATTGTTGTATTTTACTTGGGTTTGTTTCCATATTAACTTGCGTGTCACTTTTAGAAATTGGAGGTTTCCGCCCCAGAAAACCAAACTTATCAAACACTCTCTGCATCACATGGTGTCCAAAATCAAAGATCAAGGAAATGGATATTCGAAACTAGATTCGAAGAACTTAGAAAATAAATATTGTGTAACTGTACGTTTCAATAGTGTGAATTAAGATTGTGTATAAATAGAATAAGAATAAAACATGTGTATTGCTAATCCTTTAGGAACTTGAGAGCTAAATAAACACCTAACAAAAACACCTTTGGTTAAAATTTACATCAGTATTTTTTAACCAAGGTGTTTGTTAAGAAATAGTATTTATCAAAGCAACATCCCTTTAATTTTAAATTATTTCAAAGTACTGTATATATATTTAAAATTAAACTTTACCAAGTGCAAATTATTTTTGCAATTAACTTTGAAAATAATTATTAATTTAATAGCATCTACTGTACTATTGAGAACCTTACAGCAACTTTGTCACTGTTCTGCTGATAATAATCCTTTAATAGTTCTGCCAACTGTCGTAAGGCGCTGCATGCTAGAGAATCTACCTTACCACTGTAATGGTATTGTAGTTTGACCGTTCTAGTAGTTCCGCCAACTGTCGTAGAGCGCTGCACGTGCTAGAATCTACCTTACCACTGTAATGGTACCGTAGTTTGACCGTTCTGTAGTTCATGCAACTGTCGTAGAGCCTTTGCACATGCTAGAGAATCTACCTTACCACTAAATGGTATTGTAGTTTGACCGTTCTAGTAGTTATATAACTGTCGTAGAGCGCTGCGCATGCCAGAGAATCTACCTTACCACTGTAATGGTATTGTAGTTTGACTGTTCTGGTAGTTCCGCCAGCTGTGGTAAGAGCGCTGCATGTAGAGAATCTACCTTACCGCTGTAATGGTACCGTAGTTTGACTTTGTTCACCAGTAGTTCCGCCAACTGTGGTAAAAGAGCGCTGCATGCCAGAGAATCTACTTTGCCACTGTAATGGTATTGTGGTTGACCGTTCTAGTAGTTCCGCCAGCTGTGGTAGAGCGCTGCACATGCTTCAGAGAATCTACCTTACCACTGTAATGGTATTGTGGTTTGACTGTTCTGGTAGTTCCGCCAGCACTGTGGTAAGAGCGCTGCACATGCTAGAGGATTTACCTTACCACTGTAATGGTACCGTGGTTTGACCGTTCTAGTAGTTCACCAACTGTCGTAGGCGCTGCACATGTAGAGAATCTACCTTTTACCTGTGGTATTGTGGTTTGAGCCGTTCTAGTAGTTCCACCAACTGTCGTAAGGCGCTGCACATGCTAGAATTTACCTTACCACCACTGTAATGGTACCTAATTTAACCGTTCTAGTGAGTTCACCAACTGTCGTAAGAGCTGCTTTGCAATGCTAGAGATCTACCTTACCACTGTAATGGTACAGTGGTTTGACCGTTCTAATAGTTCCACCAACTGTCGTAAGAGCGCTGCACATGCTAGAAGATCTACCTTACCACTGTAATGGTACCGTAGTTTGACCGTTCTAGTAGTTCAACTGTCGTAGGCTGCACATGTAGAGATTTACCTTACCACTGTAATGGTACCGTAGTTTGAAGTTCTAGTGGTTCCACCAGCTGTCGTAAGAGCGCTGCACATGCTGAAATTCTACCTTACACCACTGTAATGTATTGTAGATTACGACCGTTCTAGTAGTTCCACCAACTGTCGAAGGAGGCGCCTGCACATGCTAAGTCTACCTTACCACTATAATGGTATTGGCGGTTTGACCGTTCTTTTGAGTTCAAGCCAACTGTCGTAAGGCGCTGCACATGCTGGGGAATTTACCTTACCACTTAATGGGTACCAAGTTTGACCGTTCTAGTAGTTCCGCTTACAGCTGTCGTAAGGGCGCTGCACATGCTGGAGAATTTACCTTGCCATAACAGCAATGGTATTGTGGTTTGACCGTTCTAGTGGTTCACCAGCTGTCGTAAAATGGCGCTGCACATGCTAGAAATCTTTTGCTACAACTGTAATGGTTATTGTGGTTTGACCGTTCGTAGTTTCCACCAACTGTCGTAAAACGCTGCACATGCTAGAGGGAATTTACCTTACCACTGTAATGGTGCCGTAGTTTAGCCGTTCTAGTGGTTCTGCAACTGTCTAAAAGCGCTGCGTGCTGAATAATCTACGCTACCACTGTAATGGTATCGTAGTTTGACCGTTCTAGTAGTTCCGCCAACTGTCGTAAAAGCGCTGCACATGCTTGAGAATCTACCTTACCACTGTAATGGTAGTAGTTTGACTGTTCAATGTAGTTCCGCCAATGTCGTAGGCGCACTGCACATGCTAGATAATCTACCTTACCACTGTAATGGTACCGTAGTTTGACCGTTTAGTAGTTCCGCCAACTGTCGTAAGACGCTGCACATGCCCGGGGAATCTACCTTACCACTGTAATGGTAGCGTAGTTTGACCGTTCTGAAATGAAGTTCCGCCAACTGTCGTGGAAAACGCTGCACATGCTAGATAATCTGCCACCATAAACAATGGTACAATGATTTGACCGTTCTAGTAGTTCAACCGGCCTGTAGTTAGGTGGCTGCGCAGTCGAAATGCCGCTGCCATTTTACACAAACCGGTTCTCGGACGGCACTTCTGGTGCACGCGGTACGTTGCGTTTCTAATGAGTTTTAACTGTGTGCAGTCGGTTTCGTTGTAGGCAAGCGGTACATCAACAATTCCTTCAGAGCTATGCAGATTAATCTGCTTGATAGCTTAGTTTTAAAATATATTTAAACTGGAAGTAAGCCATAATTTTATGTAGTCTGGTAGGCTATTGAACAATTTTATTGCAGGTAAACTCGAGGAAAACATGATTGTCAACAACTAGCCATCTTGGTATGTTAAATTGTTTCACCTCTTTCTGTTGAGTAATTGATGACCGCTAATTTTACGGTGTCTGGATCGGTTCTTCCTGGTATGCATGATCAGTGGGCGCAACAAGCCATCGAGCGCCCCCCGCCAGCTGACAGGGTGAACCTATTTTCATCAAGATACGAACCAGCAAAAACTCAGTCAAGTGACCTTTGTCTTTGTTTTTACGTGTGGTATCTATAACGCGATACAGGCTACACAGTAGCATCTCTTTGTCTTCGTTATAGATTAAACTTGCGTGGAGCCTACTTTAACTATCAAGTATAACCTGATGAAATAAAAATAGATGTTAAGTTTGGCATGTAGTTAAATATTGTTAAATGATATTGTTATGAGTTGTTCTATAATGTATTTAAAACTAAAAATTACACCCGATTTGGAGCAGATTGTTTTAAGCTTGTTGGTTCTGCGAATCGTCGACACTCTCACTAATGGTGGTTTTTACACCTTCACTTTTACCGGCTTATTTGAAACGTTGTCCGCACGGTAACCGACTAAACGTAGTTGTTGTAAGAACTTTTTTTTATTTTAAAGGTTTTTGTAATTTTTCTTGTACTTCTTTTTTCTGTTTGGTAGTGCTTTCCTAGACATCAAATCTGAACGGCAACTCTTTGAATACAGGATGACATTTGCCTACGGCGGTCAGGCCAGGATGGTTGGGTCCACCGACGCGGTGCGTGCGTGAGTGGGGCGGTGGCATGTCAGCGTTGCGGTTGCTGTAACGGTTTGGAACCTTGACCGTAGTTGTGACGTAATCGCGGCGCTCCTGCGCCCAAAATCGCTGTACAATTGTTACATAGCTGAGGATTGTAGTGACGCCTGATGGGCGATGGACGAATCTATGCCAGCACAGAACCACCATCTCATTTCATTCAAAGTTTCAAACCCTCTAGCCTGCACGGTGCCAGATTTACCACTAAGCCGCGGCCTGGGCCATGAGCAAGGGTCACAGCTGGGCAGAAAAATGTATCTTTGCATTGCTGTTCTTAGGGCGTATCGTATCTGTAAAGTTCCGCTGCAAATGTACGAGGGCCATTTGAAAATTTTGGCCTGGGGCCGCGGAAATCTAAGTTCGGCACTGTCGTAGGTTAATTATTTTGACCACTATCCAACAAACAAATATGGTTGAAAATATCATTTTCGGGTTTATCCTCAAGCGTACGCATTCTGATGCCGATCGCCGATGATTGGCAAGCATTTTAAAGCTTAGTGGAGGCGCGCGCTAGGGATCTGCGCCAATGCGGGAGCCTGCGAGGTGTTACTTCACGTCACTGGCCAGGTATTGTAGACATACTGTTCTAGACAGTCATAATTCCAAGCTGAAGAAAAGAGGCTTTGGTGTTGAAACAGCCCAGATTTTATAATTCTAGTAGCTCGCTTTTGCAGTACTGTATAAGACGTTGCAGCAGGGCTATAATGACCCCAGTTATAATGTTAAAACAGGTTTGACTATGGAACAATGAAGAGTAAACTAATGAACTATATTAGGTACCGTAGTTTGACCGTTCTAGTAGTTCCGCCAACTGTCGTAGAGCGCTGCACGTACCGTTAATCTACCTTACCACTGTATTACATTGGTACCAGTACGTGTTAGAATTTCCAGCACGTGCTGCGCTCTACAACGGTTAACTTTGAAAACTAATACATATGGGGATGTATATCGTTCATCTCTAGATCAACACCCTCTTCAAGGAGGTAATAGTTAGTTTGTTTGTTATAACTAGTGTTACAGTTTGTTATTAACTTTGTTTAGTGTACGAGTATTCAGTTTATTTTTTGCTGCTTCTTTTGATACGTGTCGGCCTGGTTTTAAAAGAAATAGCTTTCATGTCATTTCTTAGTTTTTTATAAACTTAAACTAATGGCATAAACATAGTATTGTAGAATTTTATAACTTGAACATGATAGTATTGATAGGATTAAGTGGCACCAAAAGTTATTTAACAATTATTTATCCTTCTTTAAACATGACGGGTTTCTCACTTATAAATTTCTATAACTGCTAAAAGCTAATTTATCTGTAAAGAAATTTGAAGACAACATTTGTGGACCAAACAGGGGCAACTAGTTTTTAGATACCCATAAGAATGCTAGATACTATTTTAAGTCAAGCTTTATTCCTTTCTTTATTTTATTGTTGTATTTCTACAATGTTTCTTGGGTTTGTACCATATTAACTTGCGTGTCACTTTTAGAAATTGGAGGTTTCCGCCCCAGAAAAGCCAAACTTATCAAACACTCTCTGCATCACATGGTGTCCAAAATCAAAGATCAAGGAAATGGATATTCGAGAAAACTAGATTCCGAAGAACTTAGAAAATAAATATTGTGTAACTGTACGTTTCAATAGTGTGAATTAAGATTGTGTATAAATAGAATAAGAATAAAACATGTGTATTGCTAATCCTTTAGGAACTTGAGAGCTAAATAAACACCTAACAAAAACACCTTTGGTTAAAAATTTGACATCCAGTATTTTTTAACCAAGAGTGTTTTGTTAAATCTTAATTATTTATCAAAGCAACATCCCTTTAATTTTAAATTATTCAAAGTATATATATTTAAAAAATTAAACTTTACCAAGTGCAAATTATTTTACAATTAACTTTGAAAATAACCATTAATTTAATAGCATCTACTGTACTATTGAGAGAACCTTACAGCAACTTTGTCACTGTTCTGCTGATAATAATCCTTCTAATAGTTCTGCTAACTGTCGTAAGAGCGCTGCACATGCTAGAGAATCTACCTTACCACTGTAATGGTATTGTAGTTTGACCGTTCTAGTAGTTCCGCCAACTGTCGTAAGAGCGCTGCACATGCTAGAGAATCTACCTTACCACTGTAATGGTATTGTAGTTTGACCGTTCTAGTAGTTCCGCCAACTGTCGTAAGAGCGCTGCACATGCTAGAGAATCTACCTTACCACTGTAATGGTATTGTAGTTTGACCGTTCTAGTAGTTCCGCCAACTGTCGTAGAGCGCTGCATGCTAGAATCTACCTTACCACTGTAATGGTATTGTAGTTTGACCGTTCTAGTAGTTCGCCAACTGTCGTAAGAGCGCTGCATGCTAGAGAATCTACCTTGCCACTGTAATGGTATTTGTAGTTTGACCGTTCTAGTAGTTCCGCCAACTGTCGTAGAGCGCTAAGCATGCTTGAGAATCTACCTTACCACTGTAATGGTATTGTAGTTTTACCGTTCTAGTAGTTCCGCCAACTGTCGTAAGAGCGCTAACATGCTTGAGAATCTACTCCACCACTGTAATGGTATTGTAGTTTGACCGTTCTGAAAATTGTTCGCCAACTGTCGTTAGAGCGCTGCACGTGCTGAATCTACCTTACCACTGTAATGGTATTGTAGTTTGACCGTTCTAGTAGTTTCGCCAACTGTCGTAAGAGCGCTGCACATGCTAGAGATTCTACCTTACCACTGTATTAAGGTATTGTAGTTTGACTGTTCTAGTGGTTCAAAGTCAAAGTCAAAAGTCAAAAATCAATTTATTTCAATAAATACAATTATTTTACAAACATGAAACAGTTCACAAATAATAAGGAAATCACTTATATTTAAACTAAAATATAACAAAGGATAAGAAACAATATATAAGGTTAAACATAACAATCACTCATGGCTTATTTAAAATTTTGGTTATTAAACTAATTTACATAATAATTATACATTTCCAGGAAATAAAAAAAAAACAAATTTTAGGAAACGTGCTTACATAGGCTAAAGCCTGTGCGTAAACACAGGTTATATAAAGAAAATAATACAATTTAGAACTGTTGAGTTAGAAATTTAGAAATTATTCATTTATTTAAGTTAATTTAGGACCTTAAATGTCAGTGGTGGTGGTGAAGCTATTGTAGTTAATTTATAAACTATACAAAAAAAAAAAATCTCCATAAAACAAAAGTGACGCTTATGGTTAATGCTTTGCCTGATACTTGAATACTGTAAATACTGCTTGAATATCCGAATGAGTTAAGCTTGGTGGCGACTGAGTGGAGAAGGAGGGGAGGGCAGTGCAGTTTACTAGAGTGGTGTAGTGTGTGTGTAGTGTAGGAGGCCGGTGTGTCAGAGAGGGCAAATGTTCTGTTATGTCATGTTGTTGCGTCTGTACTCGGCTGTGATAAGCTTCACATCTGATACACTGAGGTCTAACAGCAAACCGAAATCCTGTGTTGAATATGGCAAGGGACATAGAGTCGAAAAAGCGCTGATTTGAGTCTTTGCACAAGTTCTTATAAATTACGTTGCAAACATAGAAGAATTTGTAGCAAATGCGATTTCACAAGAGACATTGAACTGATGCTATGTGTCGAGGTATCTAGTATTGTAGGTATGAGATAAAGGTGCTAGAATCTCATGAGAGTTTCTGAAAATATGGACTAGAAGACTTTGACATATAAGTGGCAGATACTAAATATACCAGTTTCAGAAAAAGGGTGTCAGAAGGATATCTTCTGCACCTCCCAGACAATCTTTAAAATAGACTTTTGAACACGCTAAGTGGCTGGATATAACAGTTAAGAGCCCCCACAAAATGATTCCGTAGCAAAGTAAAGATTGGACGTAAGCATGACACTAATTTAATTTCATTTTCTTCTAAAATATCACGTAAATTTTAAAAGAGCAAAAATATACTTGCAAGACGCTTTTTGAGTGCTTCTATGTGAATTGACCAATTAAGACGGCTATCAAGATGACACCAAGATACTTGTATGAAGACCCTCTCAATCCTTCACACGAGCAATTCAGTTATTATAATTGTCACAACTGGATAATTATATTGTTTAAGTGCAATCAACACGGTCGCAAGGAAATTGGCAAGAATTTAGTTTGGAAACATTAAGAGAAAAAGAATATTTTGGTCGAACCATTTTTTTAAAGCATTAAATCATGCAAAGCGTCTTGCCGTGCCTGATTCAAGTATTTCCCTGAGAAGGATTAAAGTGTCGTCGGCAAAGAAATAATTTACTTCTCAACGCCCAGTTTTGAAATATTATTAATGTAGACTAGAGAAATAGAATTGAAAAAGCCCCAAGAGGTACTACCTTGGACGACACCGTAATCCCAACCGGAAGAAGATCGCTATTCTCTCCATATAGGAAGTATTGAGGCGCCTGCCATCCAGGATAAACCGAGAACCAGGCTAAAAGCGTTCCCTCATTACCACAATTGCTTTTAATTTAACGAGTAATTTGTTCCTGTCAATACTATCAGGCTTTTTTTAAATCAAAAAAACTAACAATTTTATCGTTTTACAGAAACAGCATCGTGAATTTCTTTGTTTACATTAAAGAGTATCTGTTAGACTGTTACACTTTATCACTATTGCTGACATTTCTGTTAATATTCTGTTGGCATGCAAATAAGCAACTAATTGTTCTTTGATTACCCTCTAAGGACCTTACTCTAGTAGTTTCATAACTGTCGTAGGCGCTGCACATGCTAAGAGGATCTATCTTACCACTATAATGGTATTGTAGTTTGACCGTTCTAGTAGTTTCGCCAACTGTCGTAAGAGCGCTGCACGTGCTAGAAAATCACCTTACCACTATAATGGTATTGTAGTTTGACGTTCTAGTAGTTCACCAACTGTCGTGAAGCGCTGCACATGCTAGAGAATCACCACCTTGCCACTATAATGGTATTGTGGTTTGACCGTTCTAGTAGTTCCGCCAACTGTCTATCTGATTATTCAAATTTCATATCGATTATATGGTAGTTTGACCGTTCTGGTAGTTCCGCCAACTGTGTAGGCACTTTGCACATGCTGAAAGTCTACCTTACCACTGTTAATGAGTATTGTAGTTTGACCGTTCTGTAGTTCGCCAACTGTCGTAAGAGCGCTTGCACATTGCTGGAGAATCTACCTTTTGCCACTGTAATGGTATTGTAGTTTTGACCGTTCTAGTAGTTCCGCCAACATCGTCCAAGAGCGCTAAGCGTAGCGAGAATCTACCTTACCACTGTATGGTATTGTAGTTTGACCGTTCTAGTAGTTCCGCCAAAAATGTCCATGTTGAAATTAGACGCAATTAAATTTAGAAAAAAATCCTAAGCGATGCTTTGTTTTGTCCAGGAGTGAATCAGAAAATACACTTCAGATCGCATATAAAACAAGTTTTAAGTTGTTCATAGGTTTTCTCCTTGTGGCAGCGCTGACGACTACCGAACCTGTAGCCTCACATTCCCTCTTCACCTTCTGGAAAATATTTGACACCAACCTTTCGCACACCTTTTCCATCCAGTTCCTACCGGTTTCCTCCTGTAACTCCGGGTCTTCAGAGTCTGATGAATCAATGCTCGGTTTCATTTCCACTTCTGAATGACGCGATTTCGAATGTCCTCTGTAACCTTTGTGGGACTTGAAGAACACGTTACACGATCACACCTGAAAAGGTGAGCTCGGTCTGGAGGTTTATGCTTGTGGAACGTGCGTTTGTGGTGAAACCAGAGTTTCCAGGTCGCTAAGACTTCCCGCACCACTTACAAACATAACAGCCGTCCGGTTGACTCTTGTGACTGCCATTAAACGTCTGGGCGTCAGACCTGAAATGGATAGATGCGCACGTGTGAAGTCAAGCGCTTGCCCGAACTGTCAGACTCGAGACGGGTTTCCACCTTAAAAGAAATGTGCATGTGATGTCATTTAATTGGATACTTAGAAATAAAGAAAAGCATGTATTCAGGTTCCTTACTAAAGATTAGTTAAAGTTGTAATACTTTGAATTTATAGAAACAAGTGCTGAAATTCTGGTAGTACAATCTCACTAATCGGCCCTATATAGTTCGAGTGGCGGATTAAAGGAAATCTTGGCCTTTAGCGGATTAATGGTTTCACCTAAGACTCAATTTTCGATGTAATAATTGTCTTACATCAAAGGATGATCCCTGATCTTAAGAATATTCAATTTCATTCTAATTCTTCCTTACATTCTGTGAGTTTTGATTTGACAATGTTAACTTCTCTTGATTTTTTAATATTTTTTAAACCTTGGACACGCATTATTAATTCAACTAAACAATGTTTACGTTTAAAACCTCTCGCCTGTACTGAAGGGGAGCACGATTGTAATAAACAACTTCACACTTTGGTCCAAAATGAAGACAAGACAAGTAGAACTTGGCTCTGGAGTTACAAACAACACGCTCTGAGAACAGGATAAAAGTTCCTGGCCTGAGGTACTTATAGTTGACCTAAGGACTTTCTTTTCTTGTCAGAAATTGAACATAATCTTAACAAGATCTGACAGAAATTTGAGGTCACTAGGCCCATTACATTGTGAGCAGTCAAGCTTGAAACACCAACATGTTTGATCATTATTTGCAATTGACAAAACTTGGACACCATTCAGTAAAAGAAGTAAAATTTGGTTTTGGAATGTATAAATATTCCACTTTCGTGTATTGCAGTTGAAAAATAAATATGGTTATTTTTTCTTATGGTGTCTCGAAATACCTCGGGCCGGGAACTTTCCAGCCTGCCCTTGTACATAAAGTTTCATAGATTGAGTAAGACCATGAACAGTCACTTGGTTTAAAATGCCTCAATTTTCTAGAAATTGCTAAGTACTCATAAGTCAACAGTTTGAACATAAATTTTACTGTTGGCTATTAAGTAATGTGATTTTTAAATAATTATTATTTTCAGATTTTGTTCCAAAATGTTTTAGTAATGTGGCAAGTGTTTTTAAACTGCAATAAAAGTCATAAAAGCTAAAAACAACTAAGTATAAAAATGCTCATAATATTAATGCAATCTTATGGTTTAACCCTAGGGGCCTACATTTCTTAAATCTCAGGTAGATTTAGTCTGGAGAGAACGCCCAAAGTTCCGCACAACAGACAGACTTTCCCGTGCCGGTTTTCCCTAGGATCTCTTATTCTGCAACTCTTGTCCAACTTACCACCACAAGCGGATCCGTTCTAGTTCTTTAGAAGATCTGACCAGATTGGTATGACGTCTGGAGCTCATCACTCCGGTGGCGGGTTCGATTCCAGATCACCACTTAAATTTGTAATGTGACTATACAGTGGCAGATTAAGGTCGAGGTTGAGTGGTAGAGAGGACTTTGTAGTCCCTAACTTTGCCTCGTTAAACAAGACAAACTTTACCTATTTTATTTACCACAGACAACAGACAGCACGTGTTCAGCAGTCTCATTGTTTCCCCACATTTCCTACAGACGGAAGCACCGACGTAAATTCAAGTTCTGTACATATGCAGTACTAGCCTGCTGTGCCTAGTGAGAGATTCCATAACCATGCGTAGTTGCACCTGTAGCTACAAGTACTTAGGGGCGAGAAAGTACCAATCCGTTGATATGATGACCATGCACCTGACACTATCTACCTTCATGTTCCCTACTGAACTCCGGAAAGTCTACAAAATAGCTGAAGGTCTCGTGAATTTAGTAGCTGCAGCCCGTTAGTAACACATGGCTACTAATAGTGACATGCTTATTACTTTACATTAATGAAATTTCCCGTTTAACCCAAAGTTTGTTATGAAAACCCTTGGCTCATTTTAAAGTCAATTAAAACTCAAAGCCAATGACACCCTTGGAAAACCTTTTGGACGCTCCGTTCTGGATTGGCGGCCTCAAACATACACAACCTTTTCCACGGATTAATGGCCGCCAATGTTTTACTTTTCAAGTTATCAACAAACCAACAAGACTTTGTTATCAAGGGACCAAGAGCTGTACAACAAGGTGCACTTTGATAGGGTTCTAGAATTTAAAACAACGTACAGTCAACAGATATCTGATAATATTACAAACGCCTTTTCAAATTATAGAATCCCAAATCACTATTTGAGATGCCGACCACTCTCATGAGGGTATTTTAAGGCAAATATGTGGTGAAGGATGAGTGGTAGTAATGAGTTATGAGGTGTAGTCTTGTTACAAACTAAGGCCGACTCTTCCTTAGAATAGGTCAATAATTAATAGCCCAATGACCAATGGAAATACAAGGACCAACGGCTTAACGTGATTTCCGAACCACGCAGGTGATAGTCTGATATGTCTAAACGATGGTGGGAGTTGATGCGGGTATCATCAGATGATCACTGAGACTATCTGAGCCGCTTTAGACCTATATCATCCTCAAAACCTGACCTCCATGAAGCTGGATTACAGGACCACGCCACGAGTCCCAGTCGTTGGATAACAAGTTGCACTTTGCTTTAAAACTCTTGCCACCTTGAAAAAATCCAATTTTTAACACTATCTTGTAAGCTAAACTTGTTGATTCGTGCAAAAAGTAAAAGTGGATGGGCGCTTTTAAGAAACCCTATATTATAAGGGTACTAAGTTTTTATGTTCGAAATTATAATAGCAATGTTTTGGTAGTTTGTAAGTTATAGTAAAAATTATTTCATCCTAACTTGAAAAAAATGAGTACACGGTACAGTTATGGAACTGTTTTTATTCATAAACATATCGAAACTCATCTCAGAAAATAGTTTTAGTTCTCCACTATGAGCAAGTATATTTTGAACTTTATTGACCTCGAGGTATGGAATAAAACAATGATTGGTATGAATCAATGATATTTACTAACATGTAAAACTTTTCACAATAATATTGAAACAAATACAAATTTAATATTTAATTTTAACACAGACTTTCTTTGAAATTACAGCAGTTTTATAACAAACTAAAGGTCCTGTCAAAAATTGCGACTTAGTAGCTGCTACTAAATCGAATCAAATCGTTTATTTAACATTAAACATATACAATGCAATTTATAGATCTTGTCAGTTTTTACAATACATATATACTCAAATATTCTATAAATACCATCACAAAAATGAAATAAATTAAACAATTAAACAAATATAAACAATGAAATAAATTAAACATTTAATATACTAGCCATGTGTGTGAAGTTTTCGGAATATCATCATTGCTTACCATTGAAAATATCAGCTGATTCAATGTTGACATGCTGAAAACTTCACACACATGGCTAGTAGCAGCTACTAAGTCGCAATGTATGACAGGGCCTTAAACCGTTAAATAATAAAAGATCTATTGAGTATAAATTTATCTCAAATAGGCAAAAATTAAAACCTTCACACTTCCTGAAAAATGTTTAAAAGTACTAACTGGTGTTTAAAATTTTTAAAGCAGTTTATACATAAGATAAGTATGTAAAAACGTTCACATTGAAACATATAAAATGAACTTGATTATCATATGATTAGAGATTTTTCAATTCAATTCAAATAATCTTTATTCACAAATTGTACAATACATTGATGCATATACAATTATCGAATGGCGTTAAAACTAATTTGTATATGCTATAAAATACAAAATAACTTTCAGATCACTGTATACAAATAATTTATTTTAAAGGGTATACAGTACAAGTTATAAATTACAAATTATTCATTACCTTATTTCAATAAATCTATTAATTTAATGTAGCAGTAACTAGAACACTAAACAGAGTACAACTCCAAAACAGCACGGATATATATACACTTACGATTTGTCTGATTGTGGGCATTTAAGTAACTACAAAATAGGTATCGATTTATTCATGAAATTGAGTGTTTTTATGCATTATGGTTTAGGCAAAACAAAGGTTTGAACCCTATTTGAAATTTATAATGTGTTTGAAATAAACAAAATTGACTTTTTCTTGAGGTCATAACAAAGTAGTTGAGCTCATGAAAATATTTTAAAATTGTATTCTTTGGTACTCTAGAAATCAATTCAGTTCTATTTTGTAGTGAAGTATTAATTTTCTACTCCATAGATAACAACACATGTTAAAGCCCCAAAGGTAGAAAAATTCAACCATAAATAAGTTAGATGGACAAATCACTATTTGAGATGCCGACCACTCTCATGAGGGTATTTTAAGGCAAATATGTGGTGAAGGATGAGTGTGATGAGTAGTAGTAATGAGTTATGAGGTGTAGTCTTGTTACAAACTCAGGCAGACTCTTCCTTAGAATGGGTCATTAATTAATAGCCCAATGACCAATGGAAATACAAGGACCAACGGCTTAACGTGACTTCCGAACCACGCAGGTGATGGTCTGATATGTCTAAACGATGGTGGGAGTTGATGCGGGTATCATCAGATGATCACTGAGACTATCTGAGCTGCTTTAGACCTATATCATCCTCAAAACCTGACCTCCATGAAGCTGGATTACAGGACCACGCCACGAGTCCCAGTCACGAGGACAGCATCTAGCGTGATGCGGTTTTGATATCCGTTAGCAAAAGGACTGGCACACCCAGTCTAGTTCTAGTTTTGAAAAATTAAAACAAGTTATCTTTACAAAAAGCATGAAAAAGTTTTCATCATAGTGTACAATGTCTTAACCTTAATAACTAGATCCTGAAACTCAACCTGTATACAGGGTGTTTGGTAATAACCTCGCAATACTCTGTGGTAAGGATCAGCAGATCAAAACTAGACAAACTAATTTATCTTATATAAGTGGTAAATTACCTCGTCAAACAGTTGCAAATGAGTGGGGTTTCACTACATGTTTCGGGACAACGGTCCCATCTTCAGGTGGTAGTACACATAAAAAACATAGAAGAACACTGATGGTAGCTCCAGCTAGGATTGTCGAGAATGATGAAACACGTTACAAAGTACATGGTGACGAATATAACACAAAACACAAACACGGAACAAAAACTAACGAAACATGTAGTGGAACCCCACCATTTGAAACTGTTTGACGAGGTAATTTACCACTTATATAGTCTACACACAGTTTCGTGGCTAAACACAATGAATTTCAATTTATATACATGGAAACATTTGTAGATTTTGAGCTGTACACCTAAGAACGATGATGCCTGTTATATTGCTTAGTAACATTTAATGGAAAAGTAAAGATCTAGTATTCTTGGATAACCGCTGGCTGCCATTTTGTGTGTTTACAAAAAATATTAGTCATGTCAAAACGGTGAATCTTGGTATACTCGCTATTAAAATACAATACAATAGTAAACAAATTTTCAATTATTTTGTAATGTGACTCTTTTCTGAAACCAGTTTTGAGCAAAAAGGCTATTTTTGGGAGACGACAGTGATCTCAAGACGTTACCGTTCATGGTGGTCTACAGACAAAATGACAACTTTCATTATTATTTGGGACAACTTTTGGCTATCGTCATGGCATTGATGTTTTCTAAACTTCTGCTACGGACAACACAGTGTGTGCAGCCTGAAATTTCAGTTTAGAGACAAAACTCTCTAACAATAACAATACGTTTAATGTCAAAGAATTACAACATAAATTGATTTTTTGACAATCAAATGAACTATTCTTATACCACAAGTAAGACTCTGAACCCTAATTGAATAATTTCTTATTTTTATTTTTTAATATTCATAAACTCTGCAATACTGTACTGTGAAATAAATATTGAGCAAGGTAGTTTTAAGATTTGTTTTGAATTTTGTCGTAGAGAAACTTTTAACATTGTCGGGAAGTTTATTATACAATCTTCTACAAGTTTCAATAGGAAGTTTATCGTACAATTAAAGCCTATGGTAGTTTGGTGGGATCAAATTTTGATTTCTTCTTATGTATTTATTAATGTTCTCGACAATAGTACACTTAGCCCTAAAAAACAACAAAGTTTCCAAAATGTATATAGAAGATAAAGTCAAAATGGATAAGAGTTTAAAACTTTCCCTGCAGGATTCTTTAAATTTTAGCCCACCAATTATTCTAATTGCTCTCTTTTTTAGGATAGAAATCCATTACCCCATAAGCATAATCCGTTAGATAAATGTGGATGAACAATTCCTGTACAACTGCTTTTCCTGTGCGCTAGACACCCTGTTTCTTGTTGTCATGTGCTGAGCCAAATCGAGCATAACAAGGTCACTATAAAACCTCCCTAATCCGTCCAGAACACAGTCTTAACTAACACGGAACGAGTCGTGGCCGTGGGTGCGCATATGTCTCCTCAAGTCCGCAGGGCGCACTGTCTTGTACTCGCACGCAGGACAGCAGATGTGTTTATCCTCACTGTGTCTCACCATATGACTCTTCAGCGCATGTTTGTTCGTGGCCTTGTACTCGCACTGGGCGCAAGCGAAGGGCTTCTCTCCCGAGTGATTCTTCATGTGTATCTTCAACAAGTTGCTGTTCGCCGCTCTGTACTCGCACTCGGTGCAACAGAACGGCTTCTCCCCGCTGTGCGTGCGCAGGTGCCTCTTGAAGTTCTCGTGGAACGGTGTCTTCTACGCACACTGATCGCACATGAAGCCCTTGAACTCGCTGTGTATCGTCATGTGCTCTCTGAACACTCGGTGGACCTGCGTCTTGAACTCGCAGTACTGACACGGGTATATCTTCTTCCCGAGGTGCTTCACCATGTGCTTCTCCAGGTTGCACTTGAAAGATGCTCTGTATTCACACAGATGGCACGAATAAGGTTTGTCGCCTCTGTGCTTTATCATGTGCCTCTTTAAATCACCTGATTTCACCGTCTTGTACTTGCATTGTGCACAGGCAAACACCTCTTTATTCTCTTCTTTGTGCATTTTCAAATGTTTTCTAAAGTTAGATTTATCCGTTGTGTCGTACTCACATTGAGTACAAGTATATAACGTGTCTCCGTTTTCTTGATATACACCGCTTTTGAGAGCGCAATCACATAACTGACTACCGCAATCGTCACAGATTTCTTCTGGAAAGCTCCCCAAATCTGGTTCCACATAAATTTCTTCAGGGCCTTCAGACATTTCCTCAGGAGCTTTCGATCCGTCGGCTTCTTCAGGTTCTTCAGTTTCTTTACACACTTTTGAAGTTCCAGAGGTTTCCGACATTTTCTAGTCCTAGACGTTTATAATATCCTAGTTTGAACAGGGACTTTCGGTTATGCAAAGATCACTTATCATGCTCCAGTTTTTCTTCCTTCCATTCATTGGTTCTCCAGTCATATCAGTGGAATATTCCAGTACCACTTACAGAAATCACTTGCAAAACAGTACCTGAAATATAATTAATCTAAATTAGATTTCAAGAGTATTCAAGATTATATGAAAACAATAATTCTAAACTTTTTCTGTACCTTAAGGCTATATAGGGTAACACTCGGGCAATGAGTGGTTTTGTTGATATTTTACTATCTTGGTTTACAATGTTGGACTTAAACAAGCAATTCATAAAAAATATAAAACCAGGCTGACACGCAAACAAGTGCTGAAAAGCCGCTGATGTAACACAATTTTTGCAAATTGTTACTCTAATTTGTTAATTGTAACTCTGATTCCATATTTGCTCACAGCTTCGCTTTGGGCTCAACTTTGCCTCCTGAATGAATCACAGGCTGTTCACTTCACTCAGAACCTTGCTTTGGCCACAGCATTACATCCTTTATTATAACGAGCACTTCCGCCTCAGAATTACCATGGTCTTTTTACTAATACTGTGTTTATCATGGGTCTTTAAATAAATGTGTTTATACATGGGCCTATCATGAAATGGAAAGATTTCAAACTTCATTAAAACCAGACTACTAATTCCTCTTTTAAAGTGAAAAATCACCTTTTTGACAGCTGTTTTTAAGAGAGAAATGGATGTTCATAATTGTTGGTGTATTGACGGGTAACATTGTACTATAAGTTTACTATAAATAACATCAAATCAGATGAAATGTACTGTTTTTAGATCATTAAAACTAACTGCTTTTCAGGTCAAAAACTCCTCTTAGGAGACCTCCTGCAATCTGATTTTGCTGGCTAATAAACTTGACCAAAACTTTACAAAAGGAACATTTGTACAAAATTACATGAAAATCAAACAAAAATGCAAATGTTGAAAGGATCGACAAATATGTGTAATAGGTTTTGAAAAAATGCTGCAAACGTATTCTGGAGGTAAGGATCTGTGCTCATTGCAAGGTCCCAGGCCGGGGTCTTACCATGCTGACAGCATAAATATCTCTGTTTCCAAAGGAAATTCGTTGACAATAATCTTTGCAATCCTAGTGGAAGATGCTAGTTGTGGGATCTACAAAGTACAAGAGTAGCCTATAAGTAAGTAAAATTTATTAGAAAGAAAAGTGACTTGTAATTGTTTGCCAGTTTTTTATATAGTTTTATTATATTTGCAGCCATAGTGGTAACACTTCTAAATTATAACAGTCTTACTTGTCTCAAATAGGGTACTTAAGAATTTGTTTATTTATTTCCGACATTAGCCAATATACACATGACAATTCATTTTACATTTTGTTTCAGGCTTTATTACAGAACCAGGTGCTGTAAGATAAGTTTACATAAGCTATGTTACATTAATGCAACACATTATGTTACGTTACTGTTACATTAAGAATAAATAGCATTAATTTATAGTACTTATTGATTCTACCATAGACATTAACCTTGCTCAAGACTTATAAAAATAGCCTTGGATAAGAAGATTAAAAGATATTGCAACTTACCTAACCCAGGCCATAGGCCAAACCTAATTATTTCGTTTGTGTCAACCTAGCCTAGGCCAGAATAAACTCTTTACCCAAACACTATTAAAGCGTACTGTAACATACTCACACGTTCCAATTCATATATAGACTCAAATACATCTTAAAACAAGTGTTTCATTTGATAAAAACGTGTAAACAAAAGTTGTTTGAAGGAAATTAAACTAACCTATACAGTTCTGTTTGCGTTTACTTCTTACTGGACAAAGTGACAGTAGCAGCTGCCTGTACTGTCAGACTGCCGAGTCGGCGCAGGCCGTAGATAATCAATTTAACTCGGAAGTAAAACTTCACGGATGATTAACAATAACAATTATTATTACGACTTCAAAACGTTGAATGTAAAATATTTTGTTGTTCTTATTTTTAAATGGGTATCACACGTTTTCGCACAATGGAATATTGCCTAAAACAAGAATTAAGTGTAATAGCCAGCGATAGAAATAACAAACAGTATAAACGGTATTAATGAAAAAAAAACAACTTATTTGATATGCTTTGCCGATTCCCCACCACAAGACCTTACGGCACGGAGTGATCCTCTGCGCGCGCAACAAAACTTTCTTGTTTGCTTTGTTGAGCCTTTTCGCATTTCTAAGTAACTTATATATTTTCTTGGTAACTTGAATGTTTTTTTCTGATATAAAGGAAGATTCCTAGTTTTATTTTATTATCTTAACTTTTAATACTGAAAATGCATTTGATTATCTTTAGTCTTGGCTTTAAATTATCCCTAGAGCCCAGGGTGTTTTATGTTATATATTTATCACGTTAATTAATTTTTAGTTTGATATCAGTGGGTTTTTTAAGTTCCAAACATAACATAGAAAGGAAATAGAGACGTTTGTAAACTCTCCAGCCATTGTTAAAATAATTATTAGGCACACTTTTGAGTGTTTATGTTTTTTCCAATCCATTTAATTTGCCCGTAGCCCATCCAGAGCTGAGCCCTCCGTGCACAATATGATGATATTGTTAATAAATTTCTATTTTCCCAGTTGCAGGACCTTGTTTTATTACAGTTACCTTGGTTGTGGTGCCTGTTAGACTACAACCTGCACCGTAGGATCTACAGGCACCACAACCAAGGTAACTATAATATTGTTGTTTTATAAAAACAACTCATCAAAACGACCACTGTAGTAATAATAATTATTATACATTTCTACATACAAAATATTGTATACCAAGGGTGTTTTCTGTTATATATTTATTACTTCAATTTATTTTTTTATACCAGTGAGCTTTCAAGTTTCAAACTATAAATAGAAAAGAAATAGCGATAGAAAAATAACAAACAGTATAAACAGTATAATGAAAAAAAAACTTATTTGATATGCTTTGCGATTCCCCACCTACAAGACCTTACGGCGCGGAGTTATCCTCTCTTGTATAACAAAACTTCCTTGTTTGCTTTGTTGAGCCTTTTTAGCATTTCTAAGTAACTTATATATTTTCTTGGTAACAATGTTTTTTTCCTGATATAAAGAAGATTCTAGGACATTTTATTATCTTAACTTTTAATACTGAAAATGCATTTGATTATCTTTAGTCTTGGCTTTAAATTATCCTAAAGCGGTGTTTTATGTTTATATATTTATCCGTTAATTAATTTTTAGTTTGATCAGTGGGTTTTAAGTTCCAAACATAACATAGAAAGGAAATAGAGACGTTTGTAAACTCTCAGCCATTGTTAAAATAATTATTAGGCACACTTTTGAGTGTTTATGTTTTCAATCCATTTAATTTGCTGGTATCCAGAGCTGAGCTCTCCATGCACAATATGATGATATTGTAATAAATTTCTATTTTCCCAGTTGCAGAACCTTGTTTTATTTCAGTTACCTTGGTTGTGGTGCCTGTTAGACTACAACCTGCACCGTAGGATCTACAGGCACCACAACCAAGGTAACTATAATATTGTTTTATAAACAACTCATCAAAACGACCACTGTAGTAATAATAATTATACCATTTCTACATACAAAATATTGTATACCAAGGGTGTTTTCTGTTATATATTTATTACTTCAATTTATTTTTTTATACCAGTGAGCTTTCAAATTTCAAACTATAAATAGAAAAGAAATAGAGATAGAGAAAAGTACAGGCCTTTTCGACCAAATTCCATACTAATTCCAGACTACTAGGCACCCTGACCGCAGATTAGGGGGTTTATCCCCCAGGAAAACGGGGCTTTGGGACCTACAGAACAAATGAAAACTACAACCTATAAAACACATTTTGTGCATTCCAGAATGATTATTCACCATATTTCATATTACGATTTCCCTTGTATTTCCTGAAAGCTAGGGGAGGGCAACGTTTCCCCCACTGTCACTGTGTATGTGTGAGCTTGGTTGTGTTTGAGAACTGTTAAAGCGGGTGGAGCCGCTTGTCCTACCGATTTATGCTTATATGGTTTTGTCTGCCATTCGGGCAAGTAAATTCCGTTAGATTAACACCGCTATTAAAATACTGCAACCATTTTACTAAGTGTTTAAAATAATCCTTCCGTAGAAACAACAAGTGTGCTGCTACCTTTCCGAGTTTCAATGAAAACAAATCCAAACCAGCTTGCTGATTGGTTCAATATTTAAACCACAGCTGCACAGCATTGGTGAGTTTGCATTTACAGGTTTTGAGGTCACCAAATGGCGTGTGGGACTAATGTCGACTCGATATATAAATAAGACTGTACTATAATTTTTCAATACAAACTTATAGGAAGATTGTTCCCATACGAATATCATGAAGCTAAATTTGTCCAGAGTTAGGGAAATAATCAGGGTAGTAATTAAAATAATGTACACAATTTTGAGTTTACATACATTTAATACTTATTACAACATGGATTTTTACTTTTTACCCTGTGTTTTCAGCTTACAAGAATACACTTAATGAGGAGGTATTCATAAAATACACATTTTGTTATCACATTTACTTAAGCTATATAAATCCTAAAAATAAATCAATTTCGAATATGAAAGTATTTGGTAGCCTTAAAAGTATCCATAATTTCAAAATCTAAGAAGAGAAAACATAATTAAGTACTTTATGTTTTGGTGACTTCAGAAATTCTTGAACTAAAATCAAAACAAGTCCTTATTTTGGACTACATATAGAGTAAAGTCCTCACTTCCAGAGGACCACCATTCTGTTATAATCATGGAATGGTAACATATTATAGAATAACATTGACTAGATACTTTGTAACATTGACTCAATAACTCAATAACATTGACTTTTTTTATTGTTATCCCAGAACTAACTGGAATAATTTTAACAATTTATTTGCATAAAAATAAATACAATTGCATTGCAAAACTAAAAAAAACAACAAAATATAAAAATAGTTATTTTTATTAAAAATAGTTTTACTTTTATTAAAATATAAGGTGTGCAGCCAACAAGCGTTCAATAACAACAACAAAGTTACATACAGATATAAACATATACATCATACATTGATTCACTGAGGGTTACTATAATTATATATTGTATACAGAAAAGAAACATAGCACCCTGTAAAAAGATTTGTATATTAGCACAACCGGTTTCGTCTATGAAGTCATCATCTCAGCGAGATACAACCTAACTAAAGTAACTTGGTGAGATGATGACTTGATAGTCGAAAATCGGTTAGCTATATACAGTTCATTGGGTATAGCATGGCCGTTGGCCTTGAGATTTCCTGCTGGCCGCTTATGGCCCTATAGCCCATCTCACCGGCCATGCTAAACCTGACGAACTGTACAAATCTTTTTACAGGGTGCTATGTTTCTTTTCTTTATACATTATATAAATATATACATACAATATAGACACACATACACAAAACAATAAATGGCACACACACACACTTACAACCAGTTCACAATTACATCAAACATTCACTCTTCCATCAGGCCATATTTTAATAAACTTCGCCAACCCTGCCCTAACCCCCCCCCCACACCACGCGCCTTGTCTTGGTGGTTTGCTTCTTGACTTGAACCCACTGACTAGCATATCAATGAAAGCCAACTGGCGCCAGCTTCTTCCCCAATTTAATGACTAGATTTCACAGCTATTCCATTTTTTTTTATTATAAAAACAGACAATATTTTCCGTGCACAGTGATGAACCTGTTGCAGTTTACCAGGAGGTTCACTGAACGAGTGAGTTTTACCATGAGCCACCATGAATTGTACACATTTATGAATTTAACCTGTTGAGGAATGCGGACGTTCCTGTTATTATGCTTTAGACAATACGTAAAAACATGGTTTTTATCAAACATTCTAAAAGTAAGTTCATAAAATGCTTTGTATGCATATGTTAAACAATTAAAAATATTTATAAATAATAAAAAAAATTGCAATAAATTTTTTTTAAATACAGTTTACACTTTACAGCTTGGATAGAATGTTCTGGGTGCATAAAACATTGAATTACTAAACAGCTGATTTCGACGTTTCAGAACATCAGTCCTTACCGGGAGCCAGACGTGCAAGAACGTCCGCACCCTTTCGGGATCATTTGTCCGTACTCGTCAACAGGTTAAGAGTTGACACAGAGAGTTTCATAAGTACTTACGTCTTACACCCATGCAGGTAACACTTCTTAGGAACTAAAGGAATTGTCCGTTTATCATACAATATACTTTGGTGCAACGGCTGTACGTTGAGTAGAACACTACTTATTTGCTTCACACTGTTTCTTGTGCACCATGAGCTCGTAGGATCTCAACGTCGTAAACCCACACCCACAGGAGTACGGTATGTCATGTATTTTCATGTGGGTTTTATAGCTACGTTCTTTTCTCGTCTTGTACCCACACTTGCCACAACTGTACACGTTGACAGTTTTCTCATGGTATTTCATGTGCACGTCCAACTGAGCTTGACTCATCGTCTTGTGGTTGCACTTGGCAGACAAACTCTGTGAAATTGTGTCGCATCATGTGTACCCTCAGATTGTGTGCCCAGCTTGTCGTGAACTTGCAATGAGGGCAGGCATGACCGTTTTTTCCAGCTTTTTTTTTCACTGGTATTTTCGGTTTTGGGGTTGTGAAGCCTTGTTGTCAGAATCCTTACTTGTACTTGCTCGGATCACTTGTGAGTTCGGAGTGTGATTAACCTCTTCGGCAACACTTCCCGAGTCTGGCAAAAGAGAGATTACTTGAATTTCTGCCGAGGTCTTCCTGGCGCAAAACTGCTTGTGGTTTTTCAACTCAGGATAGGACTGGTAAGCACCTCTGCAGGTATCACACTCGAAAACAACTCGAAAACTCGAACCTGCAAATTTCATTAATTTGAATTACTCATAGTATTCGTTTAGATTATTATGGTACATTTATCTTACTCTCTATTTTGATTCAGAAGAATATTGCCAGAGCTTTCTTGGATATGAAATAGGAATGTTTCTTTTTGTTCATTTGAATTTATTGATTGGAGTTATTGAATACTTTTCAGCGGGCCAATTTATCAGCAATTGTAAAACCTAAAACACAGTTGTGGGAGTACCAGCTCTTGATGGTACACAGGGGAAAATATAACTGTCCTCTGTGCAAATTTCAATTCAAGATTTCATTGGATACACAACACAGTACGATAGGTTTCATATTGGGAAGGCAGTTCTTGTTGAATAAAAATAATGACATGAGTTCCTTGGCCTTTAGGTTGGACACTTCTACTCAATGTTTTGTTCTTGAGAAAAAGCTGATCACTGACGTCAATTCTAAGGGTTTCAAGCCTCCCCAATTTCCCGGAAGCATTTTCAACGCTGTTTTGATGGAACTTCCATCTATCTATACTTAAGTGACCATCCATCGAGATTTTTCTGGGATATTCCCGAATTGGATGCTCCTAATTTAGTTATCCCAGATAACTATTTATCCAGGACATTCCCGGATCATCAGTCATCACTACTATCCACAATAATTGAACGGGTAGTACAAGACACAAATCATGAAGTTCATGGAAAATTGGCCATCTCTAGGATAGTCCAACTAGCTGAGTTTATTATAGAACAGACCCTAAAACAGAAGACTAATAAACAGCATTAGTGCCCGCATTACGCTACACTTCAGGATAACGTTTGACTGTTTGGCCATGGTCTGATCCAAGCAAGCTGGAAAAACTAAATTCGAGTTAATGGGAATAGTACGAATGTAAGTTATGTATGTTTGAAAGGGATCTACGAGGTCTGTCCAATAAGTTCGCGAACTGGTTCAATATGGCGCGCCTGAGGCGGCATAGCGCTCGCCAACTACATCACGTGACTACTGGACATCCAATGAAGCGTCAGAGCTAGTTTGACAGTCGAGCTATGCCTTTTAACCTGTCAGTGTCAGTTTATATTTTATTTATTTTGCTGTTTGTCAAAAAATGAAATTGATGAAATCACTGAACAATGAATCAACATCAAATTCTTAGTGAAACTAGGGAAAAGCTCTCAAGATGTTACAGATATGTTGAGGGCTGTTTACGGGATAATGCCTTAAAGAAAACGTCCATTTCAAATGGATTAAGCGTTCAAAGATGGCCGCGAAGGCGCTAAAAGATGATGCAAGGCAGGGACAACCTTCTACCTCATGTGTGGATGAAAACATTGATGGGTGTGCGCCCTTGGTGTCTGATGATGTCGGAAAACAGTTAGAATGATTGCAGGCGAATATCTGAATTCTATGTTGGCCAGGCTTGAGAGGAGTCAAGTGAGGCGAATTTGTGTCAAGGCGATGGATGGAACCTTCACCTTGACAGCGCCTCTGCACATTTTGCTTTGATTGTTCTTGAGTTTTGGCAACAAATTCCATCACCCTCCTTGACCACCACTCTATTCGCCAGATTTTGCCCCTGTGTTTTGTCCTTTTTCCAAAATGCAAAATTGATGAGAGAGCATCACTGGATCACTTGATGATGATTTGTTGTTCAGTGATTTGATCAATCTCCATTTTTGACAAACAGCAAAACAAATAAAATATAAACTGACACAGGCAGCTTTATAGGCACAGTTGGCTGTCAAACAAGCACTGACTTCATTGGATGTCCAGTAGTCATGGGTAGTTGGTGGAGCTTTACGCCGCCTCAGGGCTACCATATTGAACCAGTTCGCAAACTTATTGGACAGACCTAAGTAGATGTGAATCAAAATTTATATCAAATAGTGGACGATTGAGGATACATGCTTGCAAACATGTCAATTCAATAAAATATTTATTTATTTAAAACTAGAAGTAACTGGACAAGCAAATAAACAGTTTCTAAGACACCTTGAAAAATGAACAGGTTGTGGAGATTAAACACTCACACAATGGGATAGTAAAGGAAATAAGATCTGATTCTCTCTCCATCACCAAAGGCGTGCCTCAAGGGTCTGTTCTGGGCCCAGTGCTGTTCATTCTGTTGACTAACAACCTAAATTTCAGGGACAACTGCAGGGAGGGGTTTGTGGGCCTTGAAAATTGTACTAATGTTGCCCTATACATCAAAGAAGTTGTCCTGCCACCCCCAATCAATCACGGTACAATTATGTTTTCAGGCTTACTCATGTTTTATTTTAAAGAAATAAGACAGCCATTATTATATGCTATAGAAAACCTTGACACATTTTATAACTTTTAAACATCAATGAATACATGGTTAGTAAATTATTATTTCTAGCAAGTGTTAAATACTGGATAGTATTAAAACAGGGTTAAATTAAAGAACATGTTTAAAAAAGAACAGTATATTTTAAAATAAACTATTTTTATTGTACAATTGTATTATGATGACAAATGAAGTACACAACTATTGTCACGTAAGGCACTGATTTTATTCACTATACTTAAAGATTTAATCAAATGATGAATTCTCCTCAAAGACAAGTCATACAAATCAAAAATGTGATTTCATTCCAATTAAATATTCTAAGAATGGTCTACTTCGGTTTAATCCAGTCATACATTAATTATGGAATTATTGTCTGGGGTTCTTGTCCCGCTTACGAATTTCAAGGATATTTATACTTCAAAAAAGAGCAATCCGAATAATATCAAAACTGGGATATAGGGATACTTGTAAAGAAATGTCACAAAATGTACAAATTTCAATCTCTCATTTTTTTATATTTATGACACCATTATATTTTGTTTAAACAATTATAACTTATTTACAGGTAATGATATTCAAAATTCCAAAACTAAAAACCATTCTAAATTGTTTTTTCTTCAAAAACAACTAGTGCGAACAATCACAAAACTGCAATGGAGAGAGTCATGCAGACCAGCATTCAAAAGATTGAAACTGTTGACTTTACCCTGTCTCTACATTTTAGGCGTGTCTTTTTTCCAAAATGTGACCTTGTAAGGTAAGAGACTTACTCTTCTGAAACCAGAGATAGGGAGCTAAACTGGGAGACACAGAGCGATGGTTCATGAGCGTTTGCCCTCACAGGCAGGAGTTCAGTTAGATCAACAGACTTTAAATTCGATCAAAAGTGCCCCAGAGCCAAAGGCTTTCAAAGCTCGTCTAAAATCAGTTTTGGTGGCAGAAGCATTTTACAGTTCAAGAGTTTTTGGTACAATGGGAACTGGTGGAAACAGACTGACAGGGAGTAGACTGGGAAAATTCCAATGAATGGGAATAGTATGAATGTAAGTTATGTATGTTTGAAAGGGATCTAGATGTGGATGAATGCAAAATTTTAGATCAAATAATGGGTGATTGACGATGCTTGTAAACAAGTCAATTCAATAAAATATTTAAGGTATTTATTTAAATGACGATTGAAAACCACCGTACACACATCTTCTAAAAACTAGCTAGTCAAGTGGCAGTGAAGTTGTATAATAATTAATAACCCCTGGAAGATTTAAAGTATATACAAAATTTCAAAACTTTTAAGACTAGACTAAAACATTATTCAATTAAACATGGTTTTTATGGTGTAAGTGAATTTATGGACCAGTAAACATGCTCTTTATGTAAATTATTGATTCGGTAAGAATATTATTAGTTCACTAACAATCTCTACCCTGTACTTTGGTAATGAGTTTGCCAGAAGCAATATTTTGTTTAGAAAAATTTTGCAATTTTCAGAAAATAAAAATATGCCACACCTTCTATTGAATGTAGAAATTACACCTAACATTTCATACGAATATCTCCATCAAATGGTATACTGTGCAGCCTAATTGTTTAACCCCACAGATATTTGTTTCCATTTTATTTAAATATATAGTCTAAAAGTATAAGCATAAATTTCACTTATTTTCAAAATACAGTGCAGTCTCTATATCTAATCTACCGTTAGTTGCCACTCCGATCGTCCAGTAACTGGCGCTGTGACCGAGTCAACTAGCCACCTGTTTTCAAGACTCTACTCGTCTGTAAAGCGTCGTGCATGTCATCTGTATCGATTACTTCAGTTAGCTACAGACAGCCAGAGAAGTGTGCGTTGTTTATTGCTAATCTGTGCTTCCGTTCAGTACAGGCCGTAACATGTTGCATAGACGTAAATGCAATGTTAATTTGACAACGGATAAAAAGTATGTGATTTTAAACATGTTAGAAAGTGGTGATAAGTTAGCTACTTTATCCAAGGAGTTCAACAACGGCATATCAAAAATTCACGGACATTAGGAGGAATAAGAATGAAATTGAATCATTCTTTAAGAGAAGTGAATCATCCTCCATCGTGAGACAGATTATTCCTGGCAATTGAGTCTTTTTTAGTGAACCTCCACTAATCCACTTCCACTAATAGGGCCGGATTAGTGAGACCGTACTGTAGTGTAATATCAATATGCTAAGAAACTACACAAGGACAAGTTTCTTTAGACTAAACCTTTCTGATTGAAACAAAATGTTTTGAGTTTGTATATTGGAATTGTTAGTTTTAACAGCATGATGAAAGTGACTATATTAGTGGTAAACATAAATGTTGATGTTATTATGGTTGTATGTAAGACATAGTAAACCAGGCCGAGCTTTGATAGATGTATTAATAAATAAAATAAATATTAATTAAGTAAAGTAATGTACAACGAGTTCTATATAGGCTGTAGCTAAATATTATCACGAATGACTACACGAACCTTTCAGCTGTGGCTGGCGTAACAGGAAAGAGTTAGGAACATCATCATGGCATTACATCGTCCAGGCAGGCTGCTTGTCAAGTTTTATTTTCTATCGGCTGTTGCTTCATCAATAGATACATTTTCATTTTGTAGAGATTATGATGTTAGGTTGACCTTTTTGACCCGACTTCAGTGAAACAAAATTTATACAAGTTGACTTTAGGCGATTTTTTATGTCTGTTCACGAATTACTTTTCTAAAACTTTACTTTGAAAGACAAGCATTAGTACAAATTTTACGTCCAAGTCTGACAACCCGGATTAGCAGTAGTAGTGGGGTGGTAGGAGGAATGGTGTGATTGAAAGCGGACCAGTCAAGTCACAGCGGCTAACTTCAAACTTGGACTTATCCGCTCCGTCAGTCAGCTTTAGATGGCGAAGGGTGAGCTTGCGTGGTGTCCCGGGATGTTGAGGAGGTATGGCGGGGATGGTGGTGGTACGTCAGCGCGAGCGGCGTGACTCACCACAACAGTGGCGAAGACAGACTCAAGACAGCAATGTGATTGGGATCAGTAGTCAGGATGCTCACCCATACTGAACAACGCGCACAGTAGGAGCAATTACGAGATTTAATTACAATCCCTTTAATTTACAATTTCACGTTTGTTGATTGGTTGGATGGCAATCATAAAATACTGGGTTTGAAAAATCTTATTTTTTGCTTTGGCGCCTGCGGTATGACTTGGCTCCGGCGCCCCCCGCTTTACAGCGGGAGTTGCGAAAGTGTCATCGCCACTGCGTAGCTTACTGAACCTCTAGTTCAGAAACTGTCACCGTTAAATTTCTCTAGGAAACGAAAAAATTCCATTCCTCATTTTACACTGGGTGATTAGTCTCCCTATATGAATTGTCTTTTGCTCCATACTTGGCTCAATACTTTTTTTTATAGAATGTCAACACTGTTGGCTCATTAGTAATTACAATTCAATTATCAAGCTCATGCAGTGCAATAATTATGCAGATGATACGACTCTCTGTTTTAATGCAAAATCCTAACAGAACTTTAATTGCTGATTTTCACAAAGGCCAACCGTTCAGTTGAACTAGTGCGGCAGAAACTCTTCCGTCAGCTCAACCTTAAATACAAATGATCGAAATCAACTTTTATTTATTTTTCTTAGTAGCAAAGAAACTCAAGCAGAACCTTAACCATTCTATGGGTTTCCCAGGAGTATAACATAAAACAGCACATCGACTCTTGGGTAAGGAGGGAACATGAAGATAGATGATCAAATTCATATTCATGCGATGCAGCGTGACAACTATTAGTACTGCAAAGCTAACTGATTTTCAACAACTTGCTAGAGACAAACTACATATGCTTGTGGGACTTCTTATTGGGCACAGCAGGTAGGACTGCATAAGCAACTGAACTTGCGCTTACATCACCTGAAGATACTACACCCCCTCTGTACAGTGTGACTGCTGAATACACGCTGAAAGATTGCCGCGCATTAAAGCAAGTAAGGATTACAAGTAGTCTTGCCTTTGGTAAGTAAGACAAGGGTTGCAGAATATCAGAAGAGGGAGTTGATCTGGAAGGGGAGGATCTGTATGTTTATGGAACTTTCAGGCCTTTTCCGCTAGGAGCTCTTCTCTAACTTGTTGTAGTTTGTCCGACTGACTGAGTCGGAGTTCATGTCCGCGACTGGTTGCTGCCAAAGTGGAGCCTTAGAGAATAAAAGGTAAAGTTTGTCTTGTTTGACAAGGCGAAGTTAGGACTAAAAAGGTCCTCTCTACCACTCAACCTCGACCTTTACCTAGCGTTACCGTAGTCACATTACAAATATAAGTAGTGACTGCGGGAATCAAATCGGTAGCGGTGTTTAGCTCGGTGCGCAACTCAACCCGCCACGGTCAGCTCTAGGAATGAGTCATTTTCAATGATTTTTATCATGGTTGCCTACTATGTTCCTTACAGATATAGGTTGAATTGTTTCTGTAGTACATTGTAATATTTTTTAGGATTAGAATATAATTTAGTGATTTAGGTTAGATTTTACTTGATAACAAAAGACATTTCCATATTACTCGAAACATTGTGCAGTTTCTAAACACAATAACCGGTAGAAAGGTCCATCGATTTTTATTGTTGATGAAGTTACATACTTTGTTTGGTACTCACCCCCTGCATTTGAAGTTCCATCGCCAAAACAGTCCTGTTCCATCTGAAAAAATCAAACAAGATTACCATAATTTTTAGTATGTTTCAGAGGTATCTGACAAGTCAAACATTTAATTCACAATCAGCCAAATCTATACCATAAAAGCAGGTCTAGTTAATAGTTATAAAATGAACATATTGCAACCAACTTTAAGTGCAAGCTTTTAAACTTCAAGAACAACCAGATGTTTATTTTTAATTGAATTCATAATAATTGTTGTAGTGCCACTGACAATACCTTAATCACTATTTGAGATGCCGACCACTCTAATGAGGGTATTTTAAGGCAAATATGTGGTGAAGGATGAGTGTGATGAGTGGTAGTAATGAAATATGAGGTGTAGTTTTGTTACAAACTAAGGCCGACTCTTCCTTAGAATGGGTCATTAATTAATAGCCCAATGACCAATGGAAATAGGACCAACGGCTTAACTTCTGAACCACGCAGGTGATGGTCTGATATGTCTAAAAGATGGTGGGAGTTGATGCGGCGGGTATCATCAGATGATCACTGAGACTATCTGAGCGCTTTAGACCTATATCATCCTCAAAACCTGATCTCCATGAAGCTGGATTACAGGACCCCGCCGTTGAGTCAATAGACTAATAAAAAGTAAACAAAATGAAAATAGCCCCCTTCCGAGCCCACCTCCCCAACCAAGGCACCCATGCGTTCCTGGGCTGGACGTCAACACAGACTCTGTCTCTAATTGTTAATTATAAGGTCTTGCAATAAAAGTGTCAACCATCAAACATATATTTATAAAATGCTGTTTGTGAGATTAAAATACAAGTTGTTTACTTTCCAGTGTTTATTTGGCAATGAATTATTCAGTTATTAAAGGGGTACTGTCAGTATAAAAACCTAGAAACACTTTTGTAAAAAAGCTAATTTTAAATCGGTTTTGTTTTAAATGGAATTTCTCGTTGAATAGGTGTAAACCCAACACCTCTCACAAATCTATTTTTATGTTAAAATCATTTAAAAATACAAAAAAAATTACTCAGCCATTTTATGACCCCACATTTATAGTAAATATACTTCAATACAAATTGAACAATTGTTTAAATATACTTGATAAAAGATGTGAGAGAATTTTTGCCATAGTAATTAATCCTGACATTTCATTATCTTAACACTCTGACGAAAACAACAGTCTCAAAGTCTGCTAACAAAGGCTGTGATATGACATGCGTTAAAAGCGGCTCAGATCCATCGTTTCACGACACATCAGACCATCCCAGCGTGGTTGGAGTCTTGTTAAGCCGTTGGTCCTTGAATTTCCATTGGTCATAGGGCTATTTATAAATAACCCATTCTAAGGAAGAGCCTGCCTTAGTTTGTAACAAGACTACACCTCATAACTCATTACTACCACTCATCACACTCATCTCTCACCACATATTTGCCTTAAAATACCCTCATGAGAGTGGTCGGCATCTCAAATAGTGATATCTTGTTTATCAAAAGATTGGCAATCTATGAGAACGGGCGTTTGTTTCCCTTTAGTGTCCCAAAAATTTGTGTTTTCCATATTTTATTTTAGTGCATTCACTTTTTTTGCTCTTAGATAGACCTAAACGTATAACATTACACAACATTTCATTTAAATCGTTAGAAAGCTATTTTGGCTATTTACTCCCAAATTGATGGTGAATCTACACTAAAAATCTAAAAACAAGGTAAGACATGATTTTGTGTCTTAGCGACTGGTCCCCTAACATCATGGAATTTACGTTACCCAAAGTGTAAATAAAATATACTTACAAAAAAATTCTGACTTGTTGTAGGTTCTATTTTCATGTCAAACGTTTCTATGATTTCCTAGAATTACAAAACAGAAATCATACACATTATACAGTGAGAGATAATACAACAAACGCTACCGAGAACATCCAAAACTGAAACGGAAAAATTAGGTAAAAAGATATGAAAACTTATAAAAACACTGATACCTATGTCTTGAACTGATAACCAATATTATTTTGTTTAATCTAGAGATGGGTGGGTTCCAAAATGTTGCCGGTTATTGGTTATCGGTTCTCCAGCTTTTTCGGTAATCGGTTCTACTGGTTCTTTGTTAAATAAAACCAGATGATCGCCAAAGTCACTTTGTGCAACTATGAGGTCCAACATTTTGTCATAGCTTTAATCCATAGTTATATATCCGTGTGTAAGCCAATTATTAAGGTGCAGTAAGCTTGGCCCAGGCTTTAAGCCAGGCTACAGCAACATAGTCCAATAAGTTAGAAGTTAAATTAAATGTTTAATTAACCCAGGCCCATCAGTAATATTAAACTAATTTATTTTGCAGTGTAAGTTGTTTAAATATTATTAGATATTAAAAATAAATTTCCCTGCTCAAAAATTAATGTTTTTGAAGCCTTTTGTATTTTCAAACATTTGATTTAAAAGTATCGGATTGAAATCAAATTTACTGAACTGACTGGTCAGTTACTCTGGTTCTCACATGTAAGTGTACGTTTTTCATATACATTCTTTTGTAAATGCAAAATGCGCACCCACATACAAACTTGAAACTTAATTTGTGTTTTAAGTAAAATTACCCAGATTTTACCTGTTGTATAATAGGACCAGTCTCAAATTCCTCCTTAGGGCCTTCCAGTCCTTCGTTGATTTTAAAGTCTTCTAGAAAACTTTCATTTTTCACAACCTAAAAGCAAATGCTTATGTTATGGCTCTTTAAGAATAAAAAACTCATTTTTTATACGTAATTAACAAAACAGGACATTAAAGAAACAAACACTCCAATATGTATAAAGAAAATGTAATAAATGAATTTGCAATCTTCTTACACATTGTAAGTTGTATAAAAAAGAATTATAACAAATTTTGACTGTTGTTGTATACATGATTTTGTAAAATTGCAATTGGACTTTTGATACAAATAATTGGTATAACATTCAATAATTCTTGTTCAAAATTTTGACTTTTCCAGAAATCAAAAAAGTTTTGATACTGTTTCTCTTGATCCCATAAATAACCCAGTAACTTTAAAATTTGGAATTTGATATTTGGAGGAATAATAATTGATAGTGGAATAATTGTAGATAGCTTGCTTTTCTTCATGGACGATTTTGAGTTGATCTTTATTATTTTCAAATCGAACTGTTGAGTCCAAAATTAGTCCAGTATTCTTCCAAATTTCTATTAAAATCTCCCCTAATCACAAAATAAATCTAAATAAATCATTATTTAAATTTTTTATTTCTTCAGGAAATAAATAAGTTATTATTTCAACCCTTTTTGACATTTTAATGTTAACAATTCACTGTAATTATTACAAAGTTTCATTACATATTAATATGTAATATATATAAATAAAATAAGACTTTTGTCTGTACAAAGCAAAGAATCCATCGGTTTTTGGTTATTTGGCGTTTATATACTTTGCAAAGACCAAAACTGGCGTCAAAAAAATTCCTGTCCGTCTGTCTGTAACATTTTTAAGGCATCTTGGACTGCTTACAACTCAAAATCGGCTGAAGCTAAGGCGGTGAAACTACGTTGAAGGGTTTAACCTCTAACGCAGTGTGCCTTTAGCTATATTTTGGATCCATACAACATCCACAAAATAAATGGTGAGGGACCTAACTGGGCTCTGAAAACGCCGTAATGGCGGGATTACAGGGGACTCTCACAAGGTAGCCAAACACCGATAAACACTTACGTATTTGGTTTCCGTGTATCTGTAAATTGAAATGAATCCATCGGTTTTTGGTTTTTACGTTTTCTTACACTTTGTAAAACCAAATTGACGTATAACATTAACCACAACCGTGCGAAGAACAGGTCCTTCAGCTGGGAAACTTAAAACCCACTTTCAAAATGAAGGAAGAGGTATAAGGTGCGGTAGTTTGATGCCAGTACCCGAGCTACAGCCTGCCTATGTCTTGATATTATAATATTTTATCTGTGGCGAAGCACGGATACCCAGCTAGTAAGTAATAATAGTATCAAAACAAAGTACAATCATGCTGTACCGTACACATTTTTTATAAAACTCGCAACTTGAACAAAAGTTTGGGATTTACAGAATAAATGTACTAATTTAGTTCAATCCATCTTAAATAACAACCTTTTCTTTTTAATTTGTAATAAATAAAATTAACTTTTAATCCCACCTGAAAATTTCTGATATAAAGCAAAGAAAAATGTGTTTTGCCAGATCCCAACCCAAAAGGACAAGTCCAATCCCCTCCACTCCTAGAGCTTATGTACCTAAAAGTATAAATAAAGAATATTAGAATACATACCTTGAAGTCCTTACTTGTTGTAGGTTCTATTTTCGTCTCAACGATTTCTATAATTTCCTGTAATTATTAAACAGAATTTACAAACATTATACACCAAAAGAAAATACAATAAAAATAATTAAAAATATAAAAACTATGGAAAAATAAGAAAAAAGAAAAGCTATAATGATATCTATGTCTTTACGCCAAGAACTAATTAACAATATACTTTTTTATCAATCAAATTTACTAATTTGGTCAGTTAATCTGGTTCTCATATGTAAGTTATAGTTTTCATATACATTCTTTTGTAAATGCAAAATCGCACCCACATACAAACTTGAAACTTAATTTGTGTTTTAAATAAAATTACCCAGATTTTACCTGTTGTATAATAGGACCAGTCTCAAATTCCTCCTTAGGGCCTTCAGTCCTTCATTGATTTTAAAGTCTTCTAGAAAACTCACTTTTCACAACCTAAAAGCAAATGCTTATGTTGGCTCTTTAAGAATAAGAACTCATTTTGTACAAATACAATTGTTAAGTCGGTCATCCGCCATTCGGTTATCCGCCGTTCCGTTTATCTGCCAAACCTACAGAATATTAGCGTAAGTGCTCTGGCCAAACGATCGTCATTGACTGTCGTGCTCTGGCCGTAGCGTCACTGGCTGTACGGGGTTTGTATGACGTTTCGCTACTTATTAACAACGCCAGTAACGGCGTTTATTATTCAGATTCAGTTGCTTGTTGGCTCCCAGCAATACGAGTACCCTACGTGTGTGTTCAGTGTAAGTAAAGCTATTACGTTAGTTAACTGTTTTAATTAGATTTAGTGATTGTATTATTGAGTGTTTGTTTTCAATCTTGGCTATGGAAATAGTAATAGTGCCGCATAAAATGGTTTGTTACAAGTTTAGTAATGCACTACCTGTAAATTGTAATTATCAAAACTATACATTACAACATTTAAGTTATATATACTGTAATGTCACTTAATCATTGAGTAAAAATAAAACAATTAACTTACAATATAAAACAAAACAAAAGAAAAAACAAAAACTACTTTTGAAAAAAGTCTTTAATAGAAATTGCCGTTGGTGTTGACTTTTCTCCACCGCAGTGTCGCCATTTTCTTAGGCATATGATGTCAGCTCGATTGCTGTAATGAATTGCAAGCACCCAGCAGTTTACAACTGAAGACGTTTTAAATTTTTTTACAAATGTAAGGCGGATAGTCTGAAGCGGATGGTGCATAACTTGGATAGTGAGAGAGTCTGCTGTACCTAATTTAGTTCAATCCATCTTAAATAACAACCTTTTCTTTTAATTTGTAATAAATAAAATTAACTTTTAATCCCACCTGAAAATTTCCTGATACTCAAAGCAAAGGAAAATGTGTTTTGCCAGATCCCAACCAAAAGGACAAGTCCAATCCCCTCTGCTCCTAGAGGCTTATGTACCTAAAGAGTATAAATAAAAAGATATTAGATTACGTACCTTGAAGTCCTTACTTGTTGTAGGTTCTATTTTTTTTTTTTATTGGTATAACAATTATTTTTGTTCAAAATTTTGACTTTTCAGAAATGTAAAAGTTTTGATACTGTTCTCTTGATCCATAAATAACCCAGTAACTTTAAATTTGGGTGATATTTGGAGAATAATAATTGATAGTGGAATTGTAGATAGCTTGCTTTTCTTCATGGACGATTTTGAGTTGATCTTTATTATATTTCAAATCGAACTGTTGGGTCCAAAATTAGTCCAGTATTCTTCTAAATTTCTATTAAAATCTCCTAATCACCAAAATAAATCTTAATCAAATCATTATTTCAAATTTTTTGTTCTTCGGGAAATAAATGAGTTATTATTTCAACACTTTGACATTTTAATGTTAAAAATTCACTGTAATTATTACATGGTTTCATTACATATTAATATGTGGCATATAAATGAAATAAACTTTTGTCTGCCAAAATGTGATATAACATTAACCACAACCCGTCGAAGAACAGGTCTGTCAGTGGGAAGCTTAAACCCACTTTCAAAATGAGGAAGAGGTATTATGGTCGCGGTGGTTTGATGCCAGTACCCAGAGCTACAGCCTGCTATGTACAAAAATACTTTTGAGTCTTGATATTATAATATTTTATCTGTGTGTGAAGCAGTTACACAGCTAGTAGTAATAGTACAATCATGCAATGCATTTTACATTTTTATAAAACTCGCAACTTGAACAAAAGTTTGGGATTTACAGAATAAATGTACTAATTTAGTTCAATCCATCTTAAATAACAACCTTTTCTTTTTAATTTGTAATAAATAAAATTAACTTTTAATCCCACCTGAAAATTTCCTGATATAAAGCAAAGAAAAATGTGTTTTGCCAGATCCCAACCCAAAAGGACAAGTCCAATCCCCTCCACTCCTAGAGCTTATGTACCTAAAGTATAAATAAAGAATATTAGAATACATACCTTGAAGTCCTCACTTGTTGTAGGTTCTATTTTCGTCTCATCGATTTCTATAATTTCCTGTAATTATTAAACAGAATTCACAAACATTATACACCAAAAGAAAATACAATAAAAATAATCGAAAATATCAAAAACTATGGAAAAATAAGAAAAAGAAAAGCTATAAAGATATCTATGTCTTTACGCCAAGAACTAATTAACAATATACTTTTTTATCAATCAAATTTACTAAACTGACTGGTCAGTTAATCTGGTTCTCCATGTAAGTGTACGTTTTCATATACATTCTTTTGTAAATGCAAAATGCGCACCCACATACAAACTTGAAACTTAATTTGTGTTTTAAATAAAATTACCCAGATTTTACCTGTTGTATAATAGGACCAGTCTCAAATTCCTCCTTAGGGCCTTCCAGTCCTTCATTGATTTTAAAGTCTTCTAGAAAACTTTCACTTTTACAACCTAAAAGCAAATGCTTATGTTATGGCTCTTTAAGAATAAAGAACTCATTTTGTACATAATTAACAAAACAGAACATTAAAGAAACACTCCAATATGTATAAAGAAAATTTAATAAATGAATTTACAATCTTCTTACACATTGTAAGTTGCATAAAAAAGAATACTTAAAACAAATTTTGACTGTTGTTGTATAAATGATTTTGTAAAATTGCAATTGGACTTTTGATACAAATAATTGGTTTAACTAAGATCTAAGGCTTCCGGTTTACACCGCATCACAGTTGAAATATAATTACTGCTAAACGTTTCGACCTCGATGTGGAGAGTCATCCTTTGCAAATATAATTACAGCTACAGTACTGAGGATGACTCTCCACAGCGCCAATAATTATATTTCAACTTGATGTAAACCAAGCCTAGTTAATCTTAGTGATGACACCGACATAAAAGCCTAGAGTTAAGAATTGGTATAACAATTATTCTTGTTTAAAATTTTGACTTTTCCAGAAATCACAAAAAAGTTTTGATACTGTTTCTCTTGATCCCATAAATAACCCAGTAACTTTAAAATTTGGAATTTGATATTTGGAGGAATAATAATTGATAGTGGAATTGTAGATAGCTTGCTTTTCTTCATGGACGATTTTGAGTTGATCTTTATTATTTTCAAATCGAACTGTTGGGTCCAAAATTAGTCCAGTATTCTTCCAAATTTCTATTAAAATCTCCCCTAATCACAAAATAAATCTAAATAAAATTTTAAAATATTGTTTAAATTTTTTATTTATTCCGGAAGTAAATGAGTTATTATTTCAACCCTTTTTGACATTTTAATGTTAACAATTTCCTGCAATTATTACAAAGTTTCATTACATAGTAATATGTAATAAGTAATAATAGTATCAAATTAAAGGACAATACCATACACATTTTTATAAAACTTCATAACTTGAACAAAAGTTTGGGATTTACAGGGTAAATGTACTAATTTTTTCAAATCTTAAATAACAACCTTTTCTTTTAATTTGTAATAAATAAAATTAACTTTTAGTCCCACCTTAAAATTTCCTGGAATCAAGCAAAGAAAAATGTTTTGCCAGATCCCAACCAAAAGGACAAATCCAATCCCATCCACTCCTAGAACTTATGTACTTAAAGTTTAAATAAAGAATACATACCTTGAAGTCCTCACTTGTTGTAGGTTCTATTTTCGTCTCAACGATTTCTATAATTTCCTGTAATTATTAAACAGAATTCACAAACATTACACACCAAAAAAAATACAATAAAAGTAATTAAAATATAAAAACTATGGAAAAATAAGAAAAAGAAAAGCTATAAAGATATCTATGTCTTCGCCTAGAACTGATTAACAATATACTTTTTTATCTCAAAAACTTGAAATAAAATGGTTAATGTAAAATTTGCATTTTTAATATTTCTAAAAATATCAATATACAATCAACACAAAATTCAAATGTCCTGTCCCTTTGCTGCATAGTCCAAGCACATTTACCTGAATATTATTTTTAGGTAAATAAAGACAACCAAAGTTCCCAAGACTTCCTTTTTGTATTATTTTACAAAAGTGAGGAGTCCTACTAACGAAATTCCCTAATCTAAAATAAATCTAAATAAAATTTTAAAATATTGTTTAAATTTTTTATTTATTCGGAAGTAAATGAGTTATTATTTCAACCGTTTTTGACATTTTAATGTTAACAATTTCCTGCAATTATTACAAAGTTTCATTACATAGTAATATGTAATAAGTAATAATAGTATCAAATTAAAGGACAATACCGTACACATTTTTTATAAAACTCGCAACTTGAACAAAAGTTTGGGATTTACAGGGTAAATGTACTAATTTTTTTCAATCCATCTTAAATAACAACCTTTTCTTTTAATTTGTAATAAATAAAATTAACTTTTAGTCCCACCTTAAAATTTCCTGGAATCAAGCAAAGAAAAATGTTTTTGCCAGATCCCAACCCAAAAGGACAAATCCAATCCCATCCACTCCTAGAACTTATGTACTTAAAGTTTAAATAAAGAATACATACCTTGAAGTCCTCACTTGTTGTAGGTTCTATTTTCGTCTCAACGATTTCTATAATTTCCTGTAATTATTAAACAGAATTCACAAACATTACACACCAAAAGAAAATACAATAAAAGTAATTAAAATATCAAAAGCTATGGAAAAATAAGAAAAAAGAAAAGCCATAAAGATATCTATGTCTTTACGCCTAGAACTGATTAACAATATACTTTTTTATCTCAAAAAACTTGAAATAAAATGGTTAATGTAAAATTTGCATTTTTTAATATTTCTAAAAAATCTAACAAGCCTATACGTACAACTTCAAAATGTCCTGTCCCTTTGCTGCATAGTCCAAGCACATTTACCTGAATATTATTTTTAGGTAAGTCCAATTTGAAAACAACCAAAGTTCCCAAGACTTCCTTTTTGTATTATTTTACAAAAAGTGAGGAGTCCTACTAACGAAATTAACTAACGAAGCTAAAAGACAACCATCACCTTTCATTACAACATAAGGTTTAAAATTAAATTTCCCTTATTAAACAATGTGTTAGAAGAATATTGTTTTTTTAAACCTCTGATTTAAAAGGTTCTCCTTCATATTAAAAGTACGCAAGATATGGAGGTATGCCCAGCCATCTGGAAAATGTACACCCTCATACAAACTTGAAACCTATTTTACCGTTGAGGTGAATGACCAACATTGTACCTGTTTTATGAGATCATCAGTTCCCAATTCCTCATCAGTGTATTCAAGTCTTGGGTCACTTCCTTCCATGATTTCAAAATTGTCTCGTAGAACTTCACTTTTCAAAACCTGAAAGCAAATGCTGAAGTAATGACTCTTTCCGAATAAAGAACCTAGGGTATTTTGTACATTTTTAATACAGAAGACTCCTATAAACAAAATATAGTCTTGTTAACCCTCTTGTTGGTAATTTATTTTAAATGTTTTATTAAAAACCTATCGTATTGGTTGCCCCTGTCCCTGTGAACAGAATTTCAACAAAACTGCTTTCTGGTACGGTGCATTACCAGTCATAGAACCACTCCTCTGAGCGCGGGGATTCAGTGCCTCCCTAAGCTCAAAATCGCCGCCTCACTGGATTTGATGAGCCATTTTCTCTCCAGTGATCCTCAGCAGGTCATTGTGGCCCCCCCGAGTGATTCAATGACTAGCATTGCACCGTACCAGAGTGCGCCCGGGTGGGAATTGAACCCACGCCGTGACAGACAGGGGCCAACTGTCCGTCACTAGTATAACCACTAGACCACTGGGCTGTTTTCCATGGGGAGTCAAATTCACACGTGAGTTGGCGTTGGGGGAGGGGAGGGGTAGTAGTTTCGATGTTCTCTGCTAGATGCCGCCAGAGAGCAGCTTCTACAATGCGGACCCGGCGCGTTACTGCAACTGTCACTGTCCTATGTGGGCACACTAGCCGCGCGTTACTATAACGGATTGAAATGCTGAAGGGTTAATTATCAGAATAACCCTGGATTTGATAACTGGAACAGACCCACCCCTACTTTATAGTGAGCCAAGTATAGTACTCGGTTGGCGCAGTGTTTTTTTGTTACGCATTTATATGCTACTTGCCTTTTAAGTTGGCAGTACATTTTTCACTAGAACCATTCTCTTCCGTTGTCTGAGGGCAAGCGAAAGAAGACCATGCTTTACATCATGCTTAACATTTCTTATTAATTTGTTAAAATATGTTCTCTTTGTGTGTCTTGTTTTGTGATATTTCAAGTCTTCTGTGTTCTTTTACCATGGAGAGATATTTCCTCACTCACCAGCCAAAGGGAGGCTCACTTAGGCAGGAACTATGATGTTGGAATATTTTCATGTAAAAAAGTCCAAAGAAAATAAAACTATTGATAACAAAAGAGTCTTATCACAGATCTACCTATGATTAATAAATACCCTAAAACTACAATATGCCTGAGTTTACTTATTGCTGGCTACTAATATATATTTATTGAATGTGGAACTAATGAAACAAAAAAACCACTAGAACTACAAAAAAAGTGACAAAAGTAATAAATACTGAGAAAATAAAACACTGTCCTCACAAAACACTCTCACTTCACACAACACGAGTAGCGATCGTCAACAACAATTTGAAAACACCAGCCGTCACTCCGAAAACTGCAAATGTCACATCATTCGAAACATGTAAAATACTACCTCTAAAATAATCGTTATAATGCAGTCAGCCCAGGAAAATCATCGACTAATACGCAATAGTTGTTTGCCAGAATAGAAAGTCGAAAACCAAGGAATCAACTAAAAATCGAAGCTGCGCAGTTAAAGAAGCCAGAGAGTAAACAACAAGCTTGCTTTGTTTACAAAGAGAAGTAGAATCAGGGTATCCAATTGTCGTAGTCCTAAAACGAAATTTACCCACTGAAATAATTTGGTGAAGTAAGGGCATTTTCGTGTGGCATGACGTCAACTTAGCTACAGCGGTGCTCGCAGCATTTACCTTCTACTTTATTAACTCTTTACGCAATTATTTTGCAATAATTATGTACAAACTTTGTATCAAAATGTCTCTTTCTGAGTAGAACTACATAAAAAATCTTCAGTTTAACAAGGCTTATCATTTTAAATACCACTTAGAAATATTGGTTGTACTAACGACTAATGAATAGCTCTTTGCCAGTGGGGTGACGCTTTTCAGCGACTAATGATTAGTCTTTTGCCAGATAGAGGGTTAACTATGTGCTTGTTACCCACTGAGGGTCACTGAAGAGAAAATTGCTTAAGGCCAATGAGATATCAAGCGGACTGATTTTCTAAGAAATAATCACTTATGAGTGTAATGAGTAAAACTCATATAGTCTAAAGAAACAACGCCTGCTAAGGTAATTAGTTACTCACTGCATCTTGCTGGATAATTGTGGCTTCTTCCATTTTTATTCAGTCCATTGTTCTCTATGTAAATAAGTCACCATCTGAAAAGAGGCAAAGATTAACCGCTATTTCCAGCAAATTTTGTTAGCTAATAGAGCACGAAAAGCTGAGGCCGAAGCGGACTGTGAGCGTAGCGAACAGCTTTGTAACGCCAGTGAGCATAAAGGCGGCAAAGATGAGTAACAGCATTTTTAATTGGTTACCTAGGTAAAATTCCAATTAGTGACTTGTCTTCTAACTAGCATAAACTAATTTAGCACAATGAGGAGATGACCCCTATGCAAACCAAAAATTTGTTTAAAGTGCGGAACATATTTAAAAACTGCTTTTAAGTCGGGATTATTTTACGAGCGGAGGAGTGCACTCGGCACCGAGACACTCTCTGAAAGGCACTTGTCTAAGTTTTTCCTTCCAAAAAAGCCAAAAACGATGTTTTAAATTTGAGAGAGTTGCGGAAACTATTAAAAACAATGTTTTCGCAACAAAAATAAACTAATTTAACCTAACCTAACTTCACGATAATACCTTATTCAGCCTTTTCGTTAGTTAGAAGTGGGTGACAGATACTGTCACTGAGAGTCTCGGTGCCACACGCACCGCGTGTCTTCTGCTCGTAAAATAGTCCCAACTTTAAAACCACTTTTAAATGTGTTCATCGCCTCAAAATTCTTTATTTGTAAAGGGATCTTTTCATTGTGCTATATCAGTTTTAGCTCATGAGCAGGCCCGGATTACCCGTAAGGCCAACCTAGGCCATGGCCTAGGGGCTACAACTAGCGAGCGCGCGGTGGCGAAAGCGACAAATTGCTGCACTGTACTTAGTTAAGAGAGTATTGAGTGTCCAGGCACTAATCTTGAGTCTTGACATTGACACTGGTTAAGCTTTCACGACCAATGTCCTAACTATTGATTTTAAATGTATAGGGCAGAGGGTTAGATTTCAGGACTCTTTCATATTAATTATTTAACAATTAAACATTTTATTTCCATAGTTACTTAAAATTCCACAAATTATTAACGATAACTTAAAAGTGCAATGTATAATTTCTATGGCAACTCAAGTCAGAATGTATCTGGACATACATAAGGTAGCACTCCTCGACGGCTGCTGTAACGTCCGCTAATAACACCGATTAGGTCCCTTGGTTAAGGGAGGTTACACCGTGGTCACCCGTCTTGCTTGGCTTCGGGTCTCGTTCACTCTAAGTATGAAATAGTGAAAATCGAGTCATACTCTTTTCCTCTTTCATATTAGAGTGTTGATAACACCCTATTAGGTCCCTTGGTGGTGGAAGCGGGCAACAAGCAGGTCGGGTTTGCACAGAGGATTGCTACCGGCTTCCGCCAAGGAGATGTGGGTTTTCCGCGGTTTTACACATCTATAAAATAAACAAAAACCTAATTTTAACTCCGCTAAGCGGTGGCAAGCCGGGACTTCGGCGAGGGAGGAGGAGTCGGAGGAGTATCAACCTCGATAAAACCGGAGGTCATCTGGCCCGGATGACAGTTTCTCTGTAAGGCTCCTTGCCAGGGTGGCAAAGTTCTCAGCGGTGGAGCAGGTGGGCCAATCATCTCCGGGGAGCTGCGACACTTGAACTGCGGTGAGGAGTGGTGACCAGAGATCTGCAACGAATGATGTGACATGGGAGACTTGTCTCAGTGACTAGAATCAAAGAACATTGACAGTGAGGAAGGTGAAGATGCGAAGATGAGGTGAGGGACAGTGGGATTGTTGTGCATTATCAAAACTTACTCAACGAATTAATTAAATAATGAGTTCAACGGAAATAAAGTTGTGTTTACTTAATTGAATGTTTACAAAACTGTGTTACAAAACTAAACTAACATGTGATTAAACATAAGATTAATGTTCACCACACTACCCACAAAGTAAAATGAGCGTGAAAAACACGAAATTTAACAAGGATTAACAATTATTGACCATACAATTTTGGGGGACATTTTGTTCATCTTGAACGCCAGGTACTTACCAAATTTTCCTCCACACCCTCCTTAAAGCGAACATCTTATATATATTCAAGTAAGTTCATTGATACCGTGTTTCTATTCCGTTTGCTGCTTATCTCTTGGAATATATTATTTAATTAATTAAAATTAGTAAATGGTTAAAATAGTTCCAAATAGGCTCTAGAACAGTGGCGGTGGTTCGCGTCACGACCGAAGACCGAGACCAGAGACAGGTGACCGCAATCTATGTATTTGTCATCTAGCTTTGAACAGGCTAGTTCAGCGCATGCGACAGAGACAGGGGACATACAGAAGACACCGAGGCACATGTTGGTGGGTCTCCTGTCTCTAGTCTTGGTCACCAGTTGCGGTGCAAACTTCCTTATGTACAGTTAAATATGGCAAAAATTCCACACACCTCAAACCTCTCAGAACACAGAAGGGGGCGCAATCTAGAACTTTGGCCTAGGGCGTAAATAATGGCTAATCCGGGCCTGCTCATGAGCAGACAAGTAACTATTTTGGAAAATAGTGTTAGCCTACCTAAGCTCTAGAGGGTTTCTGGGCATCAAAAAACGCGTCTAGGGTCCAAACACATGTGCCTGTGCCAAGAATTAAGCCCACAAACTCGATCATTGCAAGCCGTGACTCTACCCAATAAACTTGGGTTGCCTGTAAGGTGGGGAGTCACGGGAGTTACTGTCAGGCTCTAATACAAGCAGTTAAAACTAATAACATCGAAGCTGTAGCTTGCTAATTATCTAGGAAGGTAATACCTGTTCTCTGTACTGTTGTGTATTTTCTGCTTTCGTAGTCTTCTACATTATTTTACTAGACTAGCTTACTGTGAGAGAGCGAACGAACCACGAACGTTTACCATAAACGTCAAATGCCGACATGCGCAATGATAAAAAGACAAACACCCCTTTTTCTTTTTCTTTTCTGAAGAGTGTTATCGATTGGTGTAATAATACTCTGTGATCTATATAGCCTTTAATCCAGCAATAAGCAGTTCCCTCAAACTAGCACTGAAATGCTGGCTGCCAACTTCCTTTCTTTTCCTTACCAGTGTTATTTCCGTATTTTAACTGATTTAATTTTTTTACTGATTCATTGTCATTAAAAAAGGTTTATGTTTCGATAAATTAATACGATTTACCGTTGTATTTATTCTCAACAGTTATTATTCCGCTTCCGTAAAATAAATAGGTTACATATTTTCAACATTTATTTTATTACTAAAGAAATTTGAAGACAACAATAATTATTGGACCGAACCGGGACTTGAACCCGGGTATTTATTTAATATTTATTTTAATCATACAACCATAAACGTCTGACTGAAACGCCAATGAAAGTAATATTGGTTATATGTTGAGGGGCTATGTCATTTAAAGAACTAGTTTGCACGACTGCAAGAAAATGACTATTTTAATAAAATGGTGGAATGATTCAAATGAATTCCTGTCTTATTAGACCGAAACGATCGTCAGCACCACTCAATGAGCTTCTAAGTTCATTCAGGATCTTCATCAGGCTACAAAGAAGGTACAGTAATTTACTTTAAATAGGTCCTGAAACCGGAAATCATAGCTTATGTTAACGATTACTTCCGAAAGCCTGGACTTGACCACACTGATATCATGATTTTAAATTATCTAAATAACAGGCACCCTGCGAGAGTCTAACTCACAAGCTATCTTATTGAAAAGTCAATTTACAAAAGTATTGTGTTGACTTTAAAAATGAAAATGTAAATGCTCACTGCTACAATATTGGTAAAATGAGAGTGAATTTTAATATAAGAGTGAGTCATGAATATAAGCCACTGGTAAAACTACAATTCTTCGTAGTTTAGTCTATTTTCCAGTTATTATTTTACTTTCCTACTAACAGGCTGCATAATTGTCAACATTAGCTTTGCATATCGCACGTATACTGTGTACATAGTCTCAAGAAGAATAAACACACTCCATCTGATGTGTAAAACCTCGAAGTTCTCGGAAGGTTATCTGCGTTGATGGTATTGCTTTAAACAAGGTAATCTAGGTTTTTGACAGAGAACTTACCTACTGGAGTATAGGAAATTTTACCCTCTTTCAACTAAATGAAATTGTTCTTATCATTTTCAAAATTTCAAGATATTTTCAAAATTTCAAGGTATCTTCAAAATTTCGAGGTATTTTCAAAATTTCAAGGTAATTTTAAGGTATTTTAAAATTTAAAAGTATTTTAAAATATTCAAGGTATTTTCAAAATTTCAAACTTACTCCAAATCAACAACTTAGCGTTTTAGGTTTGTTTTACTGTGTCAATTGTAAAGGTTTATTTGATTTAAGCCAGTTACAAAAATGAGATAAAAGTTAGAGAATCACTCATTTTAAAATTATTTAAATAAATCCATGAGGAGTTTCTTATTAGCGATTTTTCTTTGAAAATTGACCTATTCATTTCTTTGGCCAAAGCGAAGGATCAGCTGGATCGGGCAGTCCGTTTCAAAATGGTGGCCATTCAAAGTTTTGATTTGACTATAAAATTGTAGCAATACAATAAATTAATACAAAACTCATCCTGTATAGTAGAGTTTTACTTTTTCAATCAATCAAAACAACTCTGGTTGCTCTAAAACCTACTGTTCTAAAGTTATTTTAGTTGAATTATTTAGTCAGAATTCATTCTGAAGTCAAGAAAAGCATGGTTTTACATTGATCTTTTGGATGAAATTCAAGGTCACAGCTGCACACTCTTAATGGTGGATAAAACTAAAAGTATAACAGAGAATTATCTGCCCCTTACAACAACCTCATTTAATAAATCCAAACTTTTCTCTAAGCATGTGCCAAAGCAGGTTTAATCAATCAGTCTTAAAAAACTAAGTTGGTGGTTTTTTCTGAATCACCAGGTAATTATTTTTAAATAATATTACAGGGTTTTAAATGTTTTTCAGATAGTGAGCTATGACCTTGGAACTTCTGCTGTTTTTATTATTTTTGTTGATTTTGAAGAGGTTTTTCCTGAAATCCACAAGACAGAAGTGTTTAGATAAGATTCCTGGCCCCAGGTCATACCCAATAGTTGGAAGTATGTTGGAATATCTGTTCTGTGAAGAAGGTAAACTTATTTCTATTAGTATACTTGTAAGACAAATAATTGGTTTTAGAACAATTTAATTATGAAAGGATGTTTTTGGCTGTCTATATCGCCTATGCTAGAATCCGGCCCTGATCATAATGGTTGGGCGAGGTGTCTGCTCAAGCCGTAATACACAAACAACAGATACTTTCTGGACAGCCCTTGTAGCTCTAACAACAGTAAAGTTTAACAAAATCAAATTGTTGACAAAAATCTTTTGTCTACTTGAAATATCACTAAATCACTATAATTGAGATGCCGACCACTCTCATGAGGGTATTTTAAGGCAAATATGTGGTGAAGGATGAGTGTGATGAGTAGTAGTAATGAGTTATGAGGTGTAGTTTTGTTACAATTTAAGGCCAACTCTTCCTAAGAATGGGTCATTATTTAAAAGCCCAATGACCAATGGAAATACAAGGAACAACGGCTCACCGTGACTTCTGAACCACGCATGTGATGGTCTGATATGTCTAAACGATGGTGGGAGTTGATGCGGGTATCATCAGATGATGACTGAGACTATCTGAGCCGCTTTTTACCTATAATAATAGCTTAGACACACAGTATAAACCAGTTATTGGATATTTGTGATTTAAATCATTGGCATACTCAAGAGTGATCGGTGTCTTAAAGCAAAGGTATCAACAAATAATTTTTTAGATATTTAAATGGTGTGTTGACTGATTTGTGATGCCATAGGGACTGATTTTCCTTATATATCAGTTTCTCGACTCAAATGATAAAAACAAGATAACATCCGTTTTATTACCGGTATTTGGAATTTTTCTCTATTAAACCCAAGTATAAAAAAAAATCTCCTTTAATTATTTTGACAGTTCCATCGGAAAGAATGCGAAACCTACCAAAAAAATATGGCCCCGTTTTTCTGCTGTGGCTTGGAAATGACCCAATCGTCTGTCTGACGGACCCTGATGATGTGGAGGTGAGGAGTTGAAGACACTAGAAAGTAAGCTTGTCTCCATCTTGTTTCAAATAACATTATAAAATGAAGGTTAGTCAAATGTTATAAATTTAGTAGTATGGTAATATAAAAAGAAAAAAAAGAGGTGTTGCAAATGTTTGTTTATAAAAACTTAGTAGTATGGAAATATTCTCCCTCATGGGTAATTTGCTTAAGATACATACTAAGATAATGAGTAAAAAGCCTAAGTACTTCCTTGTACAACACCGTAATTACGGTAATTGGTTTTCGAATTGTGACTGATGCTGATTTGTGGAGTTGAGACAACCTGTGTTCTATCTGTTAAATAACTGGCAAACCAATCAAGTGAGGTTCCCTTTATTCCTAAATACTTAAGTTTATGTAATGGTTTATTTCGATGAACTTGATCTAAGACTTTTGTTTAATCAATAAAAAGCAATAAAATATGTGCTTTCTTATTTGCATTAAAACATTCATGAATCATTTTAGTTGAAGAGAGGCCATGCGCCATGAGCGTAGCAAACAGCCTCATGATGACTGTAATTAGAAAACATGTAAATCTGAGGCCAAAGACCAATTTCACAGCACTCACAGCCAAGTACAACTTATGACTAGGCCTATGTTTCCTTTTTAATCAGTTTTTAGTACTTTATCAAAATACAAGTTTTAATTTTATGAACCTTAACACACAAAAAATCCCATTACACGCGAGAATAAGGCTGTTTGAATTGACATTGACTGCCAATGACTGTAGTCAACCCATGCCAATAACTATAAAATTGGTGCCAATAACTGTAGTTTTTGGTGTATTTCAGAAAAAAATTATTAACACAATAACCATTACAATGTATGGAGAAAAATATTTACCAACTACTTATTCAATAGTTGTATTAGGGGTTGTAAATATCAAACTCAGTCCTTATGCTTTCTTTGTATCCAAAAAATAAACAAATCGTAAATTCCCCTAGATTAAGACGTTAAGGTGCCAATGACTGTAAGCTTTACCCTATACTCTCCTCTCCAGGATTCAGTATGCTGACATGTACTGTGTTTCAATTGTATGACTTAATACTAAAACAATAATATTCCCTAGGTGACAATCTAAAGTGCCTAGGTAATTCATTTATGATAACCCAGAACTCTGTACCACTACACCATTCATGCTAATTGGCAAGGTCTGTAGTTGTGTATAATTTAAACAAACAAAACATGAAACTTGACAATAATCATACTACGTATTGATTACAGACTCTCAACTATAATAGGTAACAGGGGGACCAACATCATTGAGGGCAGTTTTTTGTTTCATTACTTGAAAGCTGGCAAGCGTCATGACCAGCTGATAAAGTTTTGTCATGGCGTCACAGAAAGTGTAAGTACAATAATTAATATGTTTTCGCTTTAAGTAGTTTTGAATTTAATTTTCTTCAGGTAAAACTTTGATTTGAGACACAGACCACTCCTAGAGGGTATTTTAAGGTAAATATGGGATGAAGGGTGAGCGTGATGAGTGTTTTTGATGGATGATGAGGTGTGGTCTTGTCACAAACTAGGGCCGACTGTTCCCCAGATTGGGTCATTAATTAATAGCCCAACGACCACGGGGAATGGCCATCGTGAAAAGTTATTACTGAGCCGGGAATCGAACCCGGGCTGATTTGGTGAGAAGCGTGCACTGTACCACTGAGCTATGACCACCCCCATGTTTTATATCATATAGTTCATACCTTTCCTCTTCAATGAAACCTTACTTGATTGTTTGTGTCAAATTTTACTATTAACACTCTATGTAAAAAGATCAACAATTTAATATTTTTTATCGAATTTCCTTTGGAAAAATGAGATATTCAAGCTATCCGCATGGTAAGATATCCATTTCTAGGGACCATGAAATGAGCCCCAATCCTGACCCCCAGAACTTGTTTTAAACAATTTTTCATAACTGTATGTACATAATATGTATTTCTATATGTTTATAATAATTTGTATCATTATTCATCTCTACAGGTCGCTTTTCGTCCGATTTTCACCAAATTTGGTATAATTGTTCCTTTTGTAAATATTTTGGTCGAGTTCGTTAAGCAGTTCATTATATGAAAATCATATAGTTTAGTAACACTTGTAATAGAATATAAAAGTCTGAGGCCGAAGCGAGGTTGTGAGTACAGCAAAGTTGTCGTAACAGAACTTGAAACTGAAGCCAAAGGTGGAAGCGAAGTAATGAGTAGAGGGGATTAGAGGAACAAATTAAAAAGGAAATTCGATTTGCTCATGCCAGCGGCACTTTGGCGCTTAGCTGCATGTCGGATAGTCGGCCTAGTTTTAACTTTATAGCAGCAGATTCAGACGAGTTCCATAAAACTATCCTTGAAAATAAAGTAGTAAATTCTTCAGCAGTTTCTAGAGGACCATATGAAACTGTCCGTCTTCTAAACTTTTTACAGGACCTGGTAGTTTATTGAAGATTTTGATAGCAAGGACAGGAAATTACTCGATCCTTTGCTAAATAGATTGTTAACAAAAACTATTTGCATTATCTTTTGTAAGTATTTGTTAAATTTTGTCAAAACCAGGGGTGTAGTGGTGCTCGGGAACGGCGTTCCACACTGAAAAAATGCTTTTCAATTTTTCATTACTTTTTAAAAATTGTAAACAATTTTGGGGGGAAGGTTTCCGGATTTCCCCTTTCCCTAGGTGTTTCATACTCCTTAATCTGCTTTGTAAAGTGCCTAGGTACCATACAATTACATTAATATTTATGATAACCCAGATAAAATTTTGCGTTCCCACTCTGCCAAGTTTACCACTACACCACTGGTCAAAACTGAAGATATTTTAGTTTTAACTTCAGGATTAAACTGGCTGAACAATTTCTCACTTCCGTACAAATACATTTTAATGAAAACCACCACAATTTTTTTATCATAATACAATAATAACTTTTATTCATAAATAAGAGAATAGCCTAGAAAACCGTTGACTGTTGGTAATTTTCTTAAGTGTACGGAGGGGTACCCAAAATTAACACGAATTTCATTATAAAAACCATATTTTATTAATTTTTTACTAATTTACATGTATACCTTCAGTATACTCCCCATTTAGTGTAATGCATTAGTTCATTCGATGTTCCCATGGCTTAAAGCACCCCTCAAACCCCTTAGTCTGAATGGCTGCACGCTCCATCCTTGTTTGCCTTATCACTCCTTCATTTTTGTCATAACGGTGATCTTTTATGTAATTTTTCATCATGGGGAACATAAACAAGTCGCGTGGGAAAAGATTTGGTGAGTATGGGTCGTGGGGAAGGGTGGTCATGCTGGTATTGGCCAAAAACTAGCGCACTGACATGGCTACGTGAGCAGGCGCATTGTCATGATGAAAGAACCATTCTCCATATCGCCAAAATTTAGGTCTGGAGTGTGTTGAAATTCGCTAAATTGAATTTCAACACACTTACGACAGCAAAGAATCTTTCTTAATGGTCCTCCGACGGTCTTCTTGCAATATTGATGGTTTTTTCTGAACAATTTCACCAGTCCGAGAATTTGAGGGTCATCCGGGACAAGGCTTGTCTTCAAACGACATGGTGCCATCTTGAATTTAAAACATCGTCTTTGTAAGCTTTTTTAATAATTGCAACCGTTTCTGACGCGTTCTTACCGAGAAATAAGCAAAAATTTCACTGCTGAACTTTGTTTATTTAATTCAACCATCAAAACAAAACGAGGCAGAACAAAAACTACTTTTAAAAAACGCACGCAGCTCCTCTTCACAGTCTCTCAGACTGGCCACACCGAGTGCACTGAACTCAGGAAGAGTTGGGCTTTCAGCCCCTATCGGCCAAAATGCAAACTATGCGCTCCCCACCTCGCCATCGACCGATTCCCGATACTTTTGGGTACCCCCTCGTAAACATGAGAAAACAAGACATGTACCAAAGAAAGATTTTTTACTGTGATAACAAATATAAAACTGTCAGTTGTAATGGTTTCTATTTACCGGTAGTTATGCTTTCAAAACCACTGTTGCTGATTTCTCGATATTTTCATAGCAACTAGTGAAAAAACTCTATTTGTTCGACTTTTCCTTAAAGAGTATATTTACAAAATAGATTAACAGATGATTTTCACACACTATTAACTAGAGAAGATTTAGCTTCTAGCACCATCTTACAGTAGTCTGAGGAAACAGCACTTGAGGGAAAACTTTTAAGTTTTGCTCTTTTTATAGAAAGTTGTTAAATAAATGTGGTACAGTAGTGGTTTAGCACTAAAAGTGCAGCTGGCACAGTGAATGAAGTGAATTTTCTTTGCAATTTTGTTGCTCTAACTTGCTTTGGCTTCGGTCTCAGATTTACATAGTCCCTACCATTCGCTTATTTTACCAAAGGAAATTCGCTAACAAAATTGAGTGTTGTACTGTCCAATAATAAAATTACTGGTAATACTTATGTCGTATGTGCTGTTAACAGATGATCAAAGAAAGAGATTCCAAATTAAAAGTAGAAAATTCAACAGACACATGTGACAAAGCAAGCAGTAAGTGAATCTTGTAAATTATTTTAGTTTTGAACAAATCTAAATCACTAAATCACTATTTGAGATGCCGACCACTCTCATGAGGGTATTTTAAGGCAAATATGTGGTGAAGGATGAGTGTGATGAGTGGTAGTAATGAGTTATGAGGTGTAGTCTTGTTACAAACTAAGGCTGACTCTTCCATAGAATGGGTCATTAATTAATAGCCCAATGACCAATGGAAATACAAGGACCAACGGCTTAACGTGACTTCCGAACCACGCAGGTGATGGTCTGATGTGTCTAAACGTTGGTGGGAGTTGATAATAATAATAATATCTTTATTTGTCATATGAATCTTACAATTATTGACAATGTCATGGTACATATACATGGCTATAAGCCAGAGTCAATAATAAGTAGTTAACCATATATTTTAAATAAATAAATAACTTGCTTAATGTTTTTATTATACAGTAAAGAGCTAGAAAATAAAGAGTAAACCTGATTTAAATTAATATTTTACTGTCAAAAAACTCCTCTATGGAATAAAATGGATTTTCTAATAACCAATCAAAAAATAAATTTTTAAAATTTTTAAGTGAATAAAGGTCATTATTATTTTAGTTTATTATACAATTTAATAGACATGACTGTATGGCTATTTAGAGATTTACTGAGGCGACAAGGTTTAACTACAGCATTATTTTTACTACGGGTGTTGTAGGTATGGACATTGTAATTGAATTTAAGTAACTCCTCATGTTTTTGAGAATACAAAAAAAGATCATATATGTATAAATTTATAATGGTTTGAATTTGCAGATTTGTAAAGAGTGGTTTACAGTGTTCCAAGAACTCTGCCTGGGCCATTGCTCTAATTACTTTTTTTTTGTAAAATTAAAATTTCCTCAACCCTTCTACTATTACCCCACAAAATTAACCCATATCTAAATATTGACTCAAAATAGGCAAAATATGATGTTCTTACATATTGTTTTGGAACTAAATGTATTAGACGATTCATCAGAAATACTACCCTAGACAGTCTTGAACTGACGTAATCTATCAGAGATCAGGTATAAACTCTGACCCGCATCTCTCTGATGCGGGTATCATCAGATGATCACTGAGACTATCTGAGCCGCTTTAGACCTATATCATCCTCAAAACCTGACCTCCATGAAGCTGGATTACAGGACCACGCCACGAGTCCCAGTCTAAAATCTAGCAACAAAAGCTAAGAATGAAATTATACGATTGAGTAAGATTTGTTCAAAAAACAACTCTTGTAAGTCAGAAAGGAATTGAAGTACATTCCTTGTTTTTAGAACAGTAAATTTGCTTTAAAGTTATAGTCATTTAAGTTCATTAGTTGAGTCTTGTCTGGATAAAAAAAATATCGGGATAAAATGTGTTCATTTTTAAAATTTTTTGAGATTTAATTCCAGTTGGAGGAATGTTCAATAGGGCTATAATTAAAATTTTGGCCCCTGATGGTTAGGGGGTATGGAGGATTCCGTGCTACTTGCCACCAACTTTGACGAGGGTTGACACGTCCCGATTCCAGGCAGACCGGCCCGTAACCTCTTATGCATGTTTGCGCCTTGTTTACAAATCGACACGGGATTAGCCGCTCGAGTGGAGGGTCACATTTTGCAAGTATCTGTGTAAGTATCTTCCGCAAGAAAATATGTAATAAAACTCAGCAGTAAAGAACAAAATTGAGGAACATGAAGAAGCAAAAAATATAATAAAAATGGTCTTATAGTATTAAACTATTTAAATTTGAGCTGATGCTTTCAATGGAGAGTGTTTTTATTCGACAATATTTGTATCCGACCCAACATGCAAAGTTTAACCACTATCCTGAACGTAATGTTCGTGATATTTAAAATCATATGTGTGTGTTTTTGAAATACTTCAATTTCTCTTAGGTCCCGTTTCCGCAGACGTCAAAACTATTTTAGAATACGTTTCGTTTGTATTTTATTTACACTATAAACTGAAGCTGTGTTTATACTTGTTTGTAATTAAATTACAATTATGTTTGTATAAATTATATTTTGTTTAGTGCACTACTATTTGAAGTACTTAAAAACATCTCAATATTGGCTGTTAAGCCTGTTATCTAAAATGGAATGCAAAAAGTGGTTTGTTCTTCCGAGGCTTGTAATGATGCATCTCTAATAAACGCACTTAGATAGTTTAAAAACGTACTTTTCGCCATTGATGTAATTTCTATAATTCCTTGAATAAAAAACGCATAAGACATTTTTTTACTGTCTTACCACAAAGAAAATTTAATACAGACTATCAATTGAGTTGGTAGTAAAAGTGCAAAATCAAAACACCACAAGCAATTATTCAAGCCGCTGTAGTTTTACTTTTGCACTTACAACGAAACTATGATATTAACTAAGTTTGGAATAAATCACTCTGAAATACAAATTAATCTCCGGATGAACAGTGAATGGAATGTTTACCATTGTACGACATGACCGCCACGCAACGGGCAGGTATACCTGCGCTGAGACAGGTAGATGATTCCTAGTATCAACCCTTGGTGGCAAGTAGCACGACACCGTTTGGAGCTGTGCCCAATGGGAGAGGGTCCACCACTGGAAGAATGAGGGAAAAATAATTCCTAAAGACATGTTTTAATGTAATCTGGAAGTGTATTATATCTATCAACTTAACTTTCATTAAAATAACTTCCCTGGTTGTTTACCTTTTCTACTATCATTGTTATTTTATCAAATTGTTATTGTTATTACCAAATTTTATCAATTTTATTAGTTATTTTAAATCCTTTATTATTGCATTTCAACATGTTTTCAAACCATTGTTGTTATTTATTATTGTCACATACTGAAGTTTTACTGTCTTATCACCTGTTAGTCAATTTCAAATTATTGTATAATCGTGTTAATAACTTAATATTATTCAAAAACTATATTCATCTGTATTGTTGATCAGTACTCATTATTATTAATATTGCTTGTTTGTAGAGAGTCGATTTAGTAGGCCGTTTTTAGATCTTCTCTTGGAACTTAGGAAAGAGGGAATAGCACTGACTGACCTAGAAATCAGAATGCAGGTGGACACTTTCATGGTAGCGGTGAGTACTGACTATTGCATAGTGATAGTGTAGTTTGCATCAATTAGTTTGCACAGTTATAACACCAATAAAAACCAATATAGAGAACAAATACAAATATCGCCAACACGGAGCCACAAGCGCTACCGTGAATCCTAGTGAATTCCCTATAACAGCGTAACTGGGTATAAACTACACTAGACGTGCTCTTTTTTGGGAAAAAACACCTCCAAACATTTTTACCCAATTTTGGGAAAATCTGACAAAAAATGTGCCCTGTAGAGTGGTCAGTGGTAGAGTGCAGTAATATTGAACTAAAATTGAGCAAAGTGAATGGAAGGAAAGTTATTAATATTTTCCCAATAATTTAGTATTATTGTATAGATAAAAGTTTTGTATGCTTAGCCACAAAACTGTGTGAGTGACCATTTATTTTTTTCAAACCTCAAAAAGTCTTTTGTACATAATTTATAACTATTGGAAAATAAGAATCCATCAGTTAAGAATCCAACTTTAATTGGTAAGGAAAATTTTGAACCATTAAATAATTTTGAAAGAAGAGGCTGCCAACGTTGTTGATTTATTAAAACTAATTGCTGTATAGATTTAACTTTTGAATGAAGTGAATCAATAATGAATTGAATGAATGAATAATTGGTGCCAAAAGATCAATTATTACTGAATAATATAATAAAATAACTTTATTAGCATTTTACAGTAAAATGTGTTACAAAAAACACAAATTGTAGTTTTATTCACACACATGCATGCAGGCATGTCATTCATACGCACAGTCACTCACTCCCTGGAAAAAGGTAAAATTAGTGCTTTTAGGATTTTGATTGGTCCAGAAACTCAACAATATCATTATGTGCACGTGATATTAAATATTTCTTTAATCGAGCCTTGAACAAATTTTGATTACTTTCCAATTTTATATCCTCTGGCAATAAATTAAAAAATTTGCACCAATTTGAGAAGGTAATTTACTAAACAATTTTTTTCTGAGTTGCTGAACACGAAAACCCTTTCTGATACTTGTGTATGGAGCTCCCTTGCAAACTCAAACTCTTAAAGCAGCAATACTGGACAGTCTCAAAGATTTAAAGGCTTGGAAGAGTCATTAGACCTAGACTTTTAAAAGTTTTACGGCAGTGGTCTCTAAAACTTAAATGTCCCAAAATTCTAACTGCATTTTTTTGTAATAGAAAAACTTGTTCAAAATGTGTGCGAGCACTACTTCCCCAAAACATAATTCCATAATTTAGGTGAGAAAATATAAGACCGTAATATGCCATGAGAAGACCTTGGGGAGAGCAGAAGCCGGATGGTTTTCGTAAACCGAATAGCCTATACCAGTCGCAACTTTGCTGCAAACATTGTTTATTTGATTTTCCCAGGTCAACCCTTTATCTATATGTAAATTCCCACATATATAACAAAAAGCTCTTTTGTCAGATGAAGTCCTCTCTTAAGAGCTAATTATAACGATAGTTAGAATATTCATGATTTTAATATTGTATGAAAGTTAGAAAAGAATCTCTTTTACCTTCAGTTTTGAATACTAACACATTCTTTCTAATAACATAGTGTCACAATGTTGTGCTGACAGCCTGCAGAACTGCTTCCTTGTTATCTAAGCAATGTTGGCCAGATTGTTTTGATAGTCAAGGTTATGCTGAGTAAGTAATAAAAGGTATTTGGCTTAGCTCCTCTGGGTTCAGTTGCCGAGGAGAATCCCTGTGTGTGGGGGTCTCCCTTCTTGATGCTGCCCCTGGGGAGGTAGGCCCTAACCTAGGTCCCAATCTAAGTCTTAGTTCCAAAGTCAGTTTTTATGATCTTTTAATTTTAACTTATTTCCAAAACATTTGCTCAGCTCTTGCAGTTCTAGTTGTCTCACATTTGTATAGATTCATTGTATAATACTTTTATTTTAGCTTACTTTTTAAATTATATTATTTTACATAATTAGATTCAGCTCTTAATATTTAATATTCCGAAAACTTGAAGTTACTAGTATGATGAACACATCTTAACATAGAGTCCAGTGACGATGACCTTTTACAGTAGTTTATATGTTTGACAATTTAACTTTGATTTGCCTATTTCCTTTCTTAGCTAATTTGTTATTCATTCAAATAAACATGATTTTTAATTTAGTTTTCGAGTGCTTTTACTCTAACATCTGGTAACACTAGTCCCCGATGCTTTATCATTTCAAAGGGAACGTTACATAATAAAAACTATGTTTTACTTAGTAAGTGTCAGTAACGTAAAAACAGATCTGGAATGGCCAATCCAGAATAGAGTTGAGCAATGCATAACTTGGACTAATTTACAAACCAGTATATACAGAGTGTCCCATAAGTAAAGTGCCAGACTCTATAAAAAGATTATATGGGTGAAAAAGAGAAATTAAGAATAACAATTTTTCCAAAAAAGCTTAGTTAACCAGATATTTGCCATTTTATATTTGTCACTAATTATTTATTATCTCCCACACCACTCATCGGAATTGAATTTGACTCAAACTTTGAATAAATTGTATCTAAGTAATCCCATTCATGGAAAAAATTACCAGCGTGATCCAACTTATCATTTTAAAACGGTGGCTATTTTGTGGTATTTTTAGGGCATTTTTGGAGCTACACCTTTAATAGCTAATAAACGGTGAGTTTTACGATAAAGTGTAAAAATTACCATTTTGTAGCAAATTTTGTTACCTATCTATTGACACCAAGGTCAAAAAATCTATTAAGAGTCAACAAAGTTACAGTGGAAACCGTGGCAAACATCAAGATAATAAGGTGGAAAGTTGTCTGTTTTCAGCCAGAGTTTCCCCTAAAGCTTTGTTGTTTCCCAATAGATTTATATGACTTTGATGTCAATAGATAGGTAATAAAATTCACTACAAAACGTTATTCTTTACATTTTATCGTTAAACTCACTGTTTATTCGCTATTTAAGGTGTAAGGTCAAAAATGTCCTAAAATTACCATAAAATAGCCACCATTTTAAAATGATAAGTTAGATCATCCTGGTAATTTTTTCCATAAATGGTCTTACTTAGATACAAACCTAAGTTAAGTTTGAGTCAAATCCGATAAATGGTGTGGGAGATAATAAATAATTAGTGAAAGATATAAAATGGCTGTTTGGTTTTTCGGCAAAAATTTGTATTATTGATTTTTTTATTTTACCCATATAACCTTTTCCCAGAGTCTGGCACTTTACTTATGGGTCAACCTGTATAGCTTCTGTAGTACTAATTTTGGTTTTCAAATAAAAGATTGGGCTCATCCCCAAGAATAAACATCAAACTTCTGAAACGGTTTCCATTTTCCAGGGATATGACACAACACAATCAGCTCTGGCGTTCACTCTTCATTGCTTGTCACAGAATCTTGAAGTCCAGGTAGTTATACAGGGTCATCGAAAAAGGTGTACGGGATTTGAAAGTCAATTAAAAATTTTAATATAATTGGTAGAATGGTAATTTTTGCACCAAAAGGCACAGCAAATCTTAAATTTTTTATGTAATTTAAAAAGTTTCAATGTGAGCTCTCTCCGTTGTACGACAGACATCTAGCCAATAGTCAACCTCCTGCCAGGTGTTTTGGAGCATTTCAGGAGTCACCGTTGAAATGTCTACGTTGATTTTTTGGACATGTTAGAAATGTATGTGTTACCTCAAGTTGAAGAAATTGAAAGGGAAAAGGGCATTAATGTCATTTTCCAGCAGGATGGAGCTCCATGTCACTACAGTCTAATCGTCCAAGAAGTAATACAATCAAAGGGAAAACTAGCACAATCAAGTCAGAGCTCATGGACATCTCTAGAGGTGTCCCTCAAGGTTCCGTGCTGGGCCCGGTCCTTTTTGCGCTATTTTCTGCTGATCTGCCTATGTACATGAGTATTTACAGTCATACTGTAATGTTTGCAGATGACTCAGTACTTCTGACCAGAGATAAGGAATCTCAGGCTTTGGAGATAAACAACTTCATCTCAATCAGTAAAGCCATGGAGTACTGTGCCAATAACGACCTTGTTTTCAATGAGAGTAAAACTCAGCAGGTCATCTTTGAAAGCATAAAAATGACATCACTTGTCCCCTTGACATTCAGCCAACTGAGTTCACAAAACATCTTGACTGATTCTGGACCAAGAGTCGCTGGGACGTCCATGTCAGTCAGCTCTGACAAAGGCTTAGCTCTTCAATATTTGCACTGAGAAGAATTGACAGCGCAACTTCCCCGGACGCTTAGCAGCATATCGTGCACTTGTAGAATCTCACATCAGATATGGGATAACCCTTTGGGGAACTCCACCAAAGAAAACATCCAGCGAGTCTTTGTTCTTCAGTAGCAAGCGGTGAGGATTTTGGGAGGTCTACAACAACAAGACAGCTGCAGAGAAGTTTTCAAAACCTTCAAAATCTTACCAGTAGCAGCTATCTACATTTGTGAAGTCATCATCTTCTTTTCTGGCCAGAGGCTGCTGAAAAATGCTGATGTTCATGGACACAACACAAGGGGTGGCGCTGACTATAACCTTCCAGTCCACAAGACGGCAAGATTCTCCAAGAAGCCATCGTATGCCGGAGCTGCTTTGTTCAATATGCTTCCAGCAGGAATCAAATGCAGTGACACAAAGACACTTAAGAGAAGACTACAACAGTGGATGGCTGAGGAACCTATCTACAACATGGAGGAGTTCATTATCCGATGCAGAAGAAGGCACCTTGGCAACACATCATAAACATGCTATACACTTCATCATTACACATTTATTTATTTATTTAAATTCTTGTTATTAATTATTTAAATGTTTTCATTGTTGACACTATTTCTAAGCTCTAGGTTGATGTAATAAAGCATATCTCTCTCTGAAGTTCTCAACAACAGATTTCCTGATCGTTGGATTAGGAGGAATGGTCCTGTTTTGGGGCTACCTAGGAGTCCTGATTTGACGCCTTTAGATTTCTTCTTTTGGGGTTACATTGAAAACTTAGTTTATGCTGAGAAAATACGTAATCTACAGCACCTGAGAAGAAGAATCAACGTAGCCATTTTGACGGTAACTCCTGAAATGCTCCAAAACACCAGGCGGGAGGTTGACTATCGGCTAGATGTCTGTCGTGCAACCTTAGGAGCTCACATTGAAACTTTTTAAATTACATAAAAAATTTAACATTTGCTAAGTCTTTTGATGTAAAAGTCAACATTCTACCAGTTATATTAAAATTTGTATTTCACTTGCAAATCCCGTACACCTTTTTCGATGACCCCCTATTCAGTTTGTTGAAAAGTTGTACACTGGGTGAGTTTTAAATGTTTCCCCCCACCTTTTGAATAAGGAAAAATTTTCAAAACCCTTTGGGGAATGTTTTCATAGAATTCTGAAGTTTATTCTTACATACTTTGCTTCAACCCACCATCCAAAAACCGGGAGAGAGGGCCCCCCAAAATTTTTAAATACAAACCCCCCTCTCGTGGCACCTCAAAAGAAAGGGAATTTTAATACAAATTCAACGACGCAAAAAAGGACTTTTCATTTTGGATTTTTTGTAATACCCATTTTAAGATTACAAGAAATCAACTGTAAAATGCTACACTTAACATAAAAATATTTCCAAAATACACTATGGGTTTATGTTATAGGGTTTTAGTGTTTCGCTCAATTGATTTTCAATTCAAATTTGTCATACAAAAAAGTAGTATGTGAAATGTGGCATTTTAAAGCTGATTTCTTGATGTCTTTAAATGGGTATTACAAAAAAACGAGTAAAAAAATGCTTCTTTGCGTAGTTGAATTTGTTTAAAAATTCCCTTTCTTATGAGGTGCCACAAAGAAGAAATTTTGCAAAGTTGTTACATACTTATAAAAAATCACTTATTGCTAGTTTTGTGTGTGTTTTGTTCTGTACCTTAATATTGGTAGCCCTTACAAGGTTGTAAGTTGTATCAAATTAAAGTTGATTTTGTGTAGTATATTTTGGTTTTTGAATCAACATAAAAAATATTAACTGTTTTTAAATCACATCAAAGAACTTGATGAAGAAATCGAATTCCGTCCTATACGTAGCATAATTGTACTAAACATTTGTAACAGCTGTGTGCCTTAATCCAGCATGTCCTCTACATTTACACTAACGCAAGCACATAATACCAGCGCTTAAACATATGTACTTATAATTATTCATATAAATATTGCATGAGGCCTTTTTTCACACAATACTTTTTAAATTGAAGTACCCGGCTGAGCATCTTCATCGTAGGCTGAAAAAATTTGTAAAGGGGTATAAGCTTTCTTCAAAGTATACATGTATACGGTTATTTCAACAACACTGACACCTCTTTCCAACTTTAAACATTGCATAGGAGACGATAATCAGTAAGCAGTTTATAACCAACATAAAATGGCTTCCAAGTTAAACCTGATTGCTTTGGCTCAGGTATCCTTGTTGACTTGCTGTCCAAGTACAGGTGTTGCAGAGGTTCTGGATGAAGAAGAAAACTTGCTTTGGTTGAAAAAAGAACTGACCTCATTTTCCCTCTGTTTCAGGAAAAAGCTTACAATGAAATGAAGGAAATTTTTGGGGACAGTGACAGAGAGGCAACCTACGAGGACTTAAAAGAGATGAAGTACTTAGACAAAGTTATCCAGGAGAGTTTGAGACTTCATTCCATCACCCGTTTTTTGGGTCGTAAAACTCACGAGGATATTCAGCTTAAAAGTAAGTCAGGTTTGAATTTCCTCAATCTTTTGCTTTGCATAAGGATGGGGTGAAACACCCATTTAGTAGCTCCTAACCATAAATACTCTTAAAAGCGTTTGCTTGCCATCCATTAGAGAATATACAACTTCTTTGTTTCTTTTTCTTCGAGAGTCGCTGGATAGAGCACGAGCAGCCTCTATCCAGGATAGGGAATCTAACATGGGAAAATGTACAAACGATGTTTTGAAAAGAAATAGAAAGGAGAGCAGGCTACAATATAAAGGGTGTCTCAGAACACCCGTATCATATGTATATCTCGAGAACGGGTTGACCAACTTGAGTGAAACAAAAAATTCCAAATTTAAACCGGTTCGAAGAATTCAGGAAAATTATTTTCTACTTTCTAGTATACAGGGCGTATGAAAAACCGAGGGTCATGGGTTCAAATCTCGAAATTTCCAAATATATAGGGGGTCATGCTATACATCATTTTAAAGCTCTCTTTAAATGAAAAACAATGATGAAGAAAAATTCTTTGTTTGAAGTTTGTTGTTGACGATGGGAAGATTTCAAAAGTTAAACTATTATTGCGGACATTTCCCATCGTTAGTGAACAAAAAAGAACACGACGTTTCGGGATCTGCAATCTGATCCCATCTTCAGGTGAAAATAACCTAAAACATAACACAGAACATTAGAAAATGAGCTAGCCTAAAGTAGTCAGCGTAGGTGGTCTGAGACACTCTGTATACTACCAGGAAATATTGCCATCGCTACTGAAGAACAAGATTTAGCCATCTGGCCATTCATTGTATTGTAGCGGACCAAAGTTTAAAATTATATACTTTTTCCACTTTTAAGTTTACGACATTTCCTGACCAAAGACCTGTTCAAAACCCTGAACAATATATATGGCCAATAACGCTGTTTTCAAGTTTAGTCTTGCCACTGGCAACGGAGATGGTGAATTTGCCTCAAGGTATTACAGATGTACATTGTCACACAATAGACAAGAGCCAACAGTTTGCTTTGGCCATCAAGGAATCAAGATCCTTCAAGGGAATAATAATTTAATTTTCAAATGTTTCAGGTGGCTACACAATTCCAAAGGACTGTAATATATTTGTCTTCATATACGCAATGCACTTAGACCCAAAACTATTCCCGGAGCCCCATAGCTTTGATCCAGAAAGGTTTGAAAACAAAAAGTTCCACCCTTTTGCTTATTTACCATTTGGGAATGGACCTCGAGATTGTATTGGTAAGTATGGGGGTACCTTGTACACAATTTAAGTTTAACAGGTGAAAGTTAGGATTCTAAACCTGCTCTCGAACTTGAGTGAAGTGAAAGTCACCAATTGAAGAAAGAACGCCACAACTTTCTTGTGGACCGACTAATATACGAGGGGGTACCCAAAATTAAGGAAAATTTCAATATAAAACCATATTTTATTATTTTTTACAAATTTACGTGTATACCTTCAGCATACTCTCCATTTAGTGTAATACATTTGTCCATTCGATGCTCCCATGGTTTAAAACAACCCTAATACCCCTTAGTCTGAACGGCTGCACGCTCCATCCTCGTTTGCCTTTTCACTCCTTCATTTTCGTCATAACGGTGATCTTTTATGTAATTTTTCATTAAGGGGAACATTAAAATGTCGCGTGGGGCAAGATTTGGTGAGTATGGGTCATGGGGAAGGGTTGTGTCCAACGGTCTTCTCGCGATACTGACTGTTTTTACTGAACAATCTCACCAGTTCGAATTCGAAGGTCGTCCGGGACGAGGCTGGAAACTACTTTTAGAAAAACGCATACAACTTCTCTTCACGACCTCTTAGACTGACCACAGTGAGTGTCCTGACCTCAGGAAGAGTTCAGCTTTCATCTCCTAACGGGCAAAATGCTAACCATGCGCTCCCCATCTTGCCATCGACCGATTCCCGATATTTCTTGGTACCCCTTGTACATCATTGGTGAAATATTTATAGTTCATAAAGAGTAACTGTTTTTAACATAAACAACAATCCATGTCTTGAAGATACTAGATAAGCTGTGAAATAAATAAAGTAGTTAATTTGATTTTACCTATAAAACTACGTTTCATTTCCTAGTAAACATTTTTCATTTTTAGGCAAGAGGTTTGTCATGCTGTCAATGAAGTCTCTGGTCTCTCGAGTTCTGAGGAGTTTTCAGCTTCTGCCCTCCAATATTCCAATAGTTCCTCTTTACGGCATTGTTATGAAGTCAGCCACAGGTGTTCATATGACCGCTGTACCTCGGACAAATAAAATGTCTACGTAATGTTTTTTACTCAAAATAAAACATTAGCGGTTAAAGTGTATTCAATTTTGAAACCTTAAGTCAATACATCAGATATATTGATACAATATTTTATAGGTATATTGATACACTGGTACGATGTATGGAAAATCCAACATAATATATCGATGGTGAAAGATTATTGTTCATCTTTAAAGCAATGGAACAAGTTATAGCAATGGAACTGAAGTCTTTACAGATTACAGTTTGAACATGATTAAACAGTTTGAAGTGTTTTTGCCTCTTTAAAACTTACAAGTTTCTACAGTTATATCAGGAAGGTTTCATACAAAAAGTTACTCACAGTGAAATTTTATTACAGTTGGTTGGTTTGATCCATTAGTTTAAAAATAGCAATATAGAAAAGTTTTAATATTTAAGTTAAAAGTCAGACATTTCAGAAGATAGGCTCATGAAAACTTATCACTTATCAGGCTTTTGTCACATTTTTTCTCAGTTCAATTTTCAAATCAAAGTCATTATAATTTTCCCTCTATTATTTACAAGAGCTACTTTTTTTGTTGAAACCACAGATTTTACCTGTCTATTAGCAAAGAAAGCCAAGACACCACAGATTACTAATTTATAAGAGCTTACAGCGGCTCCAAAGAGGATAAAATAATTTTACAGCAGCTGTCTACATTCTTGCCATCTACATATTCAGCACTCTCTAGTATATTTTTGACTCAACTAAAAAAGACTATTTTGAAGTGGCTTATAGGTGAGTCGATCTACAGCCTTGAAGAATTCAAGACCATATTGCTGCAGCCAAACAATAAACTTTCAGCACCAACTGTTTTGGACTGTATTTATACAAAACTAATTCTAACTAACAAAATGTAATATTATGACGCCAATTCTGTTCTTGATGAATATGAAAATAAAGTCATTTGAGTATTGAGTATTAGCTGGTCTATGTCAAAACTCTTCAAATTTAACACATGTTGTCAAAGTTCTGGCATAAATGACCTCTACAAAGAAATGTGATAGTGCCAAGACCAATGCAGCCAACTAAGAGTGAAACGGAGAAGTGCAGTTGGTCTTATTTCTCGATACCAACAGTTCATATTGCAATAAATTATACTGTGCACACAGGGGTGTGTGCAATTGTCTCACAGAATAAACATACAGAAACGAAAGCCAACGCCCTATTCCCAGAAGCCTGGAAACCCCCACGACAACAATGCCCCAAGGACACCTCGCTCAACCCTCACCGCCAGCAGGGCCACAGTCAGTGCCGCGCCGCCTCCGCATAAATAATAATGTGTCGACACCTTTACCACCCCCCGCGTTGCCCCTCAATGAGTGTAAAGTTACCCCATGTAAAGTATAAATAAACAGTGTATATAATCAGTTATAGTGTTAGTTTAGTGTAGTGATTGTGCTCTGAAGATGGTCTTATTAGACCGAAACGATCGTCAGCACCACTCAATGAGCTTCTAAGTTCATTCAGGATCTTCAGGCTACAAAGAAGGTACAGTAATTTACTTCAAATAGGTCCTGAAACCGGAAATCATAGTTTATGTTAACGATTACTTCCGAAAGCCTGGACTTGGCCACACTGATATCATTATTTTAAATTGCTGTTCAGGATCTAAATAACAGACACCCTGTGGAACTTATTCACAAGCTAAGTTATTGAAAAGTCAATTTACAAAAATATTGTGTTGACTTTAAAAATGAAAATGTAAATGCTCACTGCTACAATATTGGTAAAATGAGAGTGAATTTTAATATAAGAGTGAGTCATGAACATAAGCCACTGGTAAAACTACAATACTTCGTAGTTTAGTCTATTTTCCAGTTATTATTTTACTTTCCTACTAACAGGCTGCATAATTGTCAACATTAGCTTTGCATATCGCATATATTGTGTACATAGTCTCAAGAAGAATAAACACACTCCATCTGATGTGTAAAACCCGAAGTTCTCGGAAGGTTATTGCTGATGGTATTGCTTTAAACAAGGTAATCTAGGTTTTTGACAGAGAACTTACCTACTGGAGTATAGGAAATTTTACCCTCTTTCAACTAAATGAAATTGTTCTTATCATTTTCAAAATTTCAAGATATTTTCAAAATTTCAAATCTATTCTAATTTAACAACTTAGCGTTTTAGGTTTTAATGTTAGTTGTTTTACAGTGTCAATTGTAAAGGTTTATTTGATTAAAGCCAGTTACAAAAATGAGATAAAAGTTAGAGAATCACCCATTTTTAAAATTATTTAAATAAATCCATGAGGAGTTTCTTATTAGCGAATTTTCTTTCAAAATTGAGCTATTCATTTATCTGGCCATGGAGAGGGATCAGCTGGATCGGACAGTTCGTTTCAAAATGGTGGCCATTCAAAGTTTTGATTTGCATATAAAATTGTAGCAATACAATAAATTAATACAACACTCACCCTGTATAGTAGAGTTTTACTTTTTCAATCAATCAAAACAACTTTGGTTGCTCTAAAACCCTAGTTTCAAATTTATTTCAGTTTAATTATTTAGTCAGAATTCTGAAGTTAAGAAAAGCATGTTTTACTGATTTAATGAAATTCAAGGTCACAGCTGCACACTCTTAATGGTGGATAAAAGTATAACAGAGAATTATCTGCCCCTTACAACATCCTCATTTAATAAATCTAAACTTTTCTCTAAGCATGTGCCAAAACAGGTTTAAACACTCAGTCTTAAAAACTAAGTTGGTGGTTTTTTCTGAAACAATAGATAATTATTTTTAAAGAATATTACAGGGTTTTAAGTTTTTTCAGATAGTGAGCTATGACCTTGGAACTTCTGCTGTTTTTATTATTTTTGTTGATTTTGAAGAGGTTTTTCCTGAAATCCAAAAGACAGAAGTGTTTAGATAAGATTCCTGGCCCCAGGTCATACCCAATAGTTGGAAGTATGTTGGAATTACTGTTCTGTGAAGAAGGTAAACTTATTTCTATTAGTATACTTGTAAGACAAATAATTGGTTTTAGAACAATTTAATTCATGAAAGGATGTTTTGGCTGCCTATATCGCTTATGCTAGAACGCCCTGATCATAATGGTTGGGCAGGTGTCTGCCAAGCCGTAATACACAAACAACAGATACTTTCTGGACAGCCCTTGTAGCTCTATCAACAGTAAAGTTTAACAAAATCAAATTGTTGACAAAATCTTTTGTCTACTTGAAATATCACTAAATCACTATTTGAGATGCCGACCACCTCAAGAGGGTATTTTAAGGCAAATATGTGGTGAAGGATGAGTGTGATGAGTGGTAGTAATGAGTTATGAGGTGTAGTCTTGTTACAAACTAAGGCCGACTCTTCCTTAGAATGGGTCATTAATTGATAGCCCAATGACCAATGGAAATACAAGGAACAACGGCTTAACGTGACTGAACCACAGGTGATGGTCTGATATGTCTAAACGATGGTGGGAGTTGATGCGGTATCATCTGATGATGACTGAGACTATCTGAGCCGCTTTACCATAATAATAGCTTAGACACACAGTATAAACCTAGTTCTTGGATATTTGTGATTTAAATCATTGGCATACCAAGAGTGGTCGGTGTCTTAAAGCAAAGGTATCATCAAGTTATTTTTTTAGATATTTAAATGGTGTGTTGACTGATTTGTGATGCCATAGGGACTGATTTTCCTTATATAACAGTTTCTCCACTCAAACGATAAAAACAAGATAATATCCTTTTTATTATTTGGAATTTTCCTCTGTTAAACCCAAGTATTACAAACATAAATCTCCTTAAATTATTTTGACAGATCCATGGGAAAGAGTGCGAAACTTTCCCAAAAAATATGGCCCCGTTTTTCTGATGTGGCTTGGAAATGACCCAATCGTCTGTCTGTCGGACCCTGATGATGTGGAGGTGAGGAGTTGAAGACACTAGAAAGTAAGTTTATCTCCGTCACCTTCTTGCCAGCTAGCGTTGATGACTTGCCGGGTAGTGCAAATCCAACCTACACAGAAATTTTTAGTAGTATGGAAAAGGTAAAAGGTAAAAGTTGTTGCAAATGTTTATTTATAAAACTTAGTAGTATGGAAATATTCTCCCTCATGGGTAATTTAAGGTAGATTAGTAAAAAGCCTAAGTACTCTTGTACAACAATCGCATCACGGTAATTAATTTGCATAATTGTGACTGCTGATTTGTGGAATTGAGACAACCTGTGTTCTATCTGTTACATAACTGGCAAACCAATCAAGTGAGGTTCCCTTTATTCCTAAATACTTGTTTATGTAATGGTTCATTTCGGATGAACTGTTTATGCAATAAAAAGCAATAAAATATGTGCTTTACTTGCATTAAAACATTCATGAATTATTTTAGTTGAAGAGAGGCCATGCGCCATGAGCGTAGCAAACAGCCTCATGATGACTGTAATTAGAAAGCATGTAAATCTGAGGCTGTCGTAGACGGAAGCAAGCCTGTAGCCATACAATAACGCTAATCTGAAGTGTGAGCTAGGCAAATCACAATCCTTATAAGCCTACCCTAAGTTCACTCAAGGCACCGTTAAATGAGCCATTTATGAAATCAAATCCTGCTCATTGTTTGTATTCTGCCTATAATCTGGCAGTTTTGGAAAGTAAGGTGCAAAAATTGCTAGGTGAAAGGACGCATTGGGATACGTCCCAGTCACTTAGTATGGGTTTGCTAATGTAATTTTAATCGGCTAGTCTTCAAAGTTAATTCTTTTATGCAATATTTGCTCTCATGCCCACAGATAGTGCTTACAAACAAGCGGGTTGTAGACAGAGCTGATTTCTTTAAAAATCCTCCTCCGTTCTTGGGTACATTTGGGACTCTTTACTAGTGAAGGTAATTGAAAAATCTATATATTCTCTTAATAATTTAGTTTTAAATGAAAATAAACCTGTAAAATTGTTAGGTATATATTTAGACTGTAAACTTACTCGGAGTATCATGTTGATATAAAAAGTGATCTAGGGTTATTTTGTTGTTTTGAGAACTAAAACTGTGCGGAACAAAAGACCACACCAAAGGTATAGCATTACCCTATGGGGTAACAGCTGTCACGGCCAAAAAGCTTTAATTTTACAATAATGTGCTGTAAGGATTTTAAAAGGTGCATCAGATAGAGAAACATGATACCAAAATCTTTAAAGAATTCAAAACAACAGTAACAAATTTGTATTTTTTTGTAGCCTGATAAATGTAAAAGAAAACTTAGATATCTTGAAAACAAGGCTAGAAGTGTTGCATTGATTGATTCTGTCTTTACAGGAGATATGTGGAGAAAACAAAGAAAAATGTTGACTCCAGCGTTTACTCCCGGAATTCTGCAATCTTTTTTGCCAGATTTTGAGCTGAATGCTCAACATTTTATTGAAAACTTGTCGAACAATACAGGAAAGGATATTGATATTATTCCTCTAGTCGCTAAATATGCATTTGATGTCACCATAGGTAAATATTTTATTTTATTAAGAAACTTGAAAATAAATACTTTTGTTTTCCACCAGCTTTTTTATGCGGTAAAGTTTTGGTAATCTGGTCTTGCAACGACCTGTGTCCCAGGACAGTCTTAATATCTTATTCTGTTCAAAAGCAATGAACCTTGTTCATAACCGATCATCCTCGAGAGTTAGAAAAGTATAAAAAAAGTCTACAGTGCACTTATATTTTGTACTGTGGTTAAAGGGAAGAGATGACTTTAAAGTCCTAACTTCGCCGCCAATAAAGACGTTTTTCATTTCATTCCATTTCATAGTGCTAATAACAATAGGTCTTGATTTCATACATATTTTTATTTAGTTGCCCTTCTGTGTATCAATAAAACCAATAACGCTAGTAATTTTGCTTTTGGCGGGTGTTTAATTTCATGCCGCTAACTAAAACGTAGGACTTAGACATGTGGTTGTACGGCAATGTCACCCAGCCCAAACTAAGCCTAGGGATTTAGCTTACGAATGAATATGCAATCAAAATGGTAATTAAGGGTTCTGTTTAGGACGTGATACACAAACGTCTGTTACTTATGAACGTCCCTCGTACATCGTATATTCAGTTGCAACCTTTTTACTTTACTGCTTTTAATGTCTACGTTACCAAAAACCAAAAACAATCTAATGTTGCGTAGCTTGTCCAAGCATTACGGAACAATTGCATACCTCAGAATGATTTCATGCAGAAATTTTAGTCAAAGAAACTGAGGGACATAGCAAAATAAAAACTTCCTGAAATTTGGCCACTACGACGAGTTTTGAACCCAAAACTGATATAATTTAGAATTTAAAAAGTGAAAAGATTTCAAATCACTACACTAAATCACTATTTGAGATGCCGACCACTCTCTTGAGGGTATTTTAAGGCAAATATGTGGTGAAGGATGAGTGTGATGAGTGGTAGTAATGAGTTATCTCTTTCAAAGTCAAAAGTATCTCTTTCAAAAAATTAATAACAAAAGTACTTCACTGTTAAAAATCTGGTTGTTTTAAATTTCCAAAAACAAGATCACACATAATTTTTGAAAATTAATTTTACTCCTAAAAAATTGTAAAATAAAATACTTGTATGTTTGTTATGGTTTGAGTAATCCCTCTCTAATTTGAATCCAGCCTAGCAAAACCCATTTGCTATAAATAGTTGCATTACAGTTTACAATAAATAGTGCTTGAAATATGTTACTTATTTTATTTATTTCAGATACAGCAATGAAACATGAAAATGTTCCAGAAAAGGCGAAGGTGATGGAAGTGATTGATGAGTAGGTATATAAACTATCTATTCATCTAATAGCATAATCCAACAAGACATTTCAAAATGGATGCCAAAAAAGTTATTTTAGCTATACAAGCGGTATGAGTAGTCCAATTTTATTGAAATTTAAAATATGTTTTCCTTTTATGATATGTAGCGAACAGCCTTGTAATAATAAAGAATGCAATGCTGAGGCCGAAGGCCGAAGCAAGATTGTGAGCAGTCTCTTAATTATGGTAGTAAGGAAATCTGCTACCATGCCAGTGGCGCTCATTAGCCACGCGGTCGCCTGGTTTGAATTAAAATACAATTTGATAGATACATTTATTTATATTATATCTTCATCGTGACAAAAAGTACCACCCATCAGTTGTTCCTTAAGTGTCTTTTTAATTAAAGCTTGCTCATTTAACGTCTGAGGCCTAGCCTTGGATGTTAAAACTTAGATTGTATCAAAAAGTTTACTTTTAGACTAGTATAGTGATGAAATATACTACGAGGGTCATCCAGAAATTAAGAACGATTAAGATAACGCCAAGACACACCCCTCACCACTACAAGCGCAAGGCAGCTGTTAGCTACATTCTTCCTCTTTAGTTTGAGTATAGGTTCGTTGCTGTGTGATTACGCGTCGCGGTCCACAGTGATTAATAATTGCATCGACAATTGAAAACCCCGCTAAATGTAAATGTGAAATTTAAACACTCAAAAAGTTACGGCAACTGTTTTGGGATCGAACGGGCTTAATCCATGTCGAATTTATGCCAAGAAAAGAAAACCACTAGCCCTGACTTGCGCCGAAAATTATCATTTATTCCCGAAGCTAGGATTTTGGTAAAAACAGTTTGCTAACGATAAGGAACTCAAAGAAGCTAAGAAATCCTGGCTCATGTTTTTGGCGGCAAATGAGTAGAACATCGGTATGGAAAAACTAATCCCACGTTAAAACCAGTGTCTTGAAATCCATGGCGACTGCGTAGAAAAGTAGAGGAAGGTCCTATGCATTTGTAAATAAAGTTTTGTATTGATATCTTTATTTATTATTTGACCATGCCAAAACGTTCTTTACTTTCTGGATGACCCTCGTATTTACTTAACCTTTTGGCTTTAACTGCTTTATCATGTTAGTATAAACACTTATCCTATTTTTGAATTTTTATTTAGTTGTTTTTTTACAATTTTGTTGTTATGTATAGAATTCATATTAATTCATATTTATTTGCTGTAGACAGTACAAAGTATTGTGTAGCAAAGTACAAAAACAAATTACAATAAAATGAAATTAAACATTCACACTCACTCACACTTACATGATTTCACACTCATTCCACATTCACACTTAACATCAGACCTGGCTTTAGGTGGGGAGGAATTAAAATGCGATTTAAGGAAATTAGTTGTTTGTAAGATCATCTATGAACTCATCCACCGAGTAATAAGATTTGCTTAACAGTAAGAATTGTTATAACATTAGAATGGAGGTTGTATTTTTGTAATAAATAGTTATGTCCACTGTGTAACTTTTCTATTTAATCATTTACTTCAACAAGTACAGTTAGCGCCAAAACTATCAAATAAATAACTATTTATGTTAAAGAATCAAGATAATTTAAATAGTTGCTGTTTGTAAACAAACCGCATCTTGGATTCTGTTGTAATGGACTATACTGAGCCGCGTGAGGAGAAAGTGTACCGGTGAGTGGTGGGGGGCTACGTCACAGCTGTTTATACTCTCCTCTCCAGGATTCATGCTAATTTGCAAGGTCTGTAGTTGTGTATAATGTAAAAACAAACAAAACATGAAACTTAACAATAATCATACTACATATTGATTACAGACTCTCAACTATAATAGGTAACAGGGGGACCAACTTCATTGAGGGCAGTTTTTTGTTTCATTACTTGAAAGCTGGCAAGCGTCATGACCAGCTCATAAAGTTTTGTCATGGTGTCACAGAAAGTGTAAGTAATTTATATGTTTTCGCTAAGTAGTTTTGAATTTAATTTTCTTCAGGTAAAACTTTGATACTTTGATTTGAGACACCGACCACTCCTAGAGGGTATTTTAAGGTGAATATGGGATGAAGGGTGAACGTGATGAGTGTTTTTGATGGATGATGAGGTGTGGTCTTGTTACAAACTAGGGCCGACTGTTCCCCAGATTGGGTCATTAATTAATAGCCCAACGACCACGGGAATGGCCATCGAAAAAGTTATTACTGCGCCGGAATCGAACCCGGCTGATTTGGTGAGAAGTTCTGTACCACTGAGCTATGACCACCCCCATGTTTTATATCATATAGTTCATACCTTTCCTCTTCAATGAAACCTTACTTGATTGTTTGTGACAAATTTTACTACTAATACTCTGTGTAAAAGGATCAACAATTTAATATTTTATCAAATTCCTTTGAAAAATGAGATATTCAAGCCATCCTCATGGTAATCTTTCCATTTCTCGACCATGAAATGAGCACCAATCCTGACCCCCAGAACTCGATTTAAACAATTTTTCAAAACTGTATGTACATAATATGTACCTTTATATGTATATTATTATTCATCTCTACTGATCGTTTTGTCTGATTTGGTTAAATTGTTCCTTTTGTAAATATTTTGGTTGAGTTCGTTACAGCAAAATCAAAAATCAGACTGAAGTAACTTTTCTTTTGGAGAAAATCTTTTACCAAAAAAGGGGTTTTAATGATTTAAAAACAGTTAATTTTCTCCGATCTTCAAGAAATTAAAATAGATATGTATTTTTTATTATACATCAATATACCAAAAATTATTAAAATCACATAATTTAGTAACACTTGTAATAGAATATAAAAGTTTGAGGACGAAGCGAGGCTGTGAGTACAGCGAAGTTGTCGTAACAGAACTTGAAACTGAAGTCGAAGCTGTGAGAAGAGCGGATTAGAGGAACAATTTGAAAAGGAAATTCGATTTTTGCCAGCGGCGCTTTAGCTCTTAGCTGCATGTCGGCCTAGGTTTGACTTTGTAGCAGCAGATTCAGATGAGTTCCTTGAAAATAAAGTAGTAAATTCTTCAGCCATTTTTTGAGGACCACATGAAACTGTCGGTCTTCTAAACTTTTGCAGGACCTGGTAGTTTATTGAAGATTTTGATAGCAAGGACAGGAAATTACTCGATCCTTTGCTAAATAGATTGTGAACAAAAACTATTTGCATTATCTTTTGTAAGTATTTGTTAAATTTTGTCAAAACTGAAGATATTTTAGTTTTAACTCTTAAGTAGGCGTGACTAATTTAGTTACGTGAAAGTCAGGGGTCTACTAGATTCCCCATTTTGAAACATAGATGTGTAACAAAAATAGTTTTTAATACAATTAGATTTGTACCATCAGTTAATGTTTTCTGTGTCATATTAAGTTCATGTGACGTTAAAACATTGACAAGTGAAGGTTGTACAGCTTTTTGTAGATAGTAACACTTTTCTTGTTCCTGTAGCAAAATGCAAGGGTTTGGAAAAAATTTGAAAAGGTAACACACAGTTATTATGTGTTTTGTTGCCCTTTGTTGTTTAGTTAGGTTCACAAGGTTGCAAAACAACATTATTACAAATCGTTTTGCACAAATAACATTCAAATTAAGAATTCAAATATTTTTCAACTTTTGGAACGACATTACCAAAAACAATACAATATTTTAACCAACATTAGTCCAAAATATCAGAAATATGATAGTTAGAAGGTACTGAAATGGTCAGAACGATCAAACTATTCCTAAACTCAAATATTTCACAAAAATTACTACTAGCTGGGGATCTGTCAGGGCCTACTTAAGGTTAACTTCAGGATTAAACTGGCTGAACAATTTCTCACTTCTGTACAAATACATTTTAATGAAAACCACCACATTTTTTTATTATAATATAATTACAACTTTTATTTAAAGATGTTTATAGCCTAGAAAACCGTTGACTGTTGATAATTTTATTAAATTTAAAAAAATGAGAAAACAAGGTACTAAAGACAGATTGTGATTACAACCGTCATAACTTAACTCACCACCATCCACTTATATTTTTCATTAGAACTAGTGAAAACTCTATTTGTTCAACTTTTCTTTAAAGAGTATATTTACAAAATAGATTTAAGTGAACTTTTAAGTTTTGCTCTTTTATAGAAAGTTGTTAAATAAATGTGGTACAGTAGTGGTTTAGCACTAAAGTGCCGCTGGCGTGAATGAAGTGAATTTTCTTTGCAATTTTGTTGCTCTAACTTGCTTTGGCTTCGGTCTCAGATTTACATAGTCCCTACCATTCGCTTATTTTACCAAAGGAAATTCTCTAACAAAATTGAGTGTTGTATTGTCCAATAATAAAATTAATACTTATGTTGTATGTGCTGTTAACAGATGATCAAAGAAAGGGATTCCAAATTAAAAGTAGAAAAATGCACATGTGACAAAGCAAGCAGTAAGTGAATCTTGTAAATTATTTTAGTTTTGAACAAATCTAAAATCTAGCAACAAAAACTAAGAATTAAATTAGAAGATTGAGTAAGATTTGTTCGAAAAACAACTCTTGTAAGTCAGAAAGGAACTGTAGTACATTCCTTGTTTTTAGAACAGTAAATTTGCTTTTAGTCATAGTCATTTATTGTCATCATTTACATACATTTACATCTATTGTGATTATGTCAAGATACAATACTTAAATTAAATATTTTGCATAAAAGAACATTAAAAGATAACATAATATTATTAGAGGTTACATAACTTAACATTTTATTGTCATTATTACAAAAATATTTTTTGTTGACAAATAATAATACAGAAACTAAAAACAAAAAAAAAGAAACCAATTCACCAAAGTAAAACCACTGTTAACAAATTGAAATAAGGCCTAATTTATACTAATATAATAGAACTAAATTATTCAAAGGCGCCAGAAGATAAAACTTACAACTGTGTAGGATCTGAACAAAATAACAAATTCAAAAATCCTTTATTTATACATGTACATAGCATACACAAAATAGTGTCTACAAAAATATTATATTGAATATTATAATAAGATTTTAGGTTCTAAACAAAAATTATAACATTACATGTTGGCTTGACTAAAGTTAAATCTAAGTCAAAATACACATTGTGTTGGCAAGAAAGAATCAAAATGAGTTTCACAAACCCTGAGCTCGTTTTATGTTGACTGTCCCGATGACCGAGCGAAGTACTCCGGAACACTATAAAAGCAGTGATTAATTAAGAAGAAAATTGAAGATACTTTGTATGAAGGATTTGGGAGAGGTCTCATTTCTCAGGTGGTGTGGTAATTTATTAAAGAGATTTGTGCAAGAGTACCACAGTGCTTTCTCAAAAAAGATTGTGCGATGACCAGGATATTGCAGAAGAGGCATATACCATAAAACTTTTCTGGGTGTGTGTAAACAAAGAGAAGGCATTTGAAAATATACAGACAAGGAAGGGGGAGGATTTCTAACTGCTTAAAAGAGCTCTGCAGGGTTCCCTGCATGGTGATTTCGTCATGATCGAGTCTTATGATGTTCTTTTGCGTTTGAAAGACTTTAAAAGCATCAGATGAATTTCTCCATACCATACGAGATATGTGACTGAAAGTGTAAAATTATACCTCTTGTTAGGTTTGGAAACCAACTACGTGAGAAAGTGTCATCATAGCATAGAAAGCCCTACTGAGCTTTGGAAGTACTTCGTTTATGTGGAGTTGCCAAGTTAGACTTGAGTCGATCTCTACACCAAGGAATCATAAAGAAGGCGTTAAGGTTATCTGGCAGATAAGAAGAATTGTTTTGAGGTGACAGGCAGTGATTTAAGTGAAAGTTCATTAGTTGAGTCTTGTCGAAAAAAAATATCGGGATAAAATGTGTTCATTTTTAAATTTTTTGAGATTTAATTCCAGTTGGAGGAATGTACAATAGGGCTATAATTAAAATTTTGACCCCTGATGGTTAGGGGGTATGGAGCTCTGCCCAATGGGAGAGGGGGTCCACCACTGGAAGAATGTGGAAAAAATCCCTGAAGACATGTTTTAGTGTAATCTGGAAGTGTATTATTTATTTATTTTATAGCCATTGGCACATACAGTGCATAGACTTTACACAAAAAGAGGTTATAATAAAAAATCATAAATATAAAAATTATTAAGACAAGTTTACAGATAAATTTTAATAGTGTCTTCCAAAAAGTGCTTGATGCTGTAATAAGATTTGTGTACTAAAAAGGTTTTGAATGTTCGTTTGAATTTTATGATGTTGTCTTCTTTCTTGATGTTAAATGGTATCTTGTTGTAAATTTTAAAATGTTGTAGTATATGTTTGTTTTTATAAAAGCTTGTATTGAATTTTGATATTACAGTACTAAATTTTCTTAATTTCTTAAATTATGTTGATTTTGAAAATTTTGAAAGGTTTTGAATTTAAATAAGTTTTTTTTATACAATACTGCACATTCTAGGATATATTTTGAAAAAATGTTAATAAGTTGTAACTTTGAAATAAGGTTTCCAGCTTTCTCTTCGTTTTAGATTAAACATTTTTCTTATGGCCTTTTTTTGTTTCGTGACACCATATTGGTATTATATCTATCAACTTAACTTTCATTAAAATAACTGCCCCAGTGGTAGGTACTTTTTCTACTATCATTGTTATTTTATCAAATTGTTATTGTTATTACCAAATTGTATCAATTTTATTAGTTATTTTGAATCCTTTATTATTGCATTTCAACATGTTTTCAAACCATTGTTGTTATTTATTATTGTCACATACTGAAGTTTTACTGTCTTATCACCTGTTAGTCAATTTCAAATTGTATAATCGTGTTAATAACTTAATATTATTCAAAAACTATATTCATCTGTATTGTTGATCATTAACAAATTGTCTACTCTGTTATTTATTAGTTTTTATACTAAAGTATGTATTGTTTAGTATTACTAATAATATTATTAGTATTGCTTTGTTGAGCTATTGCCCTAATTAGCTTTAGATCTCTTGGAACTTAGAAGGAATGCAATCTGACTGACCTAGAAATCAGAATGCAGGTGGACACTTTCATGGTAGCGGTGAGTACTGACTATTGCATAGTGATAGTGTAGTTCAATTAGTTTGCACAGTTATAACACCAATAAAACCAATATTGAGAACAAATCAAACATCCCAACATGAGCCACAAGCGCTACCGTGAATCCTAGTGAATTTCCTATAACAGCGTAACTGGGTATAAACTACACTAGACGTGCTTTTTTAAAATACACCTCCAAAATAGTCACGTTGCTGGTTAACAAATGTAACTTAGAAATTCACAAAACATTTGTACCCAATTTTGGGAAAATCTGACAAAAAATGTTTTACTTAGTAAGTGTCAGTAACGTAAAAACAGATCTGGAATGGCCAATCCAGAATAGAGTTGAGGAATGCATAACCTGGACTAGTTTACAAACCAGTAGCTTACTGTAGTACTAATAATGGTTTTCAAATATAAGATTGGGCTCATCCCCAAGAATAAACATCAAACTTCTGAAACGGTTTCCATTTTCCAGGGATATGACACAACTCAATCAGCTGTAGCGTTCGCTCTTCATTTCTTGTCACAGAATCTTGAAGTCCAGGTAGTTATATTTAGTTTGTTGACAAGTTGTACACTGGGTGAGTTTAAAATGTCCCCCCACCTTGAATAAGGAAAAACTTTTAAAACCCTTTGGGGAATGTTTTTATAGAATTCTGAAGTTTATTTTACATACTTTGCTTCAACCCCCATCCAAAACCCGAGAGGGGGGCCCCCAAAATTTGTAAATACAAACCCCTCTTGTGGCACCTCTGTGAATTTGTATTAAGGAATTAAATTCAACAACGCAAAAAAGGACTTTTATTTTGACTTTTTTGTAGTACCCATTTTAAGATTACAAGAAATCAACTGTAAAATTCTACACTTAACATAAAAATGTTTATGACCAATTTTGTTTCTAAATACTTTATGGGATTATGTTATAGGGTTGTGACGTTTCCCATAATTGATTTTCAATAAAAATTTGTCATAAAAAAGTATATTTTGTTTTTTGAACCAACGTAAAAAATATTAACGGTTTTTAAATCACATCAAAGAACTGGTTTTGCCCACTCTTAGCCCGGATAACCTTAGGGGTAACCCAAAGGTTGAAAATCGAACTCCGTCCTAGACGTAGTATAATTGTACTAAACATTTGTAACAGCTGTGTGCCTTAATCCAGCATGTCCTCTACATTTACACTAACGCAAGCACATAATACCAGCGCTTAAACATATGTACTTATAATTATTCATATAAATATTGCATGAGGCCTTTTTTCACACAATACTTTTTAAATTGAAGTACCCGGCTGAGCATCTTCATCATAGGCTGAAAAAATTTGTAAAGGAGTATAAGCTTTCTTCAAAGTATACATGTATAGGGTTATTTCAACAACACTGACACCTCCTACCAGCTTTAAACATTGCATAGGAGACGATAATCAGTAAGCAGTTTATAACCAACATGAAATGGCTTCCAACTTAAACCTGATTGCTATGGCTCAGGTATCCTTGTTGACTTGCTGTCCAAGTACAGGTGTTGCAGAAGTTCTGGATGAAGAAGAAAACTTGCTTTAGTTGAAAAAAGAACTGGCCTCATTTTCCCTCTGTTTCAGGAAAAAGCTTACAATGAAATGAAGGAAATTTTTGGGGACAGTGACAGAGAGGCAACCTACGAGGACTTAAAAGAGATGAAGTACTTAGACAAAGTTATCCAAGAGAGTTTGAGGTTTTACTCCACCCGTTTTTTGGCTCGTAAAACTCACGAGGATATTCAGCTTAAAAGTAAGTCAGGTTTGAATTTCCTCAACCTTTTTCTTTGCATAAGGATGGGGTGAAACACCCATTTTGTAGCTCTTAATCATAAATACTCTTAAAAGTGTTTGCTTGCCATCCATTAGAGAATATACAACTTCTTTGTTTCTTTTCCTTTGAGAGTCGCTGGATAGAGCACGAGCAGCCTCTATCCAGGATAGGGAATTTAACATGGGAAAATGTACAAACGATGTTTTAAAAAGAAATAGAAAGGAGAGCAGGCTACAATATATACTACCAGGAAAATATTGCCATCGCTACTGAAGAACAAGATTTAGCCTCTGGCCATTCATTATATTGTAGCGGACCAAAGTTTAAAATTATATACTTTTTCCACTTGTATAAGTTTACGACACTTTACCAATTTCCTGACCAAAGACCAGTTCAAAACCCTGAACAATATATATGGCCAATGACGCTGTTTTCAAGTTTAGTCTTGCCACTGGCAACGGAGATGGTGAATTTGCCTCAAGGTATTACAGATGTACATTGTCACACAACAGACAAGAGCCAACAGTTTGCCCTTTGGTCATCAAGGAATCAAGATCCTTCAAGGGAATAATAATTTAATTTTCAAATGTTTCAGGTGGCTACACAATTCCAAAGGACTGTAATATATTTGTCTTTGTATACGCAATGCACTTAGACCCAAAACTATTCCCGGAGCCCCATAGCTTTGATCCAGAAAGGTTTGAAACCAAAAAGTTCCACCCTTTTGCTTATTTACCATTTGGGAATGGACCTCGAGATTGTATTGGTAAGTATGGGGGTACCTTGTACACAATTTAAGTTTGATAGAAAAGAATTTAGTTGATGAATGGTATTTACTAACTAGGTATCCTTGTTTGATTTTTAATTGCAATTAAATTAATAATGTCTTACTCTTTATAAGGTGAAAATTAGGACGCTAAACCTGCTCTCGACAACTCAATTAATTAATAGTATAATACCTTCTTAACACTGGGAATAAAAACTAATGGATTATAGCCCTTAATTACATCTGAGAGTGGCCTTACATGTTGATACCGTGACCTTTCAAACAGGAAACAGGGCATTCACACATACAAACACACAACACCCGCGAGTGTGTGCTTCCAACACAGAACCGCAATGTTTGAGAAAAAACCCTCGTGCATTAAATAGAAGTTGCGCAGTAAGCTGTCCAAGAACTTGAGTGAAGTGAAAGTCACCAATTGAAGAAAGAACGCCACAACTTTCTTGTGAACCGACCAATATACGAGGGGGTACCCAAAATTAAGGAAAATTTCATTATAAAACCATATTTTATTATTTTTTTACAAATTTACGTGTATACCTTCAGCATACTCTCCATTTAGTGCTCTCCATTTTACTCTCCCTTTCCCATGGTTTAAAGGCACCCTAATCCCCCTTAGTCTGAAAGGCTGCACACTCCATCCTCGTTTGCCTTTTCACTCCTTCATTTTCGTCATAACGTTGATCTTTTATGTCATTTTCACTATGGGAAACATGAAAAAATCACGGGCAAGATTTGGTGAGTATGGGTCATGGGAAAGGGTGGTCATGCTGGTATAGGCTAAACTGAATTTCAACACACTCCAGACAGCAAATTTCTCGTGATACTGAAGGTTTTTTCTGAACAATTTCACCAGTCCGAGAATTTGAATGTCGTCCGGGACAAGGCTGGAAATTACTTTTAGAAAATTGCATGCAACTCCTCTTCACGACCTCTTAGACTGACCACAACAGTGAGTGTCCTGACCTCAGGAAGAGTTCAGCTTTCATCTCCTAACGGGCAAAATGCTAACCATGCGCTCCCCATCTTGCCATCGACCGATTCCCGATATTTCTTGGTACATCATTGGTGAAATATTTATAGTTAATGAAGAGTAACTGTTTTTATCATAAACAACTAATGTCTTGAAGATACTAGATAAGCTGTGAAATAAATAAAGTAGTTAATTTGATTTTACCTATAAAACTACGTTTCATTTCCTAGTAAACATTTTTCATTTTTAGGCAAGAGGTTTGCCATGCTGTCAATGAAGTCTGTGGTCTCTCGAGTTCTGAGGAGTTTTCAGCTTCTGCCCTCTGATATTCCAATAGTTCCTCTTTACGGCATTGTTATGAAATCAGCCACAGGTGTTCATATGACCGCTGTACCTGACAAATAAAATGTCTACGTAATGTTTTTTACTCAAAATAAAACATTAACGGTTAAAGTGTATTCAATTTTGAAACCTTAAGTCAATACATCAGATATTATGATACAATATTTTATAGGTATATTGATACACTGGGTTCTGATGTATGAAAAATCCAACATAATAACAACAACAGTAACGTTTAATGTCAAAATGATACAATACAATTGTTTTTTTGACAATAAAATATACTATATACCACAAGTAAGACCTTGAATCGTAATTAAATAGTATTAGTATAGTTTTAAATATTCATAAATTCCGCAACACTATAAAATGAATTTTGAGCAAGGAATCTTTAAGGTTTGTTTTGAATTTTGTACATATACTTTTAACATTGTCGGAAGTTTGTTATATAATTTTCACCGGCTTCAACAGGAAGTTTATCGTACAGTTGAAGCCTATGGTAGTTTGGGATAACATTGTGATTCCTTGTATTGTATTGACTAATGTTCTCGACAATACACTTAGCCCTAAAAACAACAACGTTTCCAAAATGTACATAGAGGATAAAGGCAATACAGATAGGGATTTGAAATGTTCCCTGCAGGATTCTTTAAATTTTATCTTACCAATTATTCTAATTGCTCTTTTGTAGGATTACCCCATAAGCATAATCATAAGATAAATGGGGATGAATGATTCCATAATATATAATATCATCAAAACATCTTGGCTCCAATGGAGTGAAAGTCTTCTTCATAAAAATAGTCCTTTGGACACTTTGCTACAGACCAAATCAACATGGTGATCCCAAGACAGCTTTTCATCTATGAAAAGACCCAAGAATTTAACATGGTCAGTCATTTGAAGAGACGTGCCATTCATTGATGGCTAGATTATGAGTATTTTTGTCTTGCACATGTGCACCAATATTAAAGTTAATATAAAATGTTTTAGAAAATTGGTATTCAAACCCAGATGACTAAAATAGTCTACACAATTACAGTTAGTTTTGTTAATAGCAAGCTCTTTAAGCTCATTAAAGCTCTTTTCTTTAAAACCAAGAGTTGTGCCATCAGCATATTGTAAAATATTGCAATTCTTACTGTATTACCTAAGTCAATTTTTTACATTTATTAACATATAAAATAAATAATACAGGACCTAGAATGGATCCTTGAGGAACTCCATAGTTTAGATCCACTACATTTGAAAATTTATTTTGAATTTGTACTTGATGGCTTCTGTTACACAAATAGGACCTTATCCAATTGTGAGGGTTTTGTCGAATCCCATAGGTATATAAGATATCGAGTAACTTGGAGTGACTTACACAATCAAAATTCAAAAGAAATAATATATCGATGGTGAAAGATTATTGTTCATCTTTATAGCAATGGAACAAGTTAGCTGGTCTATGTCAAAACTCTTCAAACACATGTTGTCAAAGTTCTTTCATAAAAGACCTCTACAAAGAAATGTGATAGTGCCAAGACCAATGCAGCCAACTAAGAATGAAACGGAGAAGTGCAGTTTGTCTTATTTCTCGATACCAACAGTTCATATTGCAATAAATTACACTGTGCACACAGGGGTGTGTGCGATTGTCTCACAGAATAAACATACTTTATCTGATGAATATTGTGATTGGTGCAAAACCGTAGAACGTGAGTCTCCCTCTGTTGGTATTTCCTACAATAAGGTAATCTAGGTCATAGTCAGAAAGAGGATTAGTGGATGGGGGGAGATGTGGTGGTTTTCCTCTTTTAGACATTGCCCTTCGTAATATTTTGTTGTACTTTTCTCTATTTTAAAACTACCTAACTGTTTTGAAGTTGATTAAAACACACATGATCCAATAAAACTTTTATAGTTAGTAAGGCCTTTCGAGAACAATGTTCCCTCTACAAACCATAACATCGACTAAAGGTTAGATTTACAGATAATAATATTTAAAAAACAGTCATACATACGTGACAGAAGTTTGAAACTAGAAATAATATAAAAATAAATTGTCTAGTATGCTATTGTATGTATAAAAATGGAGATGTGTGAAAATTCCTGGTTCGTTGTGTACACAGGACAGAAAGAACAACTTTCTCTAACTACATGCTAACATCAACTCATCATTTTCAACCAAAACAAATTTGAAAAATTTACTCGGAAACCCTAAAGCTAAAATAGAAAAATGAAGAAAAAAATCTACAATTTATGAAATTTACTGTGACAACTGCCCATTGGAATACATTTAAAAAGAAAATTAAAAACACGCTTTAAAGAACATAAAGCTAATTTCAAATATAAACAAGAAGAAAAATCAGCCATAGTAAAACACCCAGTACAACAAAATCATAGTTTTTCAAACATTAAACTACTTATAGAAGTACAAAATTCACATCATTTGTACGCTTTTGAAACAATATACATAAAACAATTAACAAAATCTTGTCAACAAGAAACCAGGAATTTTTCATACCTCTCCATTTTTATACATATTAGTCTTTTTATTTTTATATTCACTAAATCACTATTTGAGATGCCGACCACTCTCATGAGGGTATTTAAAGGCAAATATGAGTTGAAGGATGAGTGTGATAAGTGGTAGTAATGAGTTATGAGGTTATTTCTAGTTTCAAATTTCTGTCAGATATGTATTTTCTTTTTATATATTATTTTCTGTAAATCTAACCTTCAATTGATGTTATGGTCTGTAGATGGGAACACTGTTCTAAAAAAACCTTACCGACTACAAAAGTTTTTATTGGACCGTTTGTGTTTTCATCAACTTCAAAATTATAAATCCAATAAGGACCTTCATTAGATGTACCTAACTAAAGTACGTACTTGGTACATTGAACTTTTTCAAGTGTGGTATTATATCTTCGATTACATCAGACGGTACATAACGATGGAAGTTAGTTTAATTCAATTGAAAGCTAATAAAACAAGACTTACTAAAATTTGTGTAAATTTAAGTTTTGATAATATATATTGTATACATGGATCAAGTTAAGTGTGTTGAGTAAACCCATAGGTATATATAAGATATCAGTAACTTGAAGTGATTACACAATCAAATTAAAAAGAAATAATATATCGATGGTGAAAGATTATTTCATCTTATAGCAATGGAACAAGTTAGCTGGTCTATGTCAAAACTCTTCAAACACATGTTGTCAAAGTTCTTTCATAAAGACCTCTACAAAGAAATGTGATAGTGCCAAGACCAATGCAGCCAACTAAGAATGAAACGGAGAAGTGCAGTTTGTCTTACTGATACCAACAGTTCATATTGCAATAATTACACTGTGCACACAGGGTGTAAGTTGTCTCCAGAAACATACTTTATCTGATGAATATTGTGATTGGTGCAAAACCGTAGAACGTGAGTCTCCTCTGTTGGTATTTCCTACAATAAGGTAATCTAGGTCATAGTCAGAAAGAGGATTAGTGGATGGGGGGAGATGTGGTTTTCCTTTTAGACATTGCCCTTCTGTAATATTTTGTTGTACTTTCTATTTTAAAACTACCTAACTGTTTTGAAGTTGATTAAAACACACATGATCCAATAAAAACTTTTATAGTTAGTAAGGCCTTTCGAGAACAATGTTCCATCTACAAACCATAACATCGACTAAAGGTTAGATTTACAGATAATAATATTTTAAAAACAGTCATACATGTGACAGAAGTTTGAAACTAGAAATAATATAAAAATAAATTGTCTAGTATGCTATTGTATGTATAAAATGGAGATGTGTGAAAATTCCTGGTTTGTTGTGTACACAGGACAGGAAAGAACAAGTTTCTCTAACTACATGCTAACATCAACTCATCATTTTCAACCAAAACAAATTTGAAAAATTTACTCGGAAACCCTAAAGCTAAAATAGAAAACGAAGAAAAATCTACAATTTATGAAATTTACTGTGACAACTGCCCAATGGAATACATTTAAAAAGAAAATTAAAAACACGCTTTAAAGAACATAAAGCTAATTTCAAATATAAACAAGAAGAAAAATCAGCCATAGTAAAACACCCAGTACAACAAAATCATAGTTTTTCAAACATTAAACTACTTATAGAAGTACAAAATTCACATCATTTGTACGCTTTTGAAACAATATACATAAAAACAATTAACAAAATCTTGTCAACAAGAAACCAGGAATTTTTCATACCTCTCCATTTTTATACACATATTAGTCTTTTTATTTTTATATTCACTAAATCACTATTTGAGATGCCCACTCATGAGGGTATTTAAAGGCAAATATGAGTTGAAGGATGAGTGTGATGAGTGGTAGTAATGAGTTATGAGGTTATTTCTAGTTTCAAATTTCTGTCAGATATGTATTTTCTTTTATTATTATTTTCTGTAAATCTAACCTTCAATTGATGTTATGGTCTGTAGATGGAACACTGTTCTAAAAAGACCTTACCAACTACAAAAGTTTTTATTGGACCGTTTGTGTTTTCATCAACTTCAAAATTATAAATCCAATAAGGACCTTCATTAGATGTACCTAACTAAAGTACGTACTTGGTACATTGAACTTTTCAAGTGTGGTATTATATCTTCGATTACATCAGACGGTACATAACGATGGAAGTTAGTTTAATTCAATTGAAAGCTAATAAAACAAGACTTACTAAAATTTGTGTGTAAATTTAAGTTTTGATAATATATATTGTATACATGGATCAAGTTAAGTGTGTTGAGTAAATCCATAGGGAATTTCTGATGTGTATCAAAAGAACTAAATTTGCATTTGGTGGGAGTTAACCCTTTGAGGACCATTGGGCGAAATATCGTCCATAGAATAATTAACGTATGGTTGCCCCTGTCTCTGCAAGGAAAATTTCAGCAAAACTGCTTCTCTCTGGTACGGTGCATTACCAGTCATAGAACCACTCCTCTAAGCGCAGGGATTTATCGCCTCCCTAAGCTCAAAAAGGGCCGTTCCCAGCCTCACTGGATTTGATGAGTCATTTTCTCTTAGTGATCTTTAGCGGGTCATGTTGGCCCCCTAAATGACTAGCATTGCACCACACCAGAGTGCACCCAGGTGGGATTCGAACCATAAATGTGACAGACAGGGGCCAACTGTCCGTCACTATAACCACTATACCACCAGGCTGTTTGTCGTGGGCTGTCAAACTCACACGTGAGTTGGCGTTGTGGGGGGAGGGGGTGGTAGTTTCGGTGTTCTTTGCCGTTAGTGTAGTGTAGTCCTTACACATCAGAGACTGTTTCAACTGCAACCTATACTGGACACCCAAGCGTTTGAAGGGAAATAGCGTTTGTCGACCTATACTGGACACGCGTCATCAAAGGGTTAAACTTTGCGCTTCTAACTAAAAACATTGTAAACTTATGTCGCATGTTTGTACAGCCACAAACCAAGACAATTGGTATAGCTATCCAGTGAATATATGCAATCATATAGACCAGAGGGACACGGCACTGGCCGTGATGTGCAAAAAATGTTCCTTACTTCCTAAATGATCCTTGTACTATAATCAATAACCATGTTTTATTTTTGACCATTCTAGTATCAAAAGTTGCAAGCATCTACAAACAAAGTCGCCAAAAGTTTGACCTTTGTGTGTATATGTGTGTTTCTCTCTCTTTTTTCATCTGCCCCCTGAACTGACGCAACCCCCCTCTTGACCCATACATCAATCCGGTCCGGTAGATACCACCTGTTTACTTTTTATGGTTACTTATATTTATTTTATTTGACTTTTAAACAGTTTACACAATCATGAAAAGTGTTTAGTTTCTTCTTTTCTTTTGTTTAGGTAGTGAGCTATGACCTTGGAACTTGTGCTGTTTTATTGTTTTTGTTAATTTTGAAGAAGTTTTTCCTGAAATCCAAAAGTCAAAAGTTTTTGGATGAGATGCCTGGCCCCAGGTCATACCCGATAGTTGGCAGTATGTTGGAGTTTTTACTAACTAAAGAAGGTAAACTATTTCTTTGCAACTTATGTAAGATGATTGTAATAGTGATTTCATAGTATGCCTATAAACTACTATGAACATGTCCATTTATATGAATTTTTGTTATTAAACTACTGTATTTCAAATGAGGGGTCACATAATGGGGTGAAATAAATATTTCAAAGAATCACCCCCCACCCCTATTTTGGGGTGGAGGTCAAACTCCCAAAATATGCCAAAAAGTACTTCAGTTGACACAATACAAATGCTAAAGCAGGTTCAAAAATTGTCATTAGTTCAAAAGTTAAGGGGAAGGGGTCAGACTTTTTGGACACCTGATATAAATAAAATACTTATGTACTTGTTTGTTATTGAATGGATATAAAACAACAATTACTAATGTGTTATGGACCATTTGGACAGATCCGGCAATAAAAATGCGAAACATGCCTCAAAAGTATGGCTCTGTATTCTTGCTGTGGTTTGGTCAAGACCCAGTTGTCTGCCTTACCGACCCTGATGATGTAGAGGTAAGAAGTTCTAGAAACTAAAAATAGCAATAGTGGCCTGGCCAGGCTTAGCTTGTCAGATTTGTCAAAGAACTCAATGTCCTAGCTTGACTAGACTTAATTCCTGCCGTTCCCTTGTGGGAGCACAGGGAATCCAGAAGAGCTTGCCGTTCATTCCTGTACCTGTCTTGGCAGTTTCTTCAGCTACCCTCAGGTCCTTAACAAAAGTCCTAAGCCGTCTCTTTAATGTTGTTTTGCTTGATATCAATGTGTTTGGAACTGGCACTGATTAGTAGCAGTGTTGAGTCAAACCAGGCCGACACGCATCTAAGCACTAAAGCGCTTCGCTCACAGCTCCGCTTCGACCTTAGCTTGGCTTTAGTGAGGCGAAGCCAGGACGACAAAGTCCTCTCTACCACTCAGCCACTAACTTTACTACGGGTATTAGTACAATAAAAGTAACTCACAATTTTTTTGTAGTTAGGAAGTAGCGGTGCTATTTCTTAGTTTTTACCAGCACCACGTTACAGTCAAGACGATTACGCTAATCATTCTGGCCACTTTTGTTGTCAAAATTATAAAAAATGAGCCAATGAAGGGTGCTTGTGGATACACTTGTACTTGTCGCCCCAAACATTCAAACATTGCGTCGCTGGACAAGTTGTGTGCTGCAGACCCAGCTGGAAGGCAAAATATTGTCAGGCTACTATCTTCCACCAGCTCTAAACACTAATCTAAAATTAGCTAAAACTAACAAGAAAGTACAAGGTACGTATAATATGGTGTATGCAGCTGCCTTGAGATTTCCGCTGTTCAATATGGCCCAACTTGGTGTAAGAAATACACCATGATGGCCCTTTAGCCCATCTCACTGGCCATGCTAAACCTGACAAATCATAACCAGCTACTTTTTAGTAAAAAAATTTAACCCACCACAGACACCGATATTGCATTATTTTGCACTGCTTGATTAGTGTTGAAGATGGTTGCATTGTTTTGCAACACACATGAAGATCACAGCTATTTATATGAAATTTTGAGCAAACAACTACTGTAAAAGGGAGCAAACAGAGGGGTGCCCGGTGAGCAAGGCTGCCCAGCTAAGGAGGATGGCATTTTGGGAGCCTACGACAGCTAAAAAGAGAATTCTTACAGAAAGAAAAGGAGAAGAGACTTTTGAGAATTAACGATACCCTGCCAAAAAGGGAACTATATTTTATTAATTAACTATGCTAAAGGGTGGACTGCAGCAATGCACAGTACATTTGACTCTGATTACATTTTGTTTGCATAGTTCTTTCATTTCAAGATTTGAGCAGTGATTATTCATTCGTTTGAGTAGAGTAAGTTGTGATTGATTTGTGTGAATGTGTTGGTGCCTGGAGGTGTATAGGGCGTCATCTGTAAATACTGTAACATGAGCTTTGTAAAACCAAGTAGAGAAAAAAGTTTCAGAAAAGGGCGGGCTGAAAAGAAGCAAACATGTGGAGGCTGTTCTTAAAAAGTCTACAAAATAACTGAAGTTTTTAAAAATTGCCTAGTAAGCGAGTCGTAAAAGTTTATAAACATTCAATTTAAAAAATCGAACTTATTAGTAGTATTAGTATATATATAATAGTAATATTACTAGTAATTAGTAGGTAGGTTTTTTTTGTTTTTTGTTAAAGCAGTTAACATGAACCCCTTTAAAACACATTTGTTGCTTTGAAATTTTTAAATTTTCTCCATGGCTTGACTTTGAGCTGGTATCACTTCACCAGAGATCACCCTGAAGCTGGCGCTGAGCTATTCAAGGGGCAGCATCTTCAGCTGCCCCTGGTAGCAAACAAAGTATTTACCTACCTCAATACATAGTATTTAATGTTTATTTTTCTACTCAAACATCTGCTCACATGCTCTACATTTACCACAGATAGTGCTCACCAACAGGAGGGTTGTGGACAGGGCAGATGCCTTTAAAATTATGCGCCCCTTTGCTCAAAAATCTTCACTAGTGAAGGTAAGGTAATAACAGCTACAAGCTCTCGTTACAATATGCAGGTTAGGAAGAAGTTAATATTGCTGAGAAATCTAGCGAATCATTGTTCTAAAGATGTTTTAAAAATGGCCTATTATGGTATCATCCATCCCCATTTACAGTATGGAACATGCTTATGGGAAAACTGTAAGCCAAAACAAAAATTAATCAAGTTTTATTTTACAAAATACGCCATAAGAATCTTGGGAACGTTAAACAAAGAGACTCTTGTCGAATTTATTTCAAGAATTGAAATTCTTATGTTTCCTTCACTTTATATTTTCTACATTAAATAAATGTAATTTGGTCCAAGGCAATGAAATTCATAGCTATGATAGTTGCTTCATTGTTTAACAAACTACCACATCAAATTCATTAAAATCTTCATGGGTCAAAATTATTCAAACTAAACTTAAGAACTATTTGACCTCCAACATCTTTTATAGTGTGGAAGAATTTTTAGATCATCCGCCTACCACTTGAAAGGTCTGGAACTTATTGTGTTGATTAATAGGATGTTAAGTAATAAAATTAGTTAAATTATTAGAGGCTTGTATTTTAATTAAATAATGTTATATTTGATTTTTTTATAAAACCAAAACAAAACATTTTTTGTAATGGTCAATAAATAAAAAATCGATATTAAAAATCGTGTCAATATGACAAACAGCTATGAGATGGATTGAATAGTCTGATTTCAATTATTCCAAACACAAAATACATTTCTTTACAGGAGATATGTGGAGAAAGAAAAATGAACTCCAGCGCTTACTTCTGAATTCTGCAATCTTTTCTGCCAGATTTTCAGGTGAACGCTCAACATTTTATACAAACCTTATCCGAAAATATGGGTAAGAATATCAATATTCTTCCCAAGGCGAGATACGCTTTGATGTTATTATTGTAAGTACCTTGTACTTTAGCTACTCAAAAACATTAAAATGGGTTTTACCAATAGAGGAGAAAGCCATATTTATCTATCTTACTTTTTTATTATGAATTATAAAAGACTTAATCTAAAGTTTACTTTTACACTATATCTTCTTCCATCAAAAATACATTAGGTTTTACATTAGGTGTATTACAGGTTCAAGTTACTAGTACAAAACTGTCTTTAGTGAAGAAAACTGGTCTTGTACCTTAACTAAATATTATAACATAATAGCACACACCACAAGATTAATGTTCTGACAAATTACAGGAGCCCCATGGTAATGATTGAATGTCAACTATTTCTTTTAGATACAGCAATGAAACATGAAAACGTTTCAGAAAAGACAAAGATGATGAAAGCTGTAGATGAGTAAGTATCAAGAAAACCATAATAATCCACAATTTTCAATGATCTTTAATGCTTGTTTAATCTAAAAAACTATTTGGGGTTGTCAATCACAAATAGTGTAAAATTAAAAAAAAAACTAATATTTTATTCAACTAGAACTTGTTTTGTTTGCTGCTGTATTTTTGTCCCATTGTTCAGACTTCAGAGTAAATCAAAACTGTGTGATTTGGGTAGGGTTTAAAACAGAGAATATGTATGAAATTATATAGTTGGTTAAAGGTGTTTATGTATTACAAGAAATAATTTAAGGCCAACTACAGTTTTCTTTATACCCGAGTAAACACTGTACAGTTTTATAATTTTCTTTGTTCAAAGGTTTTCATTTACTGAATATGTATAGAACAGAAATAGATTTGTTCATTACCAATATCAAGTTAGTATCAGCTCAAGTAGATAGAGTTTTAACAAGATAATATCCACTTAAGCTTAGATTTTTTAGTTGTAATTTTATATGTACATGTATATTGCTCAAGATGCGTTTATTTTATTTGAATTAGCATAAGCTCGTACAGTTGATTATTTTATTACTACCTATTTATAAACAAAACACTATTTATTTCTGTGTATTTTCTAATAATGTACTGTTATAATATATATGTTCTTATTTTGTATTATTGTCAAAATAGCTGTTTTGGGTATATCCTGTAGCTATTATGTAAATTGTAATAAATAAATAAATAAATAAATAAATAAATAAATAAATAAATATTGATTAAAATAAATAAATAGTTTACAGGAAACATAAACATGCTATGCAGTGTCATATTTATAGGTTGAACTAAATTTTCCTTGCAATCTGACATCAAGGTCCATTCAACATACATTTTGTCTACATTCACTCTCTCATTCATTCGAATTGTTCCACTTTTAGCCCTCCTATTGCAATGTCGTTAGGTTCTGCAGTCTCCCAGTTATGCCATAAACTCGTCTGTACTGTAAAATTTTTGTGACCAAGATTTGTTTTAGACAAGCTTTTGGATGAGATGAATAAGCTTGGAGATGGATTGAATAGTCTGATTTCAATTATTCAAAACACAAATACATTTCTTTACAGGAGATATGTGGAGAAAGCAAAGAAGAATGTTAACTCCAGCGTTTACTTCTGGAATTCTGCAATCTTTTCTGCCAGATTTTCAGGTGAACGCTCAACATTTTATACAAACCTTATCCGAAAATATGGGTAAGAATATCAATATTGTTCCCATTGCGGCGAGATACGCTTTTGATGTTATTATTGGTAAGTACCTTGTATTTCTTAGCTACCCAAAAAAACATTAAAAATGGGTTTTTACCAAAAGAGGAGAGAAGCCATATTTATCTATCTTACAGTCTTTTATTTATGAATTATAAAAGACTTAATCTAAGTTTACTTTTACACTATATATCTTCCATCAAAAAATACATTAGGTTTTACATTAGGTGTATTACAGGTTCAAGTTACTAGTACAAAACTGTCTTTAGTGAAGAAAACTGGTCTTGTACCTAACTAAAAATATTATAAACATTTTACACACACCACAAGATTAATGTTCTGACAAATTACAGGAGCCCCATGGTAATGATTGAATGTCAACTATTTCTTTTAGATACAGCAATGAAACATGAAAACGTTTCAGAAAAAGACAAAGATGATGAAAGCTGTAGATGAGTAAGTATCAAGAAAACCATAATAATCCACAATTTTCAATGACTTTAATGCTTGTTTAATTTAAAAACTATTTTGGGGTTATCAATCACAAATAGTGTAAAATAAAAAACTAATATTTTATTCAACTAGAACTTGTTTTGTTTGCCGCTGTATTTTGTCCCATTGCGTTCAGACTTCAGAGTAAATCAAAACTGTGTGTTTTGGGTAGGGGTTTAAAACAGTTTGTATGAAATTATCTAGTTGGTTAAAGGTGTTTATGTATTACAATATATGCTTTTAAAATATAACTATCATCCAGCAGAGCTGGAGCAAGAATTTTAGCCTTTGAACGAAAAGGCTTTGAGCTTTCTAGTTTTCCAAGTCCTCTACCTGATTAATTAAACTTATAAAAAATCCTCATCTGATACTGAGTAATGAAACACTTTAAAGTTTAAACATTAGTTTAAACCCATCATTCAACAATAGTGTTAACTTCCTGCTATCATGCAATCAAAATAAATCAAACTGAAGAAAGACTGATGCTAACCAGGGTCAGAAATTTAAGAACAATTTGGTAATACATGCTAAAAACAAATGTCATAAGTTTTGTCCTGAAAAATATTTTTGCTGATGTTTTAATTAATACCATATAGGCCCTGATTGCCATAACTGTCAATGTCCTCAACCAAACGAATCAGTCATATAAAATAACTGTCATAAATAATATCAGTCATGGTTACTCTAACAAAATGTTATTAAGGAAGCAGCTTCAAGCAAATAAACTCCAAGCAATATTACGGCAAAACATTATTTACTATTTTACTATTTTTTTATCTTGATTATCTTTATTTTGCCTTGATACATTCCTGATTATGGCATATTGTTAATCACATACTGTTGTTATTGCACTATATCACTTAGATAGTGATATAGTGCAATAGAGATGATATAATATAGTGATAGAATGATATGATATAGTGATATAGTGCATTTGAGATGCCGACCACTCTCATGAGGGTATTTTAAGGCAAATATGTGGTGAAGGATGAGTGTGATGAGTGGTAGTAATGAGTTATGAGGTGTAGTCTTGTTACAAACTAAGGCAGACTCTTTCTTAGAATGGGTCATTAATTAATAGCCCAATGACCAATGGAAATACAAGGACCAACGGCTTAACGTGTGACTTCCCAACCACGCAGGTGATGGTCTAGCTGATATATATGTCTAAACGATGGGAGTTGATGCGGTATCATCATCACTGCATCCCTGGGCAGACTCAACGAAAGCGCCCCTTAGAGGTGGTCATGGATCTCCAGCTCAAGGGTGTTGTTCTCCACCCCTAGACAATTTTAAAAGAACAAGCCGCGGTTTTAAAAGTGGGCCTAGTGTTAACTCATTAACAAAAAACTGATTACATTACTGTACTGTGATATGACTATGAATAGAAAAGTATTATTTTTTAAATACAATGTTTATGGAAACCTTTTGACTAGTTAATTCACGCACTTTTTAAAACAGTTATTTTTGATTTTTAAGAACCTTTTTGTTGTTTTAGCCTTTTCTGAAATTTTGCTCTACTCTGCTTAGAAAGTCAGCTACAGAATGCTTCTGTTATACACCTCCAGGCACCATCGCATTTACACAAACCATCACAATAATTACTCAACTCAAACGAATAATCATTGCTCAATTCTTGAAATTGTCACAAACAAAAATGACTAATTGCAAGTCCATCTACTGTGCATTGTTGAAGTGCACCCTTTCGTATATAGTTAACTAATAAAAATATAATTCCTTTGTTCTAGGTATCGGAGTTCTCTCAAAGTAATTTCTATTTTCTTCTATAAGAATAATTTCTTTATTCCTGCACAGCTCTCAAAATGCTGCCCTCTTTATGCTCTGGCCGCCCAATTGCTGGTATACCTTCTGGGTATCATCAGATGATCACGAGACTATTTGAGCCGCATATTTAGGCCTATATCATCCACAAAACCTGACCTCCATGAAGGATTATAGGACCACGCCACGAAGTCCCAGCCACTCTGTGTGTTGTTGTTGCCTAGGTGTAGACAATTCTCCAATAAGACCAGCCACGCCTTACTTTATTCAAACAAATCTTGACATTATACGTTTGTTTCAGACTATCAGCCATCATAGGTCACAGACCAATAACTGTATTCAGAACAGCTGTTTATGCTGGCGTTTCATGATGAACTGGATGGCCTCTGCCATGATTCCGCCACAACTGAATGATCCAACTATTTTGGTATTATTTAGTTATTGTGCAAATAGGCTCACCTGGATAAAGCAGACAGATTATGGCTGAACACATATATTGAAAGTCAAGCTTTTTCAGGGCTTTTGTCAAGACAAAAAGATCACTTTGAAGAGTAAGTAAATTAAACAAGCCAGTGTCAGTTTACTTACTCCTTTCAGTTATCTCTCTTTTTGGCTTGACAAAGACCCTGGTAGGGCTGAAAATTTGACAGTCTGTGTTCTCCTGTGTGTCTATTTTATCCAGGTGAGCCTGCTCTTTCTATTTCTTTTTGATAGCATATCCTGACCTATGCTCAGGTGTCCTAAATCTTAGTAATATTTATATAATGATCAGTGGTGTAGTGGTAATTTGGCAGAGTGGGAACGAAAAATTGTATCTGGGTTATCATAAATATTAATGTAAATATTAATAAAAATATTAAAGTAATGTAATAATATTAATGTAATGTACCCTGTGTACTTTACAAAGTAGTGAAGGAAATCCGGAAACCTTTCCCCAAATTGTTTAAAACTTTAAAAGTAATGAAAAATTGAAAGCATTTTTTAGTGTGAGAATCATCCCAAACCACTACACCCCCTGCTAATGATATTGATATCATAGATCAAAGCCTCTAATTCATAATCAAGTTGGGAAAAATATTTGCTGGTTTTACGAGTACATAACCAATTTGGACAATTTTACTGACCAAAACACCCAAGATTAATTCTATATTTATATGTCCTGTACTTAGCTGTAGATGTTATATTAACATTTTTGACAAGACCAATTTCAAAATAATTATAAACCATCACCGTACTGCCTCTAGTTTTCCGATTGAATTGGTGAGGAGTAAACTCCAATTTTATGGTATTTACTGAAAGTTTGTTGATGAGTTAGGGTCATTACCCCCTCCCCCCACTCTCACGTGAGATCATGAATCTAAAAAAGGCCCCAAAATGCTCTTATGGTATATAATGTAAATACAGTCAAATGGATTAGGGCCTTTACATTTTGTACCCTTATCGCTAGTTCAATTCAATTACAATTATTGCTATGTTTTAATTACTTGATTGCAGCAAAAAAGTCAAGATTATCACTCTCAAGTACACAAACGGTAACAAAAAATCAGTTCACAGAAAGAAAAATTAAATATTTGTTAATTATTATTCTTATTAATTTTTATTATAAGGAAAATTACTTTATAAAGTAGCTATTTTATAACTGTATAGCCTATAGCGGTCAGTATTGTTTAGTAGAAGTAAGATAGCGGATAAAGTAGGGGGTGTATCTAGTGGGCCTTGGTTGAGGTTGAGGGGGTGCCAAACTGATGGTCTGTGGGGGTGTCGGGAACATACTTACGCCACTGTTGTTAATTATATTTGTTAGAATTGAATGAATATTTTATGTTAACAGATGATCAAAGAGAGGAGGAACAAATTAATAATAGAAAATTCCACCAGTAATAAAGCAAGTGGTAAGAAAGTTTCATTCATTTATTTCAGTGTTTGAGTTATTCTAAAATTAGCAACAACTTTTAATAAAACTTTGATTTAAAAGCAACACGTTTAAATCAAACGTTAACGTTAAGGTGAAGAAATGCTGTACATTTCAACTTCTTTAGGACCCTTGGGGAGCACATACAAATTCAAGGTTAATGAACAATAAATCCATTTCTTCAATCAAACATCTGAGTTCTTAACTGTCGATTTTTTAGTTAAACAATTGGAATGCTGATAAATTATCACATTCTACTCAAGGTTTCTCTTGCAGTGAGTCCTTGCTTAAAGTCGTATCGTTTACTTTGCTTCAGTCATGGATTAAAAAGCAGTAATTCTCTTGATTGGGGTTTTCAGTTTATTAAATGCAAATGCGGATAGTTGTTAGTTGACTTATATTTGTATTTTGGAAATTGATGATTTCTGTGTTGTAAAGCAAGTTGATTTTGAAGAAGAGAAAAAACCCATTCTCAATCAACTTTGATGGAGTCTCCCTTCTATACAATTTGGTATTGTTAATATAGATTTAGACGGGCATAATCAACGGCATTTAAAATATACTTACAGTTTTCATTTTAATACCATTGCTTTTGCAATAAAATCCATAAATTTACCAATAAAACATAAGAAGTACACTTTAACTCTTTTAAAATTCAAATAAAATATTAGTAATAATATTATTAACACTGTTTGTTCATAGATGGACGATTTAAAAGGCCGTTTTTAGATCTCCTCTTAGAACTAAAAGAAGAGGGGGTGGGATTAACAGACCAAGAAATCAGAATGCAGGTGGACACTTTCATGGTAGCGGTAAGTTGTGTAAATAAACAAGTGTTTCATTTCTTGAACGTAGTAATGAGGGTTTCGAAAGTAGTAAATTGCTTAAATCTCTGTGTTGTCTATGTGCTGTCAGATGATTGAATCAAAGTCAGCTGGTTTTAGCATCTAATTGGTCAGTTGTTGAATTTCATTTCAATACAACGTACCGTGTTTGTAAACAAACAAATGAAGAAGAAAATCAATAACGCCGCCAGTTGTGACTTGTAATCAGTTATTCGATTCTGAATGCAAAAACATGCTCCCAAGTGAAATATACCGCCAAATGAAATCCGTATAGCTATGATGGACGAGACAACTGTACAACGCATGCCAAATTTTAATGAAGACGTTCTTGACGAGGATTTGCCGCCGCCCGAAAGATCTTCATGGTTACGCTTGTTGAAACTGTTGATGTTGCAAAAGAATCAGAGAGACTTTAGATGAAATTAGTGAAAATTTTCCAAATGTTTCACACACTATTTACAAGTCCTCACAGAACACCTCAAGTACCGTAAAATTTGTGCTAGGTGGGTTCCGCTACTTTACCGAGAATCACAAATTGAAAAACTAATGGCTTGCAGCTGAAAAGACGAAGCAGTTACTCAACCACTTTGATGGGATGTTCTCGACCATCCTCCGTACAGCCCAGACTTAGCCCCTAGTGACTAACATTTGTTCAAAACCAAAGAGTTTTGGGTGGGAAACTGAGGATAAACGTTAAAGAAACGGTACTGGCTTATTTCAATAGATTGGCGGCAGAATACTACGACATAGGTATTTAAAAGCTTGTAAAAGGTACAATGAATGCTTGATTTGCATGGAAATTATGTAGAAAAGTAGGTTATAAAAAATGTAAAATACAAAGTTCATATAAAATTTTGGTTTTTTTCGTTTTATTAGAAAACGGGTATTACTTTCCAAACAACCCTGTAGTTCCAGTTATCTAGTTACTTTTCAGAAAAGTAGTTGTAGTATGACTAATTTGTTGTCGTGATAGGTATAAGTAAATCGTGATTTTAAAAGTATATTTTACAACTCTACTCATGATTACTTGACTTTTTGGGTGCTATGGGAGTTTGGGACCCTCTTTTAAATGGAATTTACGGTGTTTCATGTTTGTCATAAGCAATAAAATATCATAAGAGTTGAAATTTCTTTTACTTATCTTTTTTTTTTCCTGTATTCTCTGGATTATCCAGGTTTTCAGTTAGGGCACCAGTCTCAGTTGGTCTGGACGATAAGGGTTCTACTGTATCTTATATGATTGATTAAACCATAAATGAGTTTAGGATAAATTCTACTGTGAATGGTTTTCAAATATCAGTTTAGGTTTATCCATCAAGACATAAGTCGAACTTTTATTTATTTATTTATTCTTCCAACGGAAACACCATTTACAATAAGAAATTCCTCAATGAGGTAAACATGATTAGTCTAAAAAAAATTAATTAATAACAGAGTAGACAATTTGTTGATGAATTTTTTTGTAACGTTTTCTATTTTTCAGGGATATGACACAACCCAATCAGCTGTTTACTTTACTCTCTACTGCCTGTCACAGAATCCTGAAATTCAGGTAGTTATATTTGGTCTACTTTGCATTGAAATGACCCAGCCCCAGAAAAATTATAGTTTGGAAACCTCTTATAGTTGTATTAATTAATATGGAGATTGCTTAATGAGTTAGTACTTTATTTAGACTGTCTACTATAAAAAATTATGTAGTGTGAAGCAACCATATTTAATTGTATACAATGCTCAGCTAAATCAGAACACATTTCAAAATCACTAAACCGTTAAAACACGAAAACTTAAAAGATTTATGGTCGATTAAACAAAATAGTTTTGCGTTGAGAATATAAACAACAACTTCACTAAATCACTATTTGAGATGCCGACCACTCTCAAGAGGGTATTTTAAATAAGTATAAAATATAAAAGAAATTTACATACGAGGTTAAACTTTATTTATTAACGAATAAGGTCTAATTATTACTCTAGTGATGAGTGCCAAATTATTATTCAAAGGCATTAAAACAAAACAAAACTGTTTCATAAATACCAGGTTAACAAATGTTCTGTACAATGATGAAGGTAAATCAAATTGAAATTTAAATTGTTGGTAGAACACCTCTTCTATAAACAGCCTCAGGTCCAACTGCGAGTACCGCTTATTACATGCGGTAAAAACTACAAACGACGTTTCAAGCAAATTAATTTAGTTAAATGTGAAAATATTTTCCCTGGAAGCATTGATCTATTGATGCTGCTTCATATTAATACTAAAACTTTTGTTTTCGTCATCGAATAAATTTTGTACTTCTGAACTAAAAACTTGATTTTCCCGTAAGAAATTAGTACTCAGAAATTCAGTAATTAAAATTATATTTCATAACTAAACTCAATTATTTTCTTTTCATATGCAGCAGCACTAATAACTGTATGCTTCCAAGGAAAAACTTTCGACGTTAAAGTTCATTTAACTATCTAAAACATTGTTTGCAAATTTTCCCATGTTAAATTCCCTACATCATTTGAACACCGCTCGGGCTCTGTCCAGCTGCCTCTTAAAAGAAAGAGAAAACGCTCTTTGTACAAAAAATACCATTTGACTAAATTTCTCTAATACTCTTATTTTTAAGGAAAAAGCCTACGATGAAATGAGGGAAATCTTCGAAGACAGTGACAGAGAGCCAACTTACCAGGACTTACAGAATATGAAGTACTTAGACAAAGTAATCCTGGAGAGTTTGAGGCTTTACTCTATCACAAGGTTTGTGGGCCGAAAAACTCAGGAGGATATTCCGCTTAAAAGTAAGTGAGGCTTAAACTCAATAGTAAATTAATTGACCTTTTCGAGAAACACTGTTGTGTCCAAATGCAAATCTAACTTTCATGACAGAAATATGTATGAAGAAAAATGGTAGCCAGAGTTAGCGGACCCTTGGTGGGTTGGTATCATGTGCGTCTCCAGAGCTCATCACTGTGTTGGTGCGGGTTCCATCCTTGCAGTCACCACTAACAATTTGATAAGTGGCTTTGCAGTAGCGCTAGGTAAAGGTCAAGGTTGAGTGGTAGTATTAAGTTAACCCTATGAGGTCGCGTGTCGAGTATAGGTCGACAAACGCTATTTCCCTTTGAACGCTTGGATGTCCAGTATAGGTTGTGGTTGAAACAGTCTCTGATGTGTAAGGACTACACTACACTAACGGCACCTAGCAGAGAACACCGAAACTACCACTCCTTCCTCCAACGACGCCAACTCACTTGTGAGTTTGACAGCCCACGACAAACAGCCCGGTGGTTTAGTGGTTATAGTGACGGACAGTTGGCCCTGTCTGTCACAACGTGGGTTCAATCCCACCCGGGTGCTCTGGTACGGTGCGATGCTAGTCATTGATTTATTCCGGGAGCGGGGACCACAATGACCCGCTGAGGATCACTGAAGAGAAAATGGCTCATCAGCCAGTGAGCCGGCAAGTGGCACTTTTTGAGCTTAGGGAGGCGCTAAATCCCTGCGCTTAGAGGAGTGGTTCTATGACTGGTAATGCACCGTACCAGAGAGAGCGGTTTTGCTGAAATTTTGCTTACAGGGACATGGGCAACCCATACGGGAGGCTTTTAATGAAAGTTTAAAAATAAAATAAGACCGCAAAGGGTTAATACTTTCAATTTCAATTAGTTGCAATTTTGAACTGGATTGAGATTGAAAGTTCTGGTTTCGGGTTTTCTTCTTTTACCTAGACCTTTTAAATAAAGTGTCATTTAATAGACCTCACCATTTAAAAATTTTGAGCTGCCCCCCGAAAATCCCATTTTGGGACAATACAATGGGCAAAGTTGCAATGAGCAGAGTTGCAATTTTAACTAAAAGTTCACTTTTATTTCTTATACATAGGTAGCCTGATTTTTATTTTTCTACCTTTATCAATTTAAAAGCTAACAGGGTGTATCGATACTTTTAACTCATCCTATATTTCCACTCATATATTTTATTTTATTTGTCCGAGCCACAGATTGACTAAAAGAACAAATGGTTTCATGAACCACTCTACTCAGTACCCAAGAGAGGAAACAAGAAAACTAAGAGCAAAAGTCATGGGTACCCTCATAATCACTCATGACATGTTTAGAGCGTTTTCACTCAAAAAAAGATACCGTACCAAAACACACCAAGTATTCAAAATAGATCTAAAAACAACAAAAATATAGCTAAACCCCCATGGATGTTATCTATTATCTATCTAAGTGTTTTATACTGCTCATTCTTTAAATTAACTCCTCCAACAGGAATACTAATATAATTATTGAACTTGTTGCAGGTGGCTACACAATTCCAAAAAATTGCAATATATTTGTATTTGTATATGCAATGCACATCGATCCGAAACTATTCCCGGAGCCGCATATTTTTGATCCAGAGAGGTTTGAAAACCCAAAGTTCCACCCTTTCGCTTATCTGGCGTTTGGGAAAGGACCTCGAGATTGCATTGGTAAGTGATGAAGGTTCTACATAATTTGAAAAAAAACAAATACTTGACAGAGAATAACATGTATAATAATGATAGCTAGTTCTTTTGTTAGTTTCTAGTATGGTGTATAATAACTTTTTAAAAGCCCCCATTAAGAACGGTAAAAAATATTTAAGAGAGCTTGTTTTTAGGGTAGTCATAGATTAGGGAGCCCAACTTACTCACTTTTTAAGATAACCTTGAGTACTTAAGTTATGATTGGGGTTTGGTTTTTCAGGATTTGGAAACCCGTCAATCACATACAATTAGGTAGAAATCTCGTAAAAAAGTACTTTGGTTTAACTAAACTAGTTGAAAAGCACATGAAATCGTCCGCCAGACTTTTGTGACATGTGTTACCAGTATCAAACTGGTTGCATCAATCACTCATATTTTGAGAAACAAAGCAGGCTTTCTTTTTAAAAAGTTTGCTTTCTAATATAAACACACATTTAATTAAACAAATAATTAAAAAGTGTATTAATGACGGCTTCATTTACGATAAATCAGTAAAAACCGTTTGTAGTGTATTAATTCTTGTTTTTTATTTCAAACTTTATGTTCTGTAAGCATTCTTTGTTTCCAGGCAAAAGGTTCGCCATGCTGTCAATGAAGTCTTTGGTGTCTCGAGTTCTCAGAAGCTTTCAGCTTTTTCCTTGCAAAGTTCCGGAAATAGTTCCTCTTTACGGCATCGTCATGAAATCGTCTACAGGTGTTCATTTAAAAGCTGTACCTCGGAAACATTAACGTTTGTATTTCACTAAAAATAAATCATTGACTGTTGGACAGTGTTGAGATTTCCTTGGTGAGGTTAGTCTTTGATTTTTATTTGGCTCTGATTAAAAGGACTGTTTTCTTTAGCCCCACTAATCATACAAATTTATAAAGAGCATGTCTTAAACATTTTTAGCTTTAAAATATCCCTAACTTTTAAATTATTATATTTCTACAAAAGGTATCCAAAGGTATCTTCAAATCCTCTCAGCTTAAAACACTACTGGTAAAATTAATAATAACATTAATAAATGAACAGTTTTTGTCAACAGACAACCAATAAACTGGATTTAAGAAAGTATCTTTGTTTTAGCACTGTGGGGTTGTTGATTGAAGTACAATTAATTAGTGTGTGTTTTTCAGGCTATATAAGTGGTAAATTACCTCGTCAAACAGTTTCAAATGAGTGGGGTTCCACTACATGTTCCGGGACAACAGTCCCATCTTCAGGTGGTAGTACACATAGAAGAACACTGATGGTAGCTCCAGCTAGGGATTGTCGAGAATGATGAAACACGTTACAACGAGGTAATTTACCACTTATATAGTCTACACACAGTTTTGTGGCTAAACACAATGAATTTCAGTGTTTTTCAGGTTGAAACAACTAAAGAATGTAAGCAAGCATTAGTTTGATTCGTATTTAATACCAAAAGTTAACCCCGAAAACCCCTACTAAGATTTTTCTCAAAAATGCCTTATTTTGGGAGTTTCTGTCCACATCTCAAGACCCAAGTTTTTCAAGGTACTTCAGTATACTCGGGAGTTGACTCGGGAGAATCATTAGGTATTGTCACAACACTGTGGTTTTCTGGATCAGCCTCTATGACGTGTTCAGTGGTACAGTTGTGACAGTTGACCCAACAGTAGAACTCGTGGTATCGGGCAGGGTTGACTTCTTTGTAGTGAGGGCCCCCGCAGTACAAGAAGTTCAACGCAACCACGTCTGTCTCTGAGAGTACGTCCTCGCTACCAAACTCCTGCTCTTCGTTCCAGTACTGCAGAGATTAAACAATGACTTATAGCGTTAACATCGTAGGATTAAATGATTTTCATCATTTAACTGATCATTGGGCTTCAGTTTTAACTGAATGAAGTATGTCACTCCTAAGTTCCTTCAATGAAATTAATAATTGTTTACAATCTTTAAAGAGGTCGTTGGATAGAGGATCCACTCTGGGCACTGTTTATAACATGGAGTAAAAACTGTAAACGATGTTTCGAACTGGTTAATGTATTTAAATAAAATATCCTTAATGTACTTATACTCACCTTAGCAATCATCTAGATTTTGTCCTTCAAAATCGGATTTGGGATCCAAACCCCAGCGCAACTTCAGTTGGGACTTAGGAAAACCAATATTTACATACTATAAAATCCATCCGGGAAGGGTTTCCGAAATCGATTTTGAGGACAAAATCTGGATTATCGCCAAGGTGAGCATAGTTACATCACTGATAATTTACAAGCAATCAGAGGTTTAACATGAATTCATTTTAATACAAAATCTGGTCCAATAGAAGCGTAAAGCTATTCAAGCTGCTGCATTTGAACTATAAAACTTGTACTTTCGTCAAACATTAAATTATTAATTACGCTAATCAAAACTTGATTTTCCCATGAGAGTATAGAACTCGAATAATTGTAATAATTATTTTAGTTAGCAAGGATGTTTTCCATTGTTGCTTTTATATGCTGCAGCATTAATGTCTCTGCAACATCGTTTGCAAAATTTTCCATGTTAAATTCCCAGCGTCTCTACCCAGGGGCCTCTTAACCGAGGTCACCAGTGCTCATGAGAGATCACGAGTTCAGCGAGGCCGAAATATCTCAACCTTATTATGAAGTTTGAACACCGTGTGAACTGGAAGAACTAGATTACAGATGAAGATTGAGGTTTGAATATGTCTGGAACGTTGAGGATATACTCACCATGGCTGCTGGTCGAAGATGAGGACCTCGCTGATAATGCATTATGCTGTCAAAGTCATAAGGAAATGTAATGTCCAGCCTTGGGATCTTCCTGTAGTTAAAGTGTTCTAACACTACAACATAGATAAAACATGTACATATAACTGGAAGAATTATTGTCCTATTTAGCTAAGATTTTTGTTACTAAAAGACTGGCTCTGAGGTTAAAGAAAATGTTGTTTTTTTTAAAAAGGTACGGGTTAATAGTAAAAAAGTTTTCTAGCTAATATAGGGAGTTAGCTAATATAATATTAGGGTTATTTATTTACAAATACCATGAACAATTGTTATTTTTTAAGACTGTTTGGTAAATAATAATCGTTATATAAATTGACAGTTTTTAAATGTTGTTTTTTTAATACCTTTATTGGGTGAGAAAAGGCTATGTCCGAAATAAGACGTCTATTGAGCGAGCATTAAAGTGCTGATTTTGATCAACCGTTTGCTGCCCAACTTAAAAACGGCGTTGACTAAAAAAACCAGACTATATTCTAAAATTCTTCTAAAACACCCCTCTACAAACAGACATATTTAAATTTACATACTTTTTAAAAATATAAATACGGTATATGTTTTTAATGCAATTATTGTGTGTTTACCTTTTGGTTTATTGGAAATAAAATGTAGAGACATGTCTGTAGCATACACAAAAAAATAACTAATTTAAGGAGTAGTTTCTTTGTCGTTTGGGCGTAAAGCAGCAAAAGGTGACAAGGGCTACAGGTGACAAGGGGGTGAGAGGCGGGTCTGGCTATAGAAGGGCGCTGCCTGCTGCAGCTGTGGTGCAGGAGCCGCTCTATCCGGCCCCCTCTTAAGGATGTGTGCCAACGATTCACGAAAGCTATTTCCGCTCGAGAGCTCTCTGTACCAATCATTAACACGCTGAGCGCTTCTCTACAACTTAGCGTTATAGTATACTTACTAGAGGGGTCCACTTCAACAAAACAATCCCTATCTGCCCGTTGATGTTCGTGCTTGAAACCCATCAGGTGAAGGATCTCGTGGAGAATCCAACCTCCAGAGAAACAGTGAGGAGCCAGATAAATCTCGTTGCTCCTAGAAGTTGGTTGAACAGGAGTCAAAGTTATTTTATTTTGTAAACAGGAGCTTGAGGAATGTGGGGATCAAATATTTGGTGTGAATTTTCTCTCATGTGACAGAACTTGGAATAATGCAAGGAGTAATACAAACTCAAAATTTAATTCCTGTAAAAGCGAATTCTTACAATACTAGGAATAAACTATTTATATTTTTGACTCACAAGTCAAAGCATATGAGAGAAAACCAACATATGCAGGAATGACATTTTTTAATGCATTGCCACTAAATTTAAAAACCGCTGATAACTTCAGAAATAGCCTCAAAAATATTATATATCTTAAGCTATGGTTTCCTAGAAAGCGGTGAATGCTACATTACAGCCGTAATATGACGGTGAGTTTTGTTTTCAATGTAATCAGGTGAGGGTGGTTTCCTAGAAAGCAGTGGACGTAAAGTAGCGGTGAAAACTAGTTAAGGTTTTTCTCGCCAGGTGACACATTTTGTTTTGTAAACAAAAGTCTAGCTTATCCATTACTATACTTAGACAACTAAAATAAAAAACATGTCAAAAGTTGTTTTTGTCTACATCTGTTCAAATATTGTATTACATCCACCGTCACTGTTACGTTGACCGCTACATTACAGCCTTAATATAGCAGTCACCGCTTTCCTAGGAAACCATAGCTTTAATCATTTTATAATTTGAAAGAATATTATGAAGCATGTAGAGAAGACTAGGATAAGAGGTTTTTATCTGCTACACTTATTTTTATATTTATTTTATTTATTTACTTTTTTATTTTTTTATTCATTTATTTTTATTTATTAATTTTATTTATTGATTAGTTTATTTTTATTTACATATGTATTTTTATTTTATTTATTTTTATTTATATGTTAGTATGGTTTTATATTATCTCAAAGATTGTATACAAATAAACTTTCTTTCCTTCTATGTAATGTGTTACTAAATTTTTGCATTTAAGGAGATTTGAAACTCATTGAGATAACCCATTGGACAAGGTTTCATGTTTTCTTTCCAAAACCCAAACCAACTTCTGCGGCAAGTCACAGAAAACAAAACACCACTGAGAGTCCAATGACAATCCGACAAGATATAAAATAAAACCAAACCATTGCTGCAGTAGGTGGAAAAAATGGAAGATTACTATAGACACTGACTTAGAATTGGACCTAGAATTCCATTGTAAGAGTCGAAGCCATGTTGAGATGTACTCACCCGGCATTTGCTGAACAACTTGTGGGTTCGTATGCTTTGTGGAAGCGTATGCACTTTAAAACTTCTTTCTCACCCTCAGTGGTTGGGACCTCCCTGAATGTGAGACAGGTTTGGCTGGCAAGTTTGGATATTTGAGCCTTGATATAGTCTATCTCCGACTGGTCTGAGTCAAGAACAAAATATATAAATTACAAAAAACTAGTATTCTTTATTGGAAAGGGAATTTTGATGTGTAGTGAGTATTAAAGAAATAGATTTATTACTTACCAAATTCACCAAAGAACGAGTATGTAATGTTAGTTGTAAAAAACCAGTCAAACTTATTTGTAGAAAATCTTCCTCTCACTGCTTCAAAGTTTTGTCGTACAAGAGCGAGCGTAAAGTTTGAGAATAAGAAAACAAAAACTATTAGTTTTAACATTTTAAACTTAGAATAAACGTTTAAAATATTTCTGAAGTATTTGTTGTTGCTTGTACCGATTGTACTTTGTTTTATCAAGGCAAAGTAGTTTTAACACGAGTCATTAAACTTAACACAGAAAATATAATTTAATTATAAATTACTATTGTAGTATAAACTAAACTATCCAACATCTTTTAGTCTATTTTGATTTGTATTTTGAACTTTAGCTACTTGTTTATAAATGAGACTGGTTAGCCAGTTTGAAGTCATAAAAGTGTTGCGATACGCTAATAGACTCATGTAAAGATATTTTTTCTTTTTGTAAAATTTTGTTGGCTGTTTTCACAGCTGCTTCAGCTGATCCATTGCTCTGGTGATGTCCAGGACTACTTGTTACTATTTTGAAGTAATGCTGTCTTTTGTAAATCAGTAATAAATATTGTGTATACAACATTTAATATACCGGGTGTCCACAAAATATTAGAACAACTTTGATGCTTTAATAACACATATTTTATGTAAAACTACTCACATTTTCCGAGAAACCTGGAAGAGGACAATTGAAGAAGAAGTTAACAAGACACGAGAAGAACTGAAAGCACTTACTGGAGACAGAGACAGATTGGGAGCTCTTTTAGAAATAATTCAAAACACAATATCGATAAAAAACCAATACTTTAATTCGTCCTTGACCTAATTATTTGAATGACTTGAACTGGTCGCAGAAGGGGAGACGAGGCTTGAGCCTGGTGTCGCGTGAGGGAAGCAGCTTCTCATAGCCGAGTCTGCCGTACTTGCCCTGGTACTCGGAGAGACCCGTGTAGTAGTAAGCTGGCCGGCAGTAACCCAACACTGAAACAAACCCAAGATATAGTAGTTCTGTGAACAGAACACCTTGCCCCCCGTTCTTAAACAAATGTCTAAATAAACCTATCAGAGTTACTTTTGATCGTAATGTATGCCACTGCAGGGCTCATTTTTATTTTCTTTTGCCACACCAATATTGTGTTCAAATTCAAATATCCTTTATTTATACATGTACATAGCATACACAAAATAGCGTCAATAAAATATTATATTAAATAGTATAATAAGACTTTGGTGTTAAACAAAAATTACATTACATGTTGGCTTCAGATGTAAGAATAAATGAAACATAATATAAGATTAATTGATAATTATGATTAATAATTAATTAATAATTTAATAATTATTAAAGCTATTTTAACAATATAATACTAAAGAATAATTTTAAATGATTGGTACATAATTTTAAAGTGAAATCTATCAGTAGCCATATTAAAACGAAAATATAAAAATTAATGATTTGATCTTGTAAAAACTACTCAAGTAATAAAAAGTTAAACTTAAAAAATAATAACTATAAAGTAAAAGCTATACATCATTAAACACAAACAAAAAAATATTGATTTAATTTGTGCAAACCACAATGGTTAGGATACATTGAGTTTTATACACTGTTTTACATTAATTAGCATATTCTAGAATTTAAACCAATAAAAATACAACATAGCTAACATATGTACAAAGTTTAAATATCGTCATCTTTTAAAATAAATATATACAAACAAAATAAATACTATTCACAAGACAGAAATTCTCAATGAATATATATATATATTACCCCAAATGAATCATGATGCCAACCAAAATTCCCTTCCATTGTTGTAAGTAGTCTCCAAAATTCTTCCATAGAATAAGGAGCTAACTTCACCAAAAGCACTTTTAGTTCTCTTCAAGAATCAAGAATATTTTTATTGCCATATGATACAATTCATTGATGACATGTCAAGTTCTAACCTAGAGCTAATCCTATTAATTTAATCTAGTTAACATGAAAAGGCTCTATGAGAAAATACAATCTGGAAATTTAGTGTTACCCTTAATTGTGTAATAAATGTTACTTATTATACATAGACATATTACACACAAATATAATAAATATGAAACAGGACATGAAAAATGTATGTTAAGATTTAAAATTTATGAGTTGTGTAAGCACAGAAAGATCACAGATGGATGATCTTTAAATTTAATTCAATTATCCGCTAACAAGAACTTTCTTGGGAGATGATACACCAGTTTGTTCCCTATAAATGTGTTTTTTGTATAAAATTCTAGATTGTGTGGTTCTACTTGCTATTTGCACGAATATTGTAGTTGTTAATTAGTGTGTTAATCTAGGGTCCCCGCTTCAATATAGAAAGATAAACAGAAATAACAGTAAGGATTACATCTATGTGTGCAGATACTGGGGTGACTGTACATACTCCTGTGATTGTAACGGCAGGTAAAAAATATGACTTTGTAGTCGCTCTTAGCGTGTGAAAACATAGTCTTACCTTTCTTTTTGTCTTTTAGTGTGAATATCAAATGATTCTGCATGTTTTTGTAAATATTTAATGAGACAAGATGCGATCAAACACATTTTGTATATTATAAAATCTTTATCATAATCAAAAACAAGATTTTTAGGTTGTTGTATAAAACATTTTTCCGATACAAAAATTATTTACTTTACAGTTATGCACTGTACATTTTTTACATTTATTAGATAGACTTATTGAGAATTTGTCTTTATACCTACAGTGCCTAAAATTAACACAACTACAAAATTTTTGTCTTTAGATTTCTTACCTCTTCTTGAAGTAGAAGGTGGAGCAAGAACCTTTTGGCCCTTTTTTGCATACATTTTATCAGCAATATCAAACAAAGTGTCAGCGGTCGTCTCTCCTTCTTTCCCATCAAATGACTTATTTTTATCTGAAATATAAACCAATGTATATTTCTTTTAGATACTATATTTTAGATTGGTTATTTGACAGATTAGTCAAAGAACTACTGGAGTTCTGCTGTTTGAATAATAGGTAAAACTTTTCCTTCATTCCCAAACATGTGCTGCATCAATCAGCATCATCTGCCTTTTTTTTAACGTATTGTTCAATTTCTTTATTTAAAAAACATTTTTTACAAAGCAGTTTAAAGTGCATCAAAGAATTGTTATGACTGTAATACTTTAATGTTCAGCAATTATTTGTAAAATTTTGTAACTCTGACTATGTCTATTGCATTTCATGTTTAATGACAATAAAGCATTCTTATCCCCCTAGCTAATTGGAAAACCGAAAAACTAAGAAAAGATTTACAAAATGATATTATGCATACAAAATCTGGTAATGAAAATGACTTAAAAAATTACATGATTATATAATAAAAGTAATATTAACTTAACCCTTTGTGCAGTACTGGAATTTAACCATCACACTGTGAAAAGCTACATACCTAACAAAGGTTCTGTAAAAAAATCAAGGACAATTTTTCTTTTCTCTCCTAAGGTGTCAACCTACAGCAGGGTAGAAAATAATATTTCCACACTCCGAAATAGTTTACGCAACGACGTGAATTAAACTGCTGCGTGTTGACAAGTCTATAGCCCAGCTTGCAACCACGATTGGTGCTGTGAGCAAATATTCTTACTTTTCCACCAAATATTTGGTGGGAATCAGCTAATATGGTACTGTGGGGAAAAAGGTGCACTGAGGTACGCTTTAGCGACAAATCCTAACATTAAATAGTGTCAAATCCGAAATCAACAACATTCTTTTTATAGTGTATCAGAATTTTTTAATAACTAATAACGTATTATATTTTATCTTGTTACTTCAGTCATACCAGTGGCCTTGAAGCTTTGTTATGTATATAACAATAAACAAATTATTATTATTACTACCCAGTGTTTCAACATAAGAATAATGCTATTGGGTGCTGAGGGTTAATAATCCTTCCTGTGCAAACCAACGTTGCGTGTTTACACGTTATTAGCGCATTAAGGGTTAATGATGTATTTCCCCTATTATAATTATTTACAGGTGTTGATTCCTTAAGTAGTTTTTGTAAAATCCTTTGATCTCTCATAATATTTCTCCCAGTTTGAACTTTACTGTAGTTTTAAAAATTACAATTGCACATAGTTTAGTTTTAGTAGTAATCCATGGTGAAAAGTAAAAACACTACCCTACAATTATTTAATGTGTGTAACCTTATAACAATTTCACTACATTCCAGAATAGTTAAACTCCCATACAATCCTTACCATCGTCACAGTAGCTCACAAAGTAAACTGTTTTCATCCTTTGAGCATACAGATTTTTTATGATTTCCAGTTGTTCATCCCAGGGTATTTCCTAGAAAATATAAAACAAACAAAACTGCTTAGAGACATTGGAGTAAACAGTACCCCCAACCCTTTAGAAAGCGGGGCTTCCAGATTCGGGTCACCGGGGAAATAGCGAACATTCCGAGCTCAAGGAGCAACTTGTTAACGTGATAGATGATATAAATAGTTTTCTCTGTTTCCACATTAACTAAGTGTCGTTGTACCTGTTTCATTTATGATTTAAAATGGAAAATTGCGTGCAAGCAACCTACCGAGTCACTGAATTCCTACTGCTTCTCAGACAAGCTTGTCTGTGGTAATGCAGCGCCATTACAGCCTCACCCGCGTGGAATTGAAGATGCAGCAGACAGCTGAGCAGTGGATATTTGAGGAATTCAATGGCAAACACAAGACTGAGCTCTCTAGCCCTACTATAGAGTGAAAACGGGCACATGCTCTTAATTTAGAGAAGCTTTCAACTAACTTTTTGAATTAAAGAAAAGCAGAGGTTTTTAATAAATCAACGCAAAAATCATGTAATTTTTAAAACAATAAATCTTAATGTAAGCAGTCTATTAATCTAATTCACTAATTTTACTATTAAGAAAACTACTTTCTAAAGTAGCTATTTTATAACTGTACATAGCCTATATCGGTCAGTATTGTATAGTAGAAGTAAGACATATAAGCAAGGGGTTGAGGGTGTATCTAGTGGGCCTTGGTTGAGGTGTGAGTAGGCTGGAGGGGGGCCGTGGAACACACAATTGGTTGAAGGAAGATAAAGATGAAGGAAAAGGGGGGGGGGAGGGAAGGGTGGAATGGAATGGGGGGCATGGACGGAATGGAATACACACTGGAAGGGTGGCCCAGGAATGAGATGTGGAGGGGGGGGAATGGAATGGAATAGTGGAAGGAAGGGGGGAACAATGGAATGGAACTCTGCACCACTGCTTAGAGAGAAGCCACAGTATACTGAAAGCCAGAGTTACAGCGCTGTAAATTGGTGCAGAACTCTGCAAGCTCTGTAATTGGTTGCAGAACTCTGCAAGCTCTGTAATTGGTTGCAGAACTCAGTGCAAGCTCTGTAATTGGTTGCAGAACTCTGCAAGCTCTGTAAATTGGTTGCAGAACTCTGCAAGCTCTGTAAATTGGTTGCAGAACTCTGCAAGCTCTGTAAATTGGTTGCAGAACTCTGCAAGCTCTGTAAATTGGTTGCAGAACTCTGCAAGCTCTGTAAATTTTGTCCTTTACTTTGTCTTTTAAGTATAAGCAAATGAACACACACAAAACCATCCATTCATAGGTCTAGTAAACAATTCCCTAAAATATTCAGTATCAAATGTCAAGCAAAATAATTGTCAAGATCATTTGTTACATAAACATTACCTATTTTGTTTGATAAAATGTTTACCTTTACAGCATTAAGATCAATGAAATCCTTTTTTTCTTCTTTGGTCAGAGCATATGCATCAAAAGTAGAAAACCTAGAAGAATGAAAACCAAACATTGTTAAGATTACATGAGTTCCCCTTTGAAACAATAAATCTTTTACCACTGTATACGTCATTGATTCATAATTGTACTTCAAACAACATGGGAATTCAACATTTGAAAATAATCTAGTACAGTAAAGTATCCCTTATCTATTATAAACAGGTCGGTAGAAGGAAGTGTAAGCAAAAATTATTAAAAACCATTAATCGGTTATACTTGTAGAAACCAAAACTACAAGTTATTTTAGTAAAGGGTGTTTTGTTATTGACTTATTCAAAAATGAACCTTACTTTAAAACCAATCCTCCTAAGTGAACTGTGTTAAACATTAAGTAGTTTTAACTGTATTAAATAAAAAATAGTTTTAACAAAACAAATAATCACAAAAGCCATTCCTCATCAAATCATTTGCTCTGCTTTCTTCTCCCACTGGTTGTCAAATATGAGGGTCATCCAAAGAGTAAGGAACAAATGCGCATCACAGACCCTTCTGCACTACCTACAAGTCCGCGTGCAGCTGCTAGCTCCATCCTTCCTCTTCAGTTTGAGTATAGGTTCGTTGCTGTGTGATTACGCGTCTCGTTTTCACAGTGATTACTAATGGCGTCGACAATTGAAAATCCCGCTAAATGTGAAGTGCGAAGTGTTTTCTAATGCATTTTCTAAACGCTCAAGACGTTAAGCCTATTGAAATTTATAGGAAAATAAAGAGTGTTTCAAGAGGAGAAACGATTAACTCAGAAGCCTACTGTGAAATTCTCCAACGAGTTTGACGACCATCCAAAACAAGAGACGGGGAATGCTGTCAGAAAAAGTGTTGCTGATCCATGACAATGCTCGGCCTCATGCATCTGCAAGAACACGTCATGAACCTCAACGTCTACGTTGGGAAATTTTTAATATCCACTTACAGCCCTGATTTGGTGCCAAGTGGTTATCACTTATTCCCAAAGCTTAAGGATGGGTTAAGCCTTTTGGGTAGAAAACAATTTGCTAACGATGAGGAACTCCAAGAATATGTGAAGTACTGGCTCATGTCTTTGGCGGTAAATGAGTACAACATGGGTATAAAGAAACTTGTCCCACGTTACAACAACCATATCCATGGCGACTATGTAGAAAAGTAGAGTATAAAGGTTCTATGAATTTGAAAATAGAGTTTTGTGTCAATACCTTTTTTTTAATTGGCCATGCTCTTTTTCTTTATTTTCTGGATGACCCTCGTAACTCTACTTTTAACTATCTGATTCAAGACTACCACCCAAACAATTCCAAAAGAAAATCTGGAATTGTCTTGAACTCTACCAAACTTATGAACAAAACTGTCACTTACTTTTGAAACCTGGGAGGGTTTTTATGCCAAATGTAATCTTTGGCGTAGACTGTTGGGAACGTATCCTGCTCCTTAGTTACACAATGCATGTTTAAAAAGTTTTACGACTAGAATTTGAAACTACAGGAATTTTAATGGTACAAGAATCCTAGCAACGTAAATGATTTTAAACAAACAGCAAACTTTGTGAAATGTTTGGTGAAAACTGAAAACCAACTCTAACAAATCATGTCTTGAGTCCACCTGTAATTTTAACCCACCAGCCGCTTACGCTCTAGTTGCGATGTGAAAATCCTCTAGATATGATATTGGTAGGAAAAATAAACTAATACAAAATATTGCTATCATTTTATTTTAACTAATATAAAATTAATGGAATTCACTAATTCACAGAACGGTAACAGAATGATTTATATATAACAACATTTATAATTTCAACAAAAATGGCACACTATTGAACTTTCTGTATTGGTACCAGCAAAATATTATGTAATACACCATCACCAAAATATTTAGTTTGATTTAAAGAGGCTGATCTCTTGGTAATAATTTCATAACTTTAAAGCTATTGAGATAGTGACAATCTGAAAATATAATATTTGTTTGGTCTCATGTTAAAATAAAACTATCAAAATAAAACTCAGTATAAATCATAACAAATTTTCAATAATATATACTTTAACACAACTATATTTACCTGATAAATATTACAAAATCAACACACAAAAGTGGTTTTAATGACATCTTTGGATTTTAAAATTAACAAAATTGACATGTTTTGAATTAGTATAGAATATATTTGTGGAAACATTGGTAAGTTGTTTTAGTGTTTAATAATTTGAAGGCCTGTGAGGACATATACCTCTAAAAGCCTTTAGATTATATGAGCTTATAAAAATATATAAATAGAGCTGCTCTTCACACTTTTATCTTAAAATGGCAATTTTTCATTCCACTAATGAGGAATTATCAATATTAGCTTTTAAAAATTGATGTAAACAGCTGAATATTAAATATATTCAAATTTTGTATATTTTATGTGAAGTTCTATGTAATTTATGCTTTAGCTAGAAATATAGTTCTTTGTATTACTGAGACAACACTGACACTAGAAGCAAATTACTTTAAATTTTGGTTGTTCAAAAAGATTGAAAACTTCAGCTTGATTTAAATTTGAACTTAAAATTATGAACAATTAAATAGCTATACAGCTGTCTTTACATTCTTCGATTAGTAAGGTAATTTTATGGCCAGCAGGACATAAAAGTTGGTATTCTTAAGTTATTGAACAGAAAAAAATGTTAGTAATATTAAAATGATTGGCACTGTAGAAATAATAATCCTATTGAAAACATACAGATTCTAAATCAGCAGCCTCCGAAAAAATGTTTTGGTCTATAGCATGCATAACAAAACTACGAAAGACTACATTGGACACCGGTTAAGCGTCCGGAAACTACTACCCGTTTCATATTCATCAAGGCTTGACATCAATCTTTAAAAGATCACTAGATAAAACTAACGTAAGTCTAACAATGGAAACCTATTCACGCCGGATGAATACGAAACGGGAATCTCACTACTGAGCGGACGACGAGAATCGTGTCCGCTGCTTCACTAGGCTAGGACATCATCACCGTCAGGGACAACATCATCAGTCTACGGCGCTCAGGCCTTTGAGTAAAACTAGAAATGCCGAGCACCGATTTATCTACTAACAGGACCTCGAAACAGTCAAGCGTCCACTGGCTTCTTCAATCTGGTGACTTTAACAAAACATCAACTCGCCTGGTACTTGACTGTTGAGGTCCTTTTTCTACTGACTTTTCTCTACGTATTTGTCTGTTTAACAACAAAACACCACTTCGGCAAGTATATCTAAAACGTAACAATCACAAAATAATAATTTAACAGTAACAATAACAAAAAAGCTTTGAGAAAAAACATTTACGATCTTTAACAGCTAATTATTATTTTATTTGTGGGTTAATATTTTATTAGACACTAAAACTGTAAAGTTTTACTTTGGCACTAGTCTAAGAAGACTAGATAAGCTTATAAGAAGCTTTAAAAAAAAAACAAATTATTTTTAATTTTCCAAAAATATTTAGTATGTATGACACACTTTTTAATGCTTGTGTTTTATTCTTGGACGATTTCAACAACCATGAAAACTCCATTGACCTATACTACCTCCTACTAGTTTGACTACCATTGCATTGCAAAGTTCTGTTACTAACATAATATGTACATTTGTAAAAAAACCTCATGTATAGGCCAAAAACCATTGGAATTAAACTAAACATTTCATTTGTGTTTTAAAGTAGGCCTAGACTACTTGGGTACGATGAAAAAATTCAAAGGGGTATTTACATTTTACAATTAATTTAGGCACTTTCATACATGATACACTAATAAACAACGACGGGGACCGAATCGGGACATACGAAAACTTCACCTTTTTACACATATGTACAACAACGAATAAACAAGGAATCTGAAAACTAACATCTTACAAAAGACATGTAAACCACAAAAGTGGTTAAATTATTGTATAGACATAAACAGAAAAATCCGTTAGCAACACATTCAATAATAACCAGAAGGAGAATCAAATTTAAGTTATTTATAACATAATCGACAGTATTTAGTTGTGATATAATATATTGGCTTTAGATAATACTAAGTTTAAGTTGAACTAAAGTTGATTATGTTTTACGGCAATGTTTTGGTTTTCTTTAACAAAAGAATTATCAAACAAATTCAAAGTGAAATGCGACACGGACACAAAACGGTAACGGAAGTTTAACGATATGTACAGTCTTATATACATAGCATCTACCACTTAGGAACTATGAAGGCCTTACGGTCGTTACGTATTTACATGAATATATACATCACTACTTGTACTGCTGGCTTGTGCATTTCTTCTGCGACGTAACACCACTGAGTTCACTAACGAAACGCAGTCAGTTCACGCACGTCTCGCGGAAGAATGTTTACGGTTAGTTTGTAACTATAGTGCTATCTATTTTCAAGGGATGGATTTGGTAATCGTGTTGAACAGTCTCTTGCCCCACCAGGACTCCAGATCGAAGGGTTTGAAATCTGCAACAGAAGGAAGAAAACCTTGATACTCTTAACCCTTCTCCAAGCGGAATAATATTTTCCTATTTTACTCAAAAAGCATAATTATTTTCAAAAACTAACATGTAATTTTCTTAACGCGAATTTTCTTTTTGGTTTAAGGATCCCACAAGGATTAAAAAAATACAAAAGTATTTAAGAAATAAAACGTATAATTTATTTTTATACATTTTCAAAATACAGAAAAAATAAGAATTTTGATTGTTTATTGTGTTGAAAAGCTGTTTATTTCTAAAATGTAGTGTAATTGAAATTATTCTAACCTAAAACAAAACTAATATATTTGTAGTAAATATAGAAAATAAAAAATTATAATGTTGAAAAATAAACTCAATAATAAAGTTGAATCAAATATATGTTTTATAAAAACCTGTTTTGTATACTTTAGTAAACCCCAAAGTACATAATTGGTTAGTCTAAAACACGTACAACAAGAATCAAACAATAAAACACCACACAGCCCGTCACTCACTAAATAACGTGCCGAGGCAAGAATATATCCGTTTATGCGTAATAGTTAGCTCAGACTGGGGCTGGCGTGCCTCAGGTGACAAAGCCCTCCCTCCCTCCCCAAGGCGGACTATAGCGCTCAGTTCACAACAACGGCTGTTTGGAAAGACTATTTGACATTCTGCTGAACTCTAGCGGATCCTGTGGCAACTAGAATTTACTATATGTTAGTCAATAGAGTTTTGAGGATATATCCGTCTGCCGCGTTTAGGCCCAATTCAGGTCTGAGGATATATCCGTTTCCCGCTTTGGAAGGGTTAATACTCCCTCTCAACTGCCTTAGCTATGCTTCACTTAACTTTCTTTATTCATATGAATTTCCTAAAATTAGTTACTCAACCAGTACTTATCTCCTCATTCATCAACTCCAAATTATTTTTAAAAAAGTTAAGCTAAACATTTAAGTCAAAATGGTACTCTTTAAAAGATATGTAGAAATCTGAAATTATTGTTTGACTTTTCAAACCAAAACTTTAATTTTTAAAAACTAGTTATATTCGTCTGATATAGGAATTTCAATTTACAGCCAACCAAATCAAAACTTAGTACATTTTTCCAACGGGTAACTAAATACTTATACCTCACCTTGTAAGTGATGGTTTGGTTCAGTGTCCTTGTAGTAGACAATTGACGTATCTGAAAATAAATTTCAAAACCTTTATTGTACAATACCCTCTATTTTGAAACTCAACATTAAACGAGAATGAATGTTTAGTAATAAAATAAAACAAACCACATGTGACAGTAATTATCAACTTTAGGCCGTTGAATGCCTCAATACCTAAAACTTGTCAAATTGTTCAAAAACTATTTTAGAAAATTGGTTAGTACATTAGTGTTAAAATTACCTAAACTGGCTAGAAAGGGTAAAAAAGTGGCAATTTCTATAAATTGATCAAACAGGTTTTGTTTTTCAGTTTAAAAATGTCTTGGTTTTTGTCAGAAATTATAAAAACATTATAAAAAGCTGAATACAGAACTATTTGATAACTTTCGGTCTACATTCTATCAATTTTTGTTTGAGGAGCATTAGATGAAACTCGAATACTAAAGGATAGTCTAATTTTGTAGGTTTGGGTAAATGACCAGTTAACGCCTATCATCAGAGAAAGCCAACATTAGGTTCGGTTTCAAAGCGATATCTAATGGTTTTTAGGAGGTCCTCTACTTCTTACTTTTGTAGTGCATGGTGCAATTTTTCCGGGCCATGTGCATGGTGCACAGGAAATTTCCGGGCCAAGAGGGGAGTGGATGGTTTATCCGTATAAACAGTTCAGATTAACTGCATTTCCAGATTATAGGGGTTGGGATTACAACTCACTTGAACTCTTCGCCTGTTCCCTCTCGCCATTCTCCCCCTCGGACTGTGTGTGCTCCCTGCTGTCGTCTCCACACTCCTTGCACACTGAGTTCCACTGCCAAGCGCCAAACATTAACTGTTGAAACTGTTGACACTACCCTGCCTCTACATCCTACAAACCTGTCTTTTTCAAAGAAAAATGCGACCAGCTAAGAGAGAGTGATATTCACCTGTATGAAACGAGGCAGGAGAACTACCGGACTGCCCAACACAGAACGGTAGTTCATGAACGCTTGCCATCCCAGGCTGGAGCTTAACTTGTCAACAGACTACCAAATTCGATCAAAAGTGCCCTAATGCCCAAGGCATTTAAAACTCGCATCAAAAACATTTTGGTCGCAGAAGCATTCTACAGCAAAACGAGTTTATGGCACACACTCAGGAGACCATACATTAATTGATTTACTGACGGGGTGCAGAATGGGATAATTTGAATGAATGGAGAGAGTGAATGTATAAACTGTAACCCTGAAAGGTTCTCGATGTGTATGAATGGAAAATTTTAGCTTTGTAGATAACTTGTGACGGTTGCTATACATTTTTTATAATGTTCTTGCAATAAAATATTTATTTATTTATTATCAGTGACACAGTTCACAACATCATGAAAAATCTGTTGCAACTTAACTCCCTCGACTAGGAGTTTCAGGTCTCAAGATGTCGGTAATGTTATCTACGAGAAATAAAATCCTAAACAAGAATTGTCGAAAAACAGGATTTTTTTTAGCGGGAAGATATTTTCTGGGAATTTTTGGCAGGTAGAGTAATTTTATGAGGGCATTTTTGGTAGACAGGGAATAGAAAACTTGAGCCATAGTATTGGACTACATTTCAGTTATAGAATAGAAAAAAATATTATAATTTTTAATTGCGAGGCCTTCGATAGCAAGGCTATCATCTAATTTGTGCTTCTAGCCTTGCTATGGAAAGGTTCCTCGAATTTAAATTATTATAAGTATTGGTTTTGTTTTATTTCTATAACTTTGTAATTTTACAGGGTGTTTAGGTAATCAATAATGATTGTAATAACTTACTATGGTCCTGGAATATCATTTTCCAAGGTAAATTTCTATTTAAATTCTAATAATTTGTAAATGTTTCATCTTGAAGGATGAGCTATTAATATTAATAGTAATAGAAGAAATTTAAAATCAAATAATATTATAAATATACTGTTGAGGGTACCAATGACAGGTTGGATATTGAATATAATAGAAAATAAATCAAAACAAAATAACTTTTTTATCATTTATATAATTACACCGAATCGGTTTCGACATTATTCCATGGTCAATGTGGAAATATTTGTATTTGTTTGGAAAAGTTTGTATTGAGATATTGTTATTTATTGTTTGTGTGACCATGGAATAACGTCCAAAACGTAATAATTATATAAATGATAAAAGGGTATTTCTGTTTCATTAAGTATATTAATTTGTCTGTTTGAACGCTTTTAGGTGTTAACTTATTATTACAATATAACTTCTAATGACTTAAACGAATAACTTCAAGTTTCCAGGTATACAGTAAAACTGGCTGTAATAAAGTGAATATCCAGAGAAATTGTAAGGCAAAGTCTCAGTTTATTTGCTAATGACTATGAGTTTTACGTTCATCCCAGTACTTTTTCATACCTCATCACTTCGTTGTCTTATTTATTCTTCAGTGAACGTCCTAGCAGCAAGTTTTTCTTTAAGTGAGGGTAAATTTGGTCCTTTTGTTTTTTATTTTGTATTCAGATTCATCAACTGTTAAGTCAATTTCTTATTTTTTTTAGTTAAAGAATATTTTAAGTTAACTTTGGCAAAACATTTTGTTTCATAACGACACTTGATTTTTAATATATAAAGACGTATTGGGCAAGGTATTATTTTACTTTATAGGATAAATATTAGTGCCCAGTGGTTTCATTAATCATAGTAACAAACAGATTCATCCATCCATCTCGTACTAATGTAGCAGTATCACTCATTTCACTATAGTAACAACAATTTTCGATCCTTTTCTTATTTTTAAAATAAAAGAACAGCCAGGAGGTTTTGAAGATCTGCTTAAGTTACTTAAAAAGGTTATGCAACAAATTGATCTACAGTTTCCAGCAAACACAGGAAAAACTTATCAATTGCTTCACCGAGTATAAAAACCCTGACTGTTCCGCCAGACTTAGATAAAGTAACCTTTGTTTTGTAAGAATCTTTATCAAATATCAAAGTACGTGTCTTGAAAGAAGATTAAAAATAAGCTAAGAATGTTGAAAAATGGTGTGAAAGTGAAAAAATACAAGAGTGAAAGCAAGATAGCGGAGTTAGTGCTTATCTTATCTCAGACAAATTAGCCTAACAACGTAACTGTACACTAGTCGAGTAAGTAATTATAGACCTTGAATGTAACGAGTGATTGGTTTGTGGTTTTAACAAGTTTATTGGCTGTGCTGTAATGGAGTTACAAAGAATCAAGATGATATATTTGTCTTTGACATTCATTACATGTGTTGACATTTTTGTCAGTTGTACAGCTTAAATATAAGCTAAAGTCATTCACACTTAATTTAATACAAAAGACAATTGTAATAATTGAATTGGAAATACTTTAAGACTTATCTATTTTGTGGAAAATTTCCCATCAAAGGAACGTAATATTAATGTAAAAGATGTTCGCAGTATCAAATGATGATTGTTGGCGAATTTTGCAAAACATTACCGCGTGGCAATTGATATTTTCCTGGGCCTGAGGGAAAACATTTTAAAATTTATGTAAGAACTTTGCAACAGGCCATTTTCATATCCTTACGGTCCACGTCAAGTAGCAATTAAAACCCCCCAAGTAAGTTTTAAAAACAATATATTTTATACTTAAAGAACAATTATTTTTAATTGTAACAATTGCTAAAAAGTGTGAATTTTTCACTCATACAGTACGATCTCACTAATCCGGCCTTATATCGGGATCGGAAGCACCGGATTATCGGAAATGCCGGATTAGTGGTGGTTCACTAAAAAAGACTCAATTTGCCAGAAATAATCTTTCTTACGTTGAAGGATGAATAAATTTTATCCTTTTTCTTCCTATGTGCATGAATTTGTATCTGTTGTTTTTATCTGATGTTGAATTCCTTGATAGAGTGGCTAGCTTATCATCACTTTCTAATATTTTTAAAATGATGTACATAAATAAATAGTTTATTGTGTTAACAATTTACATCTTATACAAACGTCAATTCTTTTGAAAAGCTAAAAATTTTCCACACATTTTAACATTGAAATCCCAATCAGACATACATTTTTGACATTCACTCTCTCTCATTCATTCGAATTGTACCACTACAATCCAGTAGTCAGTGTTTTCCCAGTCATGTGCCATAAACTCGTCTGTGTTGTAAAATGCTTTGGCGGTCAAAACCTTTTTCAAACGAGTTTTAAAAGCCTTAAGCTCTGGGGCACTTTTAATAGAATTTGGCAACCTGTTGACTAGTTGAACTCTTACCTGAGAAGATAGACGTTCATGAACTGCGTTCTGTGTCTCCCAGTTCGGAAGTTCTCCCTGCCTCTAGTTTTGTAAGAGTGAATGTCACATCCTCTTACGAGACCGCACTTAGATTTGAAAAAAAGACAAGTTTCCAAAAAATAGAGGCAAGGTGCTACATTTATTTAATGTCAAAGGAACATGTTTACGTTTTTGCAACATCTCACAGCCCTTACTGAACGGAAGTATAGCATAGAAGTAATCTTGACACAATTGCATTCTTAAAGATTGTCAATAAAGATAATTATCTCTCTCTCTCATAGTATTTAACAATGCACTTTTCTCTGGCTGTCCGCAGTGAACTGATGTAATCAAATAAATCAATACATACGACAAACGTCACACGCTTTACAGACAAGTAGAGACTTGAAAACAGGTGACTAAATGACGCGGTCAAAGCACCGGTTTACTGGACGTGTCGGAGTGGTGAACGGCCAGATTATAGAGACTGTACTGTACAACCATACAAACTGACTTTCCAAAGCTACCCCCAGTGTGAATCTGACTGGTATGTTTACCTGTGTAGATAGCCTGATACTGGGACACAGCAAAGAGAGATCATGTCTACAGCTGGGTAGGTTTTGGCTACTCAGTACGACATTTCCTATCTATGGGTCAAGAGAGGATCTAAACTGAAGGTGCACTTAAAGAAAGGTTCACTCCTGAGAGTCAATTGGTTGAAGAGAGAGTGACCATTATTGGTTACCTCTGGTTGGGATCTAGAAGACTTTACTAGCAGACCCATTCCCTGCCTTACCTTGTTCCACATCCTTTCCACTCCGTTGGCTAGCACAAAAAGGCTTAAGGCTCAAAAGGGCTAAGGCTGAGTTTGCCCAGCTTAGATTTTCTTTAGCTGGCAACCCCTGTGGCCGAGCCTAATATAAAAAAAACATTCCAAAAAAAGTATTCAAAGGACTCACATTCATTGATGAACTTGATGATCTCTTCATGTTGCGGACTGATCACCTCCTGCTGAGCTCGGAGACTGCTCGACTTACGTCCGTTTGTATGGAACACCGGCTTCTCAATTCTAAAACCAAAAATCGACAGTGAATGCTAACCCCATCGCAGAACAACAGGCAAATTCATGTAGAATATTCATTAAGTTTAAGTCTGCATCGGGCACTTAAATTGCAAAACAATATCAAGCGCTCATCGAATAATACTGTTAATAATTAGTATAAGAAAATTACATCTGTTTGTATTGAAATGTGTGTTTTTTACTTGTAAAATGGAATTTGTAAAATTAGATAATAAATAGAAACACATTGAAACTTGATTTCTTAAATATTTTGGTAGTTGTACCTTGCTTAATCAAAACCCTTCATATCTCAAATGGTGTAAATAATAAATTCAAGTTTTAAAAAACTTGAGATTTAAGTTTTGAGCTTCTATTGCATTTAATAAGATAAATACCACTTTTAACAGGTCACCATTAGAAAACGTACAACATTTATTGCTAGATCCAGGCGATTTAGCCACACATCCCAATTAGAAAACATTCCAGTAGTCTACTGAGTGAAAAGTTGTAGGAAAAAACTGTACAAACCGTATCGCCCAGTCATCCGGTGAGGACGGGTCACTCTGGCTGTCGACCCACTTCTTAGCGTAGTCCCGGGAGTTCTCCAGCCTTTCCAGATTTTGAGATAAACCTACAATTCATTTCACAATAAGCAGACAACATCAAGGTTTCTAGCTCTCAGGTATAGGTTACCTTGCTTTCATAGGGTAATCAAGTGGGGTAGAAAAGCCTCAGAAGACACAGCCATGTAAACAGACAAACACACTGTACAGAGACAAAGAATTAAATGAGAAACTTCATTAAGCTAAATTAAACAAATTTAACCATTTAAACAAATTAGTCATGTAACTTGTTCAATGTCTCTAATTAGCACTCAGTTTTTTGCATCATGTTGATGAGTTTTTAAATAACTAAATATTTGAACATTGTTAGCAAGTTTAGGCTTATAGATATCTCGTCTTCTGTTAGCTTCCTCCACAAAACCATGACTTTCAGTGCCTTGCACGACTACCTCTAGACACCCGTAGGTCTACACGACAAAATTACAACTTTTCCAAAAATTCCCACTTTAGAGACAATGTTCCCTCATAATTCTCGTAAGCTAAACAACCCGCCACATAAATAAGGATTATTTTTTATTTTTAAAAGTCCATTGGCGTAGACAGTAAAGGAACAGTACCATCAGTTCCTTACTGAGGATCACGTCCAAGCAAGTATTCAAATCTGTAGTCTAATTTGTTAAGTGAATCAGCTAGGATCTTTTCGGTTGAAACAATGTTTAATTAGGCTCTTTAGACTGCCCTGATTCAACATCGTGCCTGCAATAATAATTAGTTAGTTATATACAAAGTAAATGCTTTGCTAGGTTTGTTCATCCATACTTTACTACTCTCAGTTGAGCCTTAGCGAAATCAATACCGAAACAGGTAATGTAGGCCTAGCCTAGTTATTTTAAAAATTATATGTTTTACAAGTTAAAAGACATATGAAAATACATTACTACGTTATTGGTAAAGAAATGATACCGAATTTGGCAAAGAAATTTAACGTAGGTCTGGATCTAAGTCTAATTTGGACATATAACTAGAAGTGGAATAATCAGTCTGACCTAGGGACTCAGCCAAGTGATTATGCACTTACCTCGACGAGTTTTGTGAACTATTTTACTTGGACCTTTAGAAACCGTGTACATTACGTAAATATTTGTAACAAGACTGAGTAATTAGTTAAATAATGAATGATCAAAGTCGTAAAATGTCAACAATTATGAAAATCTGGAACAGATGACGAAAATTCACAGGCAGACAGAGATGATCAGATGTGCGAAGAGGAGGGGCAGGGGAAATGGGAGAGAAAAGCAGAAGGTTTTGCCCTTTGGCCTTGGACTCTCCTCAAGTCCAAATCGTCAAGTCACGTGGTTAAGTAATATAATTGACTGTCCGTGATCCAACTTTTATATGCAATGTAGCCTTCATAGAAGTCAGTTTAATTAACAAATAAAGTATATCCTTTTGGCCTAAAACTCGATTTTTTTGATATTATAGAGAAGTAGGTTTTTTTCCTTTTCAACAGTGGCAGAATCAAGGTGACCTTAAATTATACCCCCTAAAAGAATAATGATTCCAGGAATCCTCATCCGTATGTAAAAAATGTACAAATCGGACCCCAAATCGACTGTTTCAATCTATAGTAACCTCCACCTAAGTTGGCAGTTGACGGTGGAGCTTAACGACACCATTTTCTAGTGCGAGCCAATGCCCCTAAGTCTTTTTAGATATTTTCGTTGGAACCGGCTTTTTAAATGATTGTCTTATCGTCTATTACAATAATAAAATGGCCATCTTTGGAGTTAGCATAATTTGCCTGAGCGTCGTGATAAAAAAGAACAGAAGTACTGTCTGCTTGGACTAGCGATAGTGTCGTGCGGAATGAGTGCCGCGAGTGGTGCGATGTGGCAAGCGGCACTGCTCGCCTATTGACAGGGCTCAACTGTCTCTCTCGTGGCGACTGGTGTAATTAGTATGGTATACTAGTTCTGTAATACGCTATCAAGTTGTTTTATTTATCTACGGTTTACACCAAATTACAATGGCATGCTGATGTGTGATTCATGATTGTGGACAGTATCGAAATTAAATTGATTGATAACTAGACATGAAGAGACGAAACTATATATTAATAAATATACAAAGAACTAGATAACAGCTACAAACTAAAATAAAAGTAACAATGATATAATTATGTGAGCGATATACATGGAATGTATGACTATGATCTTTATTATTAACATAGAAATAAACAGACTTTTCTACCGGTTATTGTGTTTAAAACTACACAACGTTTCGATAGGTATGGAAACTCCTCTTGTTATCAAAGTAGTATGATTTTTATGTCTTCAAAGATCTGTATAAAAAACTTCGTAAAGACATTTTTAAATCAGAAGAACAGTGTTTTAACGTCGTCCTAATGGTATAACTTGCTTTTATCATTTCTTAAAGGCATAGCTTTTATTCTTTACGTTATTATACGCTATACTACATCTCACTCTCGTCCACAGCAGTTCCACAGATAAGTGAGAAATGGGCTGGACCTGGTGGAGTGGGAAGATTGAAGAAAGAAAGAAACTGATGAAATGTCAAATAGGTTAAAAATATTGTGAAAAGTTCAAACTTCAAAGTTAGTTATATACAAAGTAAATGCTTTGCTAGGTTTGTTCATCCATACTTTACTACTCTCAGTTGAGCCTCAATGAAACCTTGTAGGCTAGCCTAGTTATTTTAAAAATTATATGTTTTACAAGTTAAAAGACATATGAAAATACATTACTACGTTATTGGTAAAGAAATGATACCGAATTTGGCAAAGAAATTTAACGTAGGTCTGGATCTAAGTCTAATTTGGACATATAACTAGAAGTGGAATAATCAGTCTGACCTAGGGACTCAGCCAAGTGATTATGCACTTACCTCGACGAGTTTTGTGAACTATTTTACTTGGACCTTTAGAAACCGTGTACATTACGTAAATATTTGTAACAAGACTGAGTAATTAGTTAAATAATGAATGATCAAAGTCGTAAAATGTCAACAATTATGAAAATCTGGAACAGATGACGAAAATTCACAGGCAGACAGAGATGATCAGATGTGCGAAGAGGAGGGGCAGGGGAAATGGGAGAGAAAAGCAGAAGGTTTTGCCCTTTGGCCTTGGACTCTCCTCAAGTCCAAATCGTCAAGTCACGTGGTTAAGTAATATAATTGACTGTCCGTGATCCAACTTTTATATGCAATGTAGCCTTCATAGAAGTCAGTTTAATTAACAAATAAAGTATATCCTTTTGGCCTAAAACTCGATTTTTTTGATATTATAGAGAAGTAGGTTTTTCCTTTTCAACAGTGGCAGAATCAAGGTGACCTTAAATTATACCCCCTAAAAGAATAATGATTCCAGGAATCCTCATCCGTATGTAAAAAATGTACAAATCGGACCCCCAAATCGACTGTTTCAATCTATAGTAACCTCCACCTAAGTTGGCAGTTGACGGTGGAGCTTAACGACACCATTTTCTAGTGCGAGCCAATGCCCCTAAGTCTTTTTAGATATTTTCGTTGGAACCGGCTTCTTTTTTTGAAATGATTGTCTTATCGTCTATTACAATAATAAAATGGCCATCTTTGGAGTTAGCATAATTTGCCTGAGCGTCGTGATAAAAAAGAACAGAAGTACTGTCTGCTTGACTAGCGATAGTGTCGTGCGGAATGAGTGCCGCGAGTGGTGCGATGTGGCAAGCGGCACTGCTCGCCTATTGGACAGGGCTCAACTGTCTTCTCTCGTGGCGACTGGTGTAATTAGTATGGTATACTAGTTCTGTAATACGCTATCAAGTTGTTTTATTTATCTACGGTTTACACCAAATTACAATGGCATGCTGATGTGTGATTCATGATTGTGGACAGTATCGAAATTAAATTGATTGATAACTAGACATGAAGAGACGAAACTATATATTAATAAATATACAAAGAACTAGATAACAGCTACAAACTAAAATAAAAGTAACAATGATATAATTATGTGAGCGATATACATGGCATGTATGACTATGATCTTTATTATTAACATAGAAATAAACAGACTTTTCTACCGGTTATTGTGTTTAAAACTACACAACGTTTCGATAGGTATGGAAACTCCTCTTGTTATCAAAGTAGTATGATCTTTATGTCTTCAAAGATCTGTATAAAAAAACTTCGTAAAGACATTTTTAAATCAGAAGAACAGTGTTTTAACGTCGTCCTAATGGTATAACTTGCTTTTATCATTTCTTAAAGGCATAGCTTTTATTCTTTACGTTATTATACGCTATACTACATCTCACTCTCGTCCACAGCAGTTCCACAGATAAGTGAGAAATGGGCTGGACCTGGTGGAGTGGGAAGATTGAAGAAAGAAAGAAACTGATGAAATGTCAAATAGGTTAAAAATATTGTGAAAAGTTCAAACTTCAAAGTTAGTTTTCATCACATCGATTGGGTTGTTCCGGTTCATTCTTCCCTTTATACACTTTTCGTTTGATTATTGAGGTAAGTGTCGTGAGCTTTCTTCCTTAATTAGAAGCTTGCCTTGAACTAGCCGAACGTGTTGAACTATGCTTAGGTCTGGCCATTTTTAACTAATTCAATAGGTGAGCACACACAGACAATCCCAACCCCCTTGGTTAACACAGCTCGAGAATTAGGTTGCTCATTTCGGAGGGATGTTCATCCTGCCATTGACTAGATTTTAGAAGCCTGGGTTCCAGAGCAACACAATCAATCAGGATGAGATTTCCTGCTGACTCATGAGTGCGCTTGCATCGGCGTTAGCTAGTAACTCCTGAGTAAAAACCAAACTTACCTAGGTGTTTTCCCTAGGATAATAGGTCATTACCTAATATAAAACAAATCAAGTCCAACGTTCTGACAACTTAGACTATAGTTAGATGGTTAGTTAATGTCCCTGGTGGATTCTCAACTATTGTTTAAACTTCCAGTATCAGGTCCTTTGCTTTAAATGGTCTTCTTTATTGCATGCAATTTCTAATTGATAAGAGTCTTATAGTTGGTGTCAGGAGAACTCCGCTTTTAGATTTTAATTTCATTATACTGGTAGAGTGTAACCACTTTTCAGCATGAGTTCGTTTTTTAGGGGAAAAGGAAGAGTGATGGCATCTTTACGCAATTGTTTAAGACTACTTGCCCAACCTAAGTCTCGACGTTATTCTGTGGCAGCAGATTCACTGGCAAAAGTTGATGTCAACGCAAAAACCGGTTTGTATTATAATTTGTTAATTTACAACATAGCAATTTTGTTACAAAATAAACATAAGCACATCGACAATCAAATTGTAAAACCTACCAACTTAAAAGCAGTGAATTGCACTAGAGCTAAAAGTGGAACTGCTAACTCTTGGTTTCCTTCTCATGGTACAAGAGAAGTTGAAAAAATTAAAGTTGACTCATTACGCATTATATTTTATTGAGGGTATGGTACCATTACACTGCAAGAGGCTAGTAGGCCAAAAAAGTTCACTGTTTAAATTAGCAGTATTATAGTTGTGTTTTATTAAGACTATTACAGTAGTCTCGATAATTGAGCCTCATTAATCTGAGCCTCCATGTAATTTGAGGTACCCTTAAAAAAAAAAAGTATTACTGAACTGTTTTTATGAGTTCGATAACGCCTTCAATTTGCTGGCGCCTGCATATTTGATAGTGGCCGCTGTTTACAAGACAGCTTTAGAGTAAACACGTATTGATTTTTCTGAGTAGTCTCGATGGTCTCAAGTAGTAAAGCGATTGAAAAGTCAGCGCGGGTAATAAGCGACTCGAATGTATGGAAGGTGTTTAAAATAGCTGGCGTGGCAGCAGGCATAAAGCGTCACAACATTGCTACGGGTCTGAACGCGCAGCGAAAAGCGCCACTTGATCAAAGGTCATGGACTTTAAGCGGATTGGTGCAGACTGAGGCGTTCTCTGCTACAGTGGAAGTACACAGAAAATGTGTATATTGCCGAGCGGTAACATCATTGAATTTTATCAAGCTACTTCTGTGGCCACCTGTATTATGTATACATACTTGTAATACTTATGTAAATTCAATATGACTTATTAATACATTGAAAACTCTTTCTGTCTCTGTTTTCTGTGTAATCGAGTTTCTCAGAAATCAGTACCATATTTAGTACCTCGGATTATCGAGACTCTACTGTATTCAGGTTAGAAAGCAAGGTATCTGAATTTTTAGATGTCTATTCAGCAAGATATAGTACACCAGGATACTACCGGGAACTGCTACTGTTTGAGCTACGATTTGCTGGTCTTTATGAAAACAGCTACGACTAGTAAAACCAGACCATACTTAAAATTTCCCTGGACCATCTCTCTTTAAACGTAGATATTTCAATGTCTATAATTTCATAACAAAAGTTACAAATACAAATTATTTACAAGAACAGTGTTAATCTTTTAGTTTATTCAAGTAAAAATACATCAGTTCATAGTCACAACTTTGTAGAATATAGAAAAAATAACTATGAGTAATTTTTTGCTAATTGGGCGTGAAGCAACAAACGGAGACGTGACAGGCTCTAGAGTTGTACAGTCAGGTCCATCAGGAGAAGGCCGCAGCTGTGGCGTTGTAGCAGGCACGCTGCAAGTTGCCCTCTGTAGTGCCTTCACGGCCGAAAGTGTTGCAGTACACGAGAGTCGGCCGTATAGATAACTCTCCCAGTCTTACCAGTAAGCCTAACCGTGCAACAACCTGTCTCAGGGATTGCTGTGGTCAGTATGGCCAGACCCCCAGTGAACAGTCTGAACCTAGAACTGCTGCAAGAGTTGCACAAAACATTCGATGAACTGGAGAAGAATAAGTGCCGAGGGATGATACTCACTTCGGTAAGTTCATTCAAACGTTTGTTAAACATTAGTCGTACGAATGTACCAAGGGCTTGAACCTGGTAATACCAATGTGAGCTTGAGTTGTGCCAATGTATGGTTATTACTTATTACCCAATCTCGTTCAGACTTTTCCAACCTGTTTTTTTAGTAGTCAACCGGTCTTTCCGGTTTGTAAACACCAGACCCGGCTATAAAATTCAGACTAAGTCCAAGGGGAAATCACAACCCCCTCAAGTGAAAGCATAAAAGGCTAACTTCAGAAATTAGCCTTTGAAATTTAACATATTTGTAAAGGAAAAGTTTTCCGACTGTACTAGGCCTAATGTCACAGTTGATAATCGGATACGTATGTCGGTTCCAGGAGTCGCCGTCTGTGTTCAGTGCAGGCCTGGACATCATGGAGATGTACAAACCTCAGCCAGAGAGAGTGAAACAGTTCTGGACCACGCTGCAGCAAACCTGGCTCAAGCTGTACGGCTCGACGTACCCCACCGTCGCAGCTATCAACGTCAGTATATGGGCTACTAGTATATGCACAGGATGTGTATCAGATAACCTTTGTTACGGGTTCATATTAATCCTTAAACTATTAGATGTCAGTGATTTCCTTGAGTTATGAAATCTAAACTGATACTGAGCTCTCGAGTTAGGCTCAGAATTTTGGTTAGCTGAAGTGTGCCAATTTGTTTTGTCTAACTTTTGCTCTGTGAAGTACTTATCCCTGCATAGTTATAATTTATTTAAGACAACTGAATGGCATAAATACTGACCAATATTATAAGAAAGTGGATTAAATTGCATTAAGACAAAAGTCTGGATTCACCACCCGTTTTCTTCACCAGAAGCTGCCTTCAGTGAAATAATAGACACGCAGGCTTCATCCCCTTGTCACACTGTAAAACAGTGACAATTCGTATAGCATTAAAAACAGTATTGTAAAATCTTCCCTAATTTTCATCCTGTCGTCAAAGTTAGTATCCAAAAATATCACAACACGCAGGCTGCTTTAAATTATGTTAAAATACAAACTTTAATTTATTCTGCTTTTGATTTGCTATGGAGAAGTCCCAAATTTTAGGGGTTTCTAGGAAGTGTAATTTTTGCACAGCCAAGCTGGTCAGCATTTTTCCAAAAGTGTTCAAGATAAAAATAATAACTAAATAATGAAAATAATTTTGACTTTTTACAAGAGTCATATGAAAACAGTAAAGAGCCAGATATGGCCACGGTCAGTCACACACCTGCTTATGATCGATTGGGTATGCCTTTATTTTGTTTACCTCCAAGCTTATTAATTATTAACAATGCTAAGAGCAATTATCAGTCACAAGTTTGCATATCCTGGCTTAGTGGCCTATTTCCTAAATTTAATTACTAATAATGTTAATTGATGTTATGTGCACATATAATGATATCGGTTGCACTTTCAAATAACAATCATGACACCACCAAACAGTTCCATTCAGAAAACAGCAATTAGGCCTACAAGTAATAAAAACTTGGAAAGTAACCGAAAATGTTTTGGACTCCAATGTTACTGGCGCTGTGTGTCTAGGGTCACAGCCCGGCCGGAGGCTGCTTGCTGGCTCTCAGCTGTGAGTACAGAGTGTTAGTCGGACCCAAGTACACCATCGGACTCAACGAGACCAAACTCGGCATCATCGCTCCCAGATGGTGAGTTTTGGAGAAATCACTCAAAACATGTAGACCTATAATGATACACGAGTACAAAAAGGGAGGACCAATTTGCTATACTTCCTTATGTGGCCATTTACACCATAAAAGGGTTTGACTAATGTGGATTTACCCTGATAATTATCCAATATAATCGTAGATAGTTAATATTGCCAATTAAAATGTGGTTTCAGGCTCAAAGTAATATTCTAGTGCCTTTTTATTAATTAATCTATTTTAATGTTCTCCAGGTTTCTCTAAAGAATCCCTCCCCAAAGGCTAATCATATATTATATGGAATTAGATGTGAGCAAAATTAAAAGCCTGGCGGACACACAGCTAAGCGCTAAAACGCTGCTGGCATGAGTGAATGGAATTTCCTTTGCAATTTGTTACTGATTCACTCCACTCACAGCCTCGCTTTGGCCTTCGGCCTCAGTTTTAGGTCTTATTACGATGAGTTCCAAGGAAAATTTAGGCAAATTTGTATTAAAAGCATTGTACAGTTTACTAAAACTGCTTTGTCACATTTTGACTCTTTCAAAACTTTTTCTGGAGCAGGGTGCCCAGACCTTTGTGGGAACCCTTAGTGGTCCTAATCTCGCTTAACAGAACTTCCTGGCAGCAGCAGCAACCATGGTGGTTCAGCACAAATAGCTACACGTTGCTCATGTGTAGGTTCATGGACTCGATGAAGAACGTGATCGGTCACCGAGAAACGGAGCTGGCTCTCACGTCTGGCAAGATGTTTTCCGCTGACGAGGCGTACAAGGTCGGTATGGTCGACGAGCTCGCGACAGACAAGGCAGACGCTATCTCCAAGGCGGAGGCCTTCCTCAACAAGTTTGCTGGTATACCAGGTGAGAGTTACTTTGCTTTGAGACACCGACCACTCCTAGAGGGTATTTAAGGTGAATATGGGATGTTGGTGAGTTTGAAGAATGTTTTTGATGGATGATGAGGTGTAGTCTTGTTACAAATTAGGACCGATTGTTCCCCAGATTGGGTCATCAATTAATAGCCAAACGACCAATGGAACGGACCAACGGCTTAACGTGACTTCCGAACCACGGTTATATGCATGAAGACTTGTTGTACACTTTCCATCAGTGTTTTGCAGTGTACACTCCATCTAGATTGATATGCTTTTACCTTCAAAATGGTTTTTAAATCAACAAACTAGTATCATAGGCATATTTAGGACAATCTTGTCCTAAATCATCTTGTCCTTAGGGTGCAAAAATACCGGGGTTTTGGGATATTCCAGGAGGTATGGAATACCTCTGGGAGCCCTCTTCAGGAATATTCTTAGGAATTTTAAACGAGAAATCTAGTTTTTAGGTGATTTTTAGGCATTGAGAACAATTTTCCAGCACTCTCTTTTTCTCCCTTGTTACAGGTTATCATGGTAAAATTTGGTTCAAGTAAAAACTGAAACTAAAAGATGGTTTTATGTGAGTAAATAACCCTGGTGTGTATCATGGTTATTGTATTCAGGTTGGGGTTTTACTGTATTACTTTTATTGTGTGTGATTAAGTCGGCCTCATCACTTTAAACCCCCTTTATCATTGTATCGGACTGGACAAACTAGTGGCTGGACAGACACTGTTTAATGAGGCAGATGTTTGCACATTATTCTGATTTTTACTAGGTTTTCAAAAACAACCGAATGTCCTAAGCACCACCTTTTCTTCCTTGTACTGGTTTATTAAAACACGTAGTTATTTTTAAACAAAAAAATGTCAATAGATCCATGTCATATTATAATAGTAGAAATACGCAATAATCATAGACCTGCAAGACAAGACGCTATTACATTCACGTAGCACTGTCAAGTGAATGACTAATGAGTACTGACAGTGAGCTGGCGCCAGCGTACTCAGCACTGTTGTGGGGATAGCGTCTGACGATGCAGGTTGGAGCCGTCATACTTGCGCAGCTTACACTGGCGCACCTTACACTGGCACTCAGCTGTGGTGTCGCCTTACTTACTATCACAGGTTCATTAATTAATTAAGTGACCCTCGTACATTGTGCTTGAAGAGTTCGAGATGGTAAGAGATGTTATACCATATAAAAATCGTATAAACAAAAACACACTAAGTAAAAGTTTTGAAATTTATTTCACCGAGGGTGATTTTGTTTATACAATTTTATTTTTATACGCTTCTTATACAATTTGCTAGCCTGCAACAATCCTCGCTCTGATTTCAAGGTGTTGAATGCACTCCACATTTACTCCGTCCACTGATAATGAATGTGTCGCATGTATTTCAGCGATGGCTCGAAGCGCGACAAAGCTGTCGTTCAGGAAAGACACGCTCGACTGGCTGATCAAGAACCAGGAGTTGGATCTGCAGACGTTCTTGAACTACGTTAATCAGCCCAAGGTGCAGCAAGGGCTGGAGCTGTATCTTCAGAGTCTCAAGAAGAAGTAGACCGTCTCGACTCGTGACAGAGAGAGTGGGAGAACAGCCGCTACTGTAGGACCTGGATCATTCGGCGTAATTGGGTATTTTAATGTGGATGTATATAAGTTGGATATAAGTTAGCAAATAAGTTTGTTTGGTTTTTGAAAAGATAAGCCGCATTCAGACGTTACGACTTTTGCGGGTCGCGGCATAAGCATGAGTGAGTTTGATTACAATGGCAAGCGTGCGTGCTCGGGCGCAGCATGGCTGCCGCTTAAACAGCTCCATATGATGCTATTGTAATCAAACTCACTCGCGTCGTGCTGTATCCGGCGCTGGCGAAAATTGCATTTGAAAGCGGCCTTACAGTAAAACTTTGGGCAGGGTGGTAGCAGCCGTTAGTTCAAAACCAAACCGTTACACCCAAAAGAATTTTTTAGGTAATAAACTAACGATCTGTGGGCTTAAAAATCATATTTTCTCCCAATACTCATTTGTTGAAAAGTACAGGAATAGAAAGTACCACTTTAAAAGTTTTAATTTTGTCATCTTATGTTAGTTAGAATTATATGTTGGATTGCAGTTAAACATTTTTGATTGGAAGTCAGGTATGTTCTTGTTGATAATAATTTGATTGAAGGCATAATTAACTATCAAAGTGGGACCAGAAATAATTAAAAAAATTACTTGTAAGTGTATAGATGTCTGCAGTTATTTTAATAAAATGAAGAAAAGTTTTTACTCTTCCGGTTTTTAAAATGTATTTTCTTTCATGACTCTAAATGCCTGCTGCGGATGTATAGGTCTGCTGCGTAGTAAGCGGCGTGCGCAGAATCTCACGAGCAGTACCGGTATTCTACACAGTACTCGCATATAATCTCTCTGCCACATGGCATAATCTCTCTGTTTGCCGTGGAAGCACTTACCTAGATCTACCCTGTCAATCTATGTTAATCACATTGATAAAATTAGTTACATATTATTTCCCTGGATCTTGTCGTCTTGCTCTTCTCAAGTGGATTTATCAGAAAACTTATCAATTAATGTTTTAGGACTTTTAGCAATTTATATGAAGCATTTTTTATTCAAACTTGTGTATGTTATTTGGATTGTTATTTGCTTAAAGTGTACCTGTTCATGTATTAGATTTCTTTTTTTCACAAATATATTCTCATAAGACTGCCATTTGTTACAAAATTTTGTGATATACATGTTTGAAAATATAATAAATATATTTTAGTTAAAATGCTTATTTTTACTGTCCAGTAAAAAACAACAATGTAAATGGATAATAGTAATAAGCACTCAACTAAAACCAATCTGAAATATTTTGGAAATTCATTATATTTTTTTAATAGAAGCACTGAACAAATGTTAAAAAAATCATTTATATTTTTAATAAACAAATTTAATCATCAAAACCTAAAACATCATCGTCTATTTTCAAGTTGTAGTGTTGGAACTCATTCACTTGTATTTGCAAGAAAAATATAATTTCTTTTACTCGTTCTCTAAAGCGAGTGATCTCTTCCCTGAAAAAATAAACCACATTAAAAGCGATATATTCTCTAGAAATCTCATTTCAATCATGTAGAAAAGAATCGGTTTGAGACAGTCTATTGCTGTAAATTTAAGAATAAAGGTATCTAGAAGGTATCTTTAAGAATAAAGGTGTCTACTATCACATTTAATACAACTAAATTTGAGGACATAAATAGGTGGGTTGAATAGTTTAATGTTCAGCAATTGAGGGGTCCAGATTCAAGTTCAGTTTGGACCACATTTTCTGTCTTAATAATAAATAATAACAAAATGTAGAAACAAATAGTCAGTTCTTCTTTTCTAAATGTGGTTTCTCATATATCTTCTTTAGTCAAAAGAACCAATTATTACATAATTAACAACGTTATATGATAGTTAAGTATCCATATTAATTTTTGTAAAACAATTTGTAAACCATTTGCAAAGACTTTTTGAAGGAAGATCTTGTAGCTGGCAAAGAAAACCATAATATGGTTTTCTGGGTAGGGCACAATAATTTTGAATATACTCAATGTCCCAAACCACTTTGGGGTCGAAATATTTTTGTAATCCTAAAACTTAACGTCATGAACAGTAACAAAAGTTGTTATTTCGTGACGGAAGCTAACGGCATACTAGGAATTACTGCCACATATACCTTTTATGTGTCGAACTTGTATGGGAGTAACTATGACTTTTTCTAAAATTAAAAAGAAGAAGAAGCTGCAGAAGAACCTTTCCAGAAAAGAAAATTCTACGGTGGTGTCGCTGTTTATCTGAGACTGTGCTAGTGGCTATGCAGAAGAATATACCAAAAGATACCAATGTTCATGGTTGCAAACACAAGATTTGGCCACAACTACAACCTACCTTACCATCGCTGGGACTTTTTGAGAAGAAACCATCATACCTCAGCTAAATTCTTCAATCGCGTTGCCTGAGGACCTCAAAAAAAATGGCTGATCCATGAAACTAAAACTCCTTTGAAAGTGTGGCTGTCTACAAGACCGTTCTACTCAGTTGCAGAGTTCCTGGGCTGAAGAGATTTTGATATTGATGATTTCTAGTTGTTTTATTGTTTGTGATAGTTTTATATATTTTGTACTTATTTCAAAATCTTAACGATTTTGTAATAAAGATGCTCTCTCTCTCTCTAAATGTGAATTGAAGCCTAATAGTATTGTACCCTAAACCTGGAAATCGGCAACAAAATTTCCTCGGAAAAATGAAGGAATTATACAGGAGTGTTGTTTTTCCTGAACCCTGGACACCCTCGTACATCTCACTGATGGTTTGTACTCACTGCTCCGTGTCCTGGCAGAGTTTCTGGTACCAGTTGCGACAGCGAGTCATGAGTTGATCTTCTCGGTTGTCGATCACTTGCAGATACACGTCGTGAGACGAGGCCAGAGCAGTGTTCACTGACTCTTTGTCCAACATTATCTGTCAACATTTTACACAGTTAAACGGCAGTAGATTCCATCTGGTTCGGCCTCACTTGGTTCAGCTGTCGGGTGGTCCGGCTGGCCACTTGAGGCCTAAATATAGGCTACATCTACATTTTTGGTAAATGTATATTCGTTTCAGCGGTTTCTTTTGAAATTAGTCCCAAAAATTTCACTGTGTAGATCATGGCATTTTGTTAAATAAATTACACTGTTATGGAATTCTTGGACTCCCCTATAGGTGGTTGGATTCTTACCTACAAGGTAGAACACAGCAGATCCAAATACAAGATAAGCTATCTAAAATTACACATTTACAATATGGGGTTCCTCAAGGATCCATTTTAGGCCCAATTCTATTTTTAATTTACATTATTGAGTATTGACGTTAGTGGCAAAAATCAAGGACAACTAATTCAATAAGCTGATGACACGACCATCAGTGTGGTTTCCAGCTCTACAGAACTCTTAGAGGTCGAAGCTTTTGAAAATGTCAATATTTGTTCCCAATATTTTGAAAACTTGAATCTTAAAACAAATTATACAAAGTCCAACTATATTAACTTTAATTTGAGTCGTTCAAATTTTGATTTTGGTCCAGCAATTATGATAAATGATCATATACTTGAAGAAGTTAAGTATACTAAATTTCTTGGGATGTTCATTGACATCAACTTTTAGGTGGGACAGCCATTGATTATATCGGTAAAAGATTTCCTCAGGAACTTTTCTGCTTAGAAACCTATGCCAATATTGTGAGCCAGATATTCTAAGAACGGCCTACTTTGGTCTAATCCAATCATACATAAATTATGTAATTATTGTCTGGGATTCGTGTCCTACTTACAAATTTCTTCGGATATTTGTACTACAAGAGCAATCCAAATTATATCAAACTTAAAATATAGGGTTCTTGCAAAAAAAGTTCCAAAATTTGCAAATTTTAACTCTTCCATCTATTTATATTTATGAGACAATTATGTTTTGTTTAAACCTTAACAACTTAATTAGAGGTCATGATATTCATAATTACAAAACTAGGAACAATTACAATGTAGATTGGAAAACTACAGAACAAACATCTTCAAAGACTACCTAGTCAAATGGGGTGAAGTTATATATATAAACTCCCGAAGATCTAAAACATACAAAATTTAAACACTTTTAAGACTAGACTAAAACATTATTTGATTCAGCATGTTTTTATAATGTAAGTAAATTTTTGAACCAATAAAAAACCCTTTGTTTAAATTTTTGATTCAGTAAGAATATTATTAGTCCACTGTCTGTCAGTCTGAATGGAATTTGCGTTTTTGAATTTGCATGTCAATTCGCTTAACATAGGCCTAAAGTTCAACTAGCTCAGTTTTGGAGCACTTAAGGGCCCTCTAACGTCTTTTTCTCTTATTTTTGGATAGTCTGATAAATTTTAGTTGGGCCGAGGGTCCAGTCCGAGGTGGCGAGCACAGAGGGATTCTACTGTGTTGATCTGGAATGTTATCTTTATTCAACAACATTGTGAACTATTTGTATTGCAAAAATCTCTGCAAGAAGACATTTTTCATTCTTGGGCTCCCCCAACTTTAAAATATATTACGAGTAATTAATAAAGCACCAACCGGTCGCAGTGGAGGAGGCAGTGTGCTGACGTCTTCGTTGCGTATTGTCAGCTGGGTGAGGAACCGGTTCACGTGGTCGCCCAGCTGTTCACTGAACACAGTCTCCTGTTCACGCATGTTTGTGAAGTGACCTTGCGCTGTCTCTATGAACGAGTTCACCAGGTCCCCCAGACTGCGCTCGAACAAGGCAAACACCTCCTGCAATCAGACCTGGGACATGTGGGCAAATCCACTACATCTTCCTGTCAGAATTTCAGTATAAAATATATTGTTGTTAACAAAAAAAAAAAGGAGATATCCAGACGGTAACAGGTCAGTGATTAATTAGTGACAGTTAACGTCAAGCTAATATTAAATACTACTGAATAGTCGAAACGTGGAACTTTTTTAGATGACATCTACATTTGGCAACTCGGTATGGTTGGAATCTGGGCGCTAACTCCAGAGCTTATCACTGGCCAAGGTTAGATCCCTGCAGTCACCACTTACATTTGTAAAGTGACTATACGGTAACGCTAGGTAAAGGACTAAAGGTCGAGGTTGAGTGGTAGAGAGGACTTTGTAGTCCTAACTTTAAACAAGAGAAACTTTACCTTTTACATTTGTTAGTTGATTTATTCCATATTCCTAAGTGTACAAGTTAAACCTAGTTGGACCGTTTTTCACCTTGAGCTGTTCGGAGAGTACAAGCTCCAGACTCATGAGTTCCTTCTTGACGTTGGTGCACGCAAGAGTCGCACGGTCGATCTTGCACTCCACGCTGCGCGCAGGCTATCCTCACTCGAGTTCTTGTTCACCGTTGACAGCGACTCCTCGATGTCCACAAACAATTGAGACTTACACTCTAGGAATCTCTCAAAAATTCTGAAAACGAGATTTGTTGAGGTAATAAAGTGGAATTGTGTTTTAATGTATTAAGTTTTTATTGGCTAAATCTTCCTAAATAGAAGTAGTGTGGAGTCTAATTCCATTTATTGAGTTTGCTGATTCCAGAAAGAATGATCAAAAATGAAGAATTGATTAAATGGTTTTTGTGATGGTTAGTGTCAGCAAAAAGAACTGTGAATCGACGGATTTACAATGATGCAAAGGTATTTATATTCAATATTGATTGTAAGCTTTGAAACAGGAGTAGTTTAATGTTGCACTTACTGTCTTTGATTTTCCCTGCTCTTGATAATTGCGTCTTTGGTTCCTTCGTTGAACCACTCGATCTCTTTTTCCCACAACTTCAACTGTTCTAGGCCTACTTTAAATATCTCTGTAGCCGACACATGAATTGCCTCTTTGAATCTGAGAATAAAAATTAAATGAGTACCAGCAGAGATTAACAACACGAATGTTATTTGTGGAACAATTAAGGCAAAAATAAAATACAATAATACAGTTTTAGTAAAATATTTGCAAATAATAATAACAACACTTCCTGATATAAAATTTACACAAGTTAAAAGCAATAATACGTCTAGAATGTTTGGCCTGTGGTGGATCCAGCGGGAGATCATGGGGGTCACAGAATATTTTTTTATAGTATCACTAAATCAAAAACAGTTTTGTCTTTGTTGACAAAAAAGCACAAACAAGTATGGATAAGGCAAACTCGTTGGTGCTGTTTAAATTATACTGAATAGGCTGGAATGGCAAACAGGTAGATTATAGAGTCTCTAGTGTAGTGTCAAATAATTTATAAAACTGTGGATGAATATCAAATAAACACTAGTAAAATTATCTTTTGTAAGTTAAAAAAGATGGTTTTATGGGTCAGAATTGTGTTAAAACTGCTAATTCCACATTTATGACTTGATATGGGGATCAGCCATTACTAGTTTGTAACAAGACTACACCTCATCATCCATCAAAACATCACACTCGCCACCATTTCATATTCATCTTAAAATACCCTCTAAGAGTGGTCGGTGTCTCAAAACAAAGTATTTAAAATGATCAACTTTTTCTGATGGACGATCCCCAGACCACTCACTCCTACTAGATTTTAAGTTTGTCCTTAGATCCGCCCCTAAATTTAACTTACTTGGTGAACAAATCGACAACCTCCTCGCCAATGAGCAGTAGAGCCTCACTGTTACAGTCCGCTTCCAACATCGCTTCGTACAGCTGGTGTCCGTCCAGTCCCTCGACAAACGCCTGCCTGTGTGTCTCCTCTTTGTCCGCACCTTCCTGCTTCTCTCGGGCGATCTTCGCCTGCTCCGCTTCCGACCGCTCCAGAACTGTCAGATCAGACCTGCAACAGCGATAGTGTTGTCAAATGAACACTTCTAGCAAAGGGTTATTGTTGTTAACACATTCACTGCTACGGACATGTTTTAACATGAAAATTTGTATTTGATTCAATGTTAAGTCAGTGGCACGGTTCCATGCCGCTAACAGCGAATGGGTTAAAGTGTTAAAACATAAAAACAGTGGAAAAAGTTTGCTATGTTTTAGGAAAAGTTCTTGTGTAACCAAAACTCCAACTTTTACAGCAGGAAAGCCATTATAAACTCAATGTTTTTGTTGAAATTTTAACTTGAAAATTAAAATTCTCGATATTTCTTTTTGAACAATATGACTTTCTTCTTTAAAGATTTGACTTCTAATTTTTGGTCAAGATTTGAAGTAATGAGTACAGTATGAGGTTGCCATCTTAACCATGTGGCAAGAATTGAGGTTGGGTTAGGATAGGCGTGAATCTAGTGCGCAGTAGTGCGAGATCTTTCTGGCGAAAATAAGAATCCCTGAAATCCCTACGTAGCTTAATGAAAGTCAATGAAAGTTGACAATTTGGTTGATACAAGTCAACAAAGGTCAACTTAATAGCTCTGTAAATTAATTTTTTAAGATTTGTCAGAAAACAAAAGAAGGTATATTTTCAATTGGATTTTCCATCTTTCATATTTGGAGTGTAAATTATGAATCAAACTTCGGTACTTACAAACACATGTCGTCCGTTGACTCGCTCATCCTTGGTGATGAGTTGGTACTCGTAGTACTGCAGCCTCGGCAGATACGCGGCGACGTATACTCCCGGAACCCTGTCTTCTTGGCACAAGGGTTGTCCGCCATGTTCAGCGAGAACAGGTTCATGTCTCGCAAGTGCAAGATCTTTGCAAACACAGGAATTGTCACTGACAGATGTATCGAGGAGCTTGCTACTAGCGTTAAGAGTTTCCTAGCAAAGTGTCGCTACGATTGCACCATCCGACAGACCTATTAATCTGAGTGTTCTTCCTAAACATGTGACTGTCAAAGGCCTAAAATCAACAAGCTGGTGAAGCTGAATATATTGGAAATAAAACGTATCTAAATCAGGTGAGAAATTTGGGTTCCAATCCCAATTTGGACCAAAATATTCGTCTGCAATTTCTTTAGTCAAATTAATTGTGGAGAAATTTTCTGCAAACTAATTCAGCCCATAAAACCTAAAGTGGAGAAGTGTTTTAGTGTGAGCCAAATCTAAAAAGACAATCAAAATAGGAAAGTCAAGGTTGGAATAATTGGGATTTAAAACTCTTAGAAGAAATTAAAACACATGCTTTCTGCAAAATCACAGCGTCTGGAATTACATGAAAGTACTTGGAGAATGGCCGTATGGGAAAATGACTTGCTTTTAAACTCTAGTTCCTCATTTGAGCATATGTAGATGAAGGATGATTCTGGATAGGGTTCAGGCCGGAGGCAGTGTGGTGTTTTGTAGTGCTCAGGTTTTCATTTACTAGCGCAAACATGAAAGGTAAAGTTTATCTTTTTTAACGAGGCAAAGTTAGGACTAGTAAGTCCTCTCTACTTCTCAACCTCGACCTTTACCTGGTGCTACTGTATAGTCACTTTACAAAAATAAGTGGTGACTGTGGGGATCGAACTAGCACCAAGGGAGTGATAAGCATGTGCACTTTGTACAAGATCAGTAAACAGTAGCTAAATTTTCTATGTTTGGAAAACAACTTTCTTACCGTCTCTTTTTCTTCAATTTTATTGCGCCCAATAGTAAATACTTTCAATTCCTTCAAGTGGTTTAAATTTTCGAGTTTTGTTATCAAGTTTGAAAATAAGGAAAGGTGTTGCAGTTTTGTTAGCTTCTGAAAAATTTCCAGGAATTTAAATTTGTTCCATGTTTTTTATGATAAAAGTAAAAGTACCAAATATATTTAACACACGTCCATCGGAAAGATTTGATATGCTAGGGGTACACTCTATTAAGCCTGTATGTTAACGTAACAAGCTTTTTCCTACGCTCACACCTGAAATTTGTGCTCTATACCATGGGCTATGCAACTTGAAATTAAAATCAAGAAATATTATATACATGATACAGTATATGTAATAGCCAGTAGACCATTTATAATTTTTAATTGGGGATGAAATCTTTATTTTTATTTTTAGTAGGCCTAACAGAAAACACTGCAAAGGAGGCATTAAAATAATTTATGTTCAAGTATATCAAAATAAAAATATTCCAGTCTTAATTGTACGCTTTCTAAATTTGTCATCAGCTTTTTCATATAATCTGAAGAGAGATTTATATGAGTGTATTATATAAGATAATATGAGATAAAGAAATTAGGTACTTACTTCTATGTTCTCAATTACTTCTATTCTATTAAAAGACAAATTCAAGTCCACCAAATTCACAAGTGACTCCAAATTTTCAATTTTTGAAATAAAATTTCCTGTCAGCTTCAAGATGGTGAGAGCTGGCATGATCCATAAGTGATCAATTTTCAAAATATCTAAAGAAAAGTCTTTTATTAGTTTCAAATAACAAGAAGTTGTTCTTTTGTGATTGCGGAGCTTTATTCCCTGAAAACCCTTTCTTTAAAAAAACAACAACAATTATACACTCATGGACAAAATTATGGCACCAAATGGTTTTCTTTAATTTCATCATCCTTTTTTGTTTAACACCCTGTATAGTTTTTGTAATAGTTCAGTTGGTTTTTAATATTTACGTACGCTTTGCTAAAGAAAATTCGAATTTAAAACGAAAAAGAGGCAATGAAATGAAAGAAAATTATTTGGTTCCATAATTTTGTCCATGAGTGTATATTCAGCTGCCTGCCCAGGGGCATCATCCACTCTGTATAATTCACAACAGCCATAAAAACCTCTAGTTTAAGTCCCAGGAAAACTGATAGTTTAGAAATAAAATGTTGAAAATGCTTCACTTGGCCGCGAAGCCTAACCTATATATTCTATATATATATATATATATTCTAATACGATTCCTCCCAATTAGGCATAACTATTATAAACAAAGTGGTACTGACATAGTGCACCAGTTTCATTTTAAAAAATGCTCTAGCTTAAATTAAAAATGAAACTTAAATTCAGCCCACTAAAAAGCCTACCACTATTACACTAACCCAAATGCTCCAAAAATAATTGTTGGACATCCTCAAACGAGTAACCTTCCCCTCATCCAAATTGACTCCAGGCACATCATCCTTGATCATTTTCCTGATTGATGTCCTGATCATCTCCGTGTTGATGACACCTGGCTTCGGACGCCATCGGTTATCACTATCCGACAATTCCATTTATTGCTTATAAAATATAGGTTTAGGTAAAATTAAGTTTTATAAAATGATGTCTGGTGTAAAACTTGTTTTGATGGAAAGTAAACAACGTTGCCACATGTTTTAAAAATACAGAATATGTATTTAGATTTGTTATTTTTTATATACAATGATAAAATATTGACTGTATTATATAATAAAATTGTACAAACAAAAACAGTAATTGGTAAAAAATAATTTTTGTATAGAATTTTGTAGCAAGGATGGTTTTGATCTTACAACTTTATTTCAATATCCGGGGTGAGTTTTAAACTTCCCTCCCCCGCCTTAACTTTTAAAAAAGGAAATATTTTGAAAAACCCTTTGGGGAATGTTTTTATAGGATCCTAAAGTGGGTTTTGACGCATACTTTGCGTCACCAACCCCCCAACCAAAACCGGTGGGGGGGAAGACCTCCCAATTTTTTGACCCCCCAGAGAATTTAACACAATTTAACGATTAAAAAACTTGTTTACAAAACGACAAAGCCAAATCATTGGTAAAAAGAAAACTTACAGTCGCTGGTAAGACTTAATAAGGGAAGTGTAGTTTTAATAATTTTTAATTAGCTATCCAAGAATTCCTGTACACTATAAAATTATTGTTGAATCAAATATTTTTAAGGCTATTTTTAATGTACCTACACCACAGCTTTTTACATTGTCAGATAATTTATTGTATAATTTTCGCCCAGCTTCAATAAGAAGCTTATCATAATTATAGAGTAGTCTAACAATGCCGTGTCTAAAGTTTATCTTGATCAAAACATGTATAATAAAACCTGTTGAGCCACTCTGCCAATTATAGTTAACTTGAAGTACCCATGTTCAATAATACATAAATAAGACAGTGTTAAAGTGGTAAAACTTTCTTTACAGCCATCTTGTATATTGAATCCTAGAATCTTAGACTTATCCTGGAACCGCTTTCTGTATTGGTTAGAAAGTGCATCAAAGAATAAGTGTAGTTGTTAAACTAGACAAAATGATTAATAATCAAAATATTTCACTCAGAACCAATGATAAGCAAGATAACCTCAGTAATGTTGCCTTTCCTAAACGACCATGACCTCCAAACCAGACAAAGTCAAGTCGAGTTGTACCAAGGTCATAAGAAAATATATGGTTAATTTATTCAATGAATTATGTTTAGTGAAACACATTGTGTAAAAATGTTAAGCGATAACATATGTGCCCCAAAAGCCAAGTCCCCCAAAGCTCACCATTTTGTATCAAAATTTACAACATTTTCCAGGGAGACTCCATACCCCCCTTTTTCACTGGGGAGTACTACATACCACCCCTTCCCCCTGGGTTCCTTGGTAAGGGCATAAAATTTGGTTTTCACCTTAGGTTGCGGGCCTGGATACAACTCAATGTATATTGTAAACAAACAATAAAATGTCGACTGAATGTATATTGGATAAACATTCAGATTTAAGTACTTCTCTAAATTTGAAGGCAGAAATAGTTGGGCCGGATGGTATAGTGGTTTAGCATAACCGCCCGCAAGCGGGAGACCAGGTTCAAGTCCCGGTTCGGTCCAAACATTTTTGTCTTCAAATTTCTTTAGTAGTAAAGACAAATAAAATATTTAAAAAGTTGTGTTGTAGGAGTAACCATGTAAAACAACTGGAAATTTCTCTGATAGTTCTTAGTTAAAGTGTTTACATAATAATAATACTAATCGTGGGAAAGTGCCTTCATGTTTGAACTCGCAAAACTTTCACAGTACTGAAAACTTCACAAAAATTGCCTTAATTTGAAGGAGTAAGACAGTAATTACTGCATCGAGACAACAGTACATTTTTTATTTGAAAAATGTTGAATTTTTAATTTGTGTAATTTATAAACAAGAGTTTCGGAATAGGCATTTTATCCATGTATATTATGTTTTAGCACTTTTGTGATTTTTCAATATGTAACGATTTTGATAACTCAATTTAAAACAAGACTAGTTTTAATTTACTATTTCATTAATTGCGTTCATTATGTTATAAATATTTCAACATTCTTTCAACAAAGAAATTTAAATTACAAATTATAGTGTAGCAGGGTAGAATCAAAGTATTTATTGTCAAAAATTATATAGCATAGACAAACGTCAACATATATAAGTACAAATTATTTACATCCATTATACAGTGTAAAACTAACTGAAAATTACACTGAAGATGCCTTATCTTCTAAGAAGTCTTCAACACTGTAATATTCTCCTTGAAGTAAAAATTCTTTCAGTCTATGCCTAAATTTTTATGGTTATTAATATTTCTTATGTCTTTAGGCAATTTGTTGTATACCTTAGTACAAGAATACATCACTTGTTTTTGATAGAAGGATGTGGAATGGGGAAGGACTGCCAGGTCACCAGAATTGCGCAAGTTGTACTCAGAATGGCAAACTGGAAATTTCGTTGGGTGCTTTTTCACGAGACATGCAGCTTCTAGGATGTACAAAGATGGAAATGTCAGAATTCGGTTGGTTTTGAAGACTCCTCTGCAAGATTCTAACGATTAATGACCCATTCTAAGGAAGAGTCGGTCTTAGTTTGTAACAAGACTACACCTCATAACTCATTACTACCACTCATCACACTCGTCCTTCACCACATATATGTCTTAAAATACCCTCATGAGAGTGGTCGGCATCTCAAATAGTGATTTAGTTGTCAACAAAATTTTATTTAAAAGATTTTCAAATAAGTCTTGAGGATTCTTTTACATCCAACACTATTTAAAACTTAAATACACTCTTGCTACTAATTCTCTTTTGAATTTTCTACACAATCATGGTCAAAGCAATAAAAATGCTAATGCTTTGTTGATTGTAGCATACAATTAACTGCTTGATTATACATCATTAATTGTCCTAAATGACCAATACGTTCTTTATTTTTATGTAATCATCATAAAACGTGAAGTGACTGGCAACGCCAGTTCCAAAGACGAAGTAGATCTTGGAAAAATGTCCCAAAATAGCATTACTTAAGTCTGAAACTCTAAGTTTGCGAAATTGTTCATAATTATACATATTATACTTTCAAACGTGTTAAATTGACATTTAGCCACATCTGAACTTAACTAGGTTTAGTTAGAAAAACGGACTTCTCCAGCCATTTCAGGAAGAAAACTACCTTACGTTTCGGGCAGTTGGTAAACTCCACCCGTTCTCAAGGGCCTAACCTAAAATATGTACATAAAACCCCCTAAAAATAGAAAAAAGAAAAGGGGTTTCTATTTTTTCTATTTTTAGGTTGTCTTACGATGTAGTTGTTAACCTTCTTCAGCCTTTCCTAAAAAAAATAATCACAATGTGACAAAAAGAAAAAAAAACATCGGACCACGAGATAATCTGTGGTCAGCTGGGCCTACTCTGTGTCAATCACATGTTGCGTGGTGATCAGCTGACTATCACCGTGTTATCATGCCCCCGGCTTGCACAAGATGGGTGGGGAGGGGTGATAACATTGCAATCCTCACCCAGCCCTGCCTTGACCTTGCGACCTGCAGATATCTACTGATAATACAGTGTCCTAACCCGTATGAGTAGGTTCACACTTAACTATTTTTATAACGAAATACTTTTCAGTTTTCAGACTAAAGGTTTTTGACATATTTACTGTTAGGTGGAAACAAAAGACTCAAATGACAAATTAAATGAAGTAGTAATGTCCACACGTTTCAATTTTTTGGTAGGAAAAGGTAGTCCGAAAAAGTGCTTGGAAAGTCTTGGATTTAATTGTATACCAAAATTGAAGAACAGTCTAAACTAAAATTCGGCATGACTCGACAAAGACTGACATTTCAAAACTTTTTAGCTTACAAAAATGAACTTTGAAAGCTTATGACTTATAAGTTAGAACCTCTTCAGCGACACCTCCCCTGGATATTATGTACAACATATCCCATCCAAATCAGCGCAAAAGTGACGAAACTGAAAATGTCGTTATAATTTTCTGAATATTTCTGGTTGTATTGCATCTCCAGGAGTTTATGTAGGGCTTCGTCGTAGCTTGAATGTGTAATAACTGCATGTACCTTTTTAAACCAGGTAATACCTTGAATAGAGTTGGCAGTCATTATTTCACTTTCGATTTATTGTTTTTTTGGTACTACAATTTGAATTTTGACCCTAGCCCATACTTATGAACCTACTTAGGTAGGGCATATAGAGGCTAAGGCCCCTCCCACCCCCAAAATGTTGTTGAGCTCACATTTTTTTACCTAAAACTATTCTAAGTGCCCATCTTTACTGAAAACTTACAATTGTCCCCTGGTCCCTTCCGAGTTTTGCAAACTGTTGACAGAAATAGTGTTTTTAAGTAACTTATGATTATAATAATAATCCACGGTGAGCCAGGTAGGACCACGTGATGGGCGATGTTTGAGTCGAACATGTGTTTGAAGCTGTGAACCCGACACAGTGTAGATTCCAGTGTTGGTTACCAGGATGCGCTACTCACTTGACTCACACAGCTGAGTGCACTGCAAATGGTGTAATTGAGGTGCAAAGCCCAAACGCCTAAAAGGGAGTCGAACCCGGAGTCCAGTTGCTTATCCTTCTAGAGTCTACTAGTAGACCATCGAGATCCCATAACCTATGAATTAGAGGTAAATTTTCGTAAACCATCCAAATACAAAAACCTGCCATCGGGGTTTTGTTTTACAAAAATACACCATTAGAATCTTGGGAAACTGATAACATAAAGAGACTTTTGTCGAAATTTATTTCAGCAATTAGAAATTTTACTTTTCCGTTGACCTGCGAGTTGAATCGCGCGCGACTCGGAGCTGATCACCCTCTGGCGCGGGTCGATCCTCGCAGTCACCACTTACAATTGTAATGTGACTCTACGGTAACGCTAGGTAAAGATCGAGGTTGAGTGGTAGAGGGCTTCGTAGTCCTTAACCTTTACCTTTTTACTTTATATTTACGAAACTATCCTTTTCACCTTGTCTAAATGTAATTTGGTCCAGGGCAATGACATTCATAGTTAAGATACCCGATCAGTAAATAACCATAGAATTGGCTGTCATATACGTGAAATATTCAAGAAATTACCTTATTGTTATTGTTTGATGAACTACCAGATCAAATTCAAAATCTTTAAAGATCGCAATTATTCAAAGGAAAATTAAGAAATATTTAATCTCCAACACATTTTTTATAGTATGGAGGAACTTTTAGATCTCTCAATCACCACTTGAAAAGTCTGGAACTTATTGTATAAATAAATTGTATGTTAAGAAATAAGAATCGTTTAAATGGCCAGAGGCTTGACAATTTAATATTTTTATGCACCAATAATTTGTAATGGTTAATAAATTGTTAAACCAGTGTGCAAGCACTACTACAAAATTATCTAAAAATATCCCCTAAAATGTATTAGTTCACGTCTAACTTTTCCCCGACCCCTTCGTTTCTTTTGAGCGCTTTTGGGTCCCCGGTAGTGCTGGAAACTTTCAGACAATCGGCAAGGGAAGTATTTTTACTTTTCAAAAATTACTTTTCAAGCTGGAAAATATGTTGCTTCAGCCTCTCCCCCAAATATATCCAAATATATCTAGTGACGCCCCCTGGTCGCTCCCCGCTGAAACAAAACAGACCAAAGTTTAGAAAAAGTGCTTATTCCATGAAAATAAACAAATACATTAGCGGATAAGGAAGAAAACAGCTGTTGCTAAATTTAAACTCAACCTTCAAAGGCCTCAGAGCAAACTTCGAGTCTTGACGTCTTTCTGCTATCTGACATTCGGGACAGCGGAGGTTATCTGAACCCGCGGCGTTGCTCAAGAGAGAGGTTCGAAGTTGATCAACAATACTCTCTGGTCAAAGACGTTGGCGATTTAAAAGCACATTAAAGGCGCTTTTGCTGCGGCGTATTAGTTGTTCGTAGAGGCGTAGTCAAAACCCACGTGACCCTTCAGTAAGTCAAAACTCTAGTCAAAGAGTGCGCTGACAAGAGTGCATTACGTCATAGCACAAAATGCTGATTTCACGTACTTTTAGCGACAAAACAACGGCACCTGAACAAAAAGTAAAACTTTCAAACAATTTTCAGGATGAAAATTCAGAAATTTTTAGAACAGTTACGTAAAGCCGAGAACACACTTTGGAACGTCATAGTTTTCATACTACTCCTTGTTATCGAATTTCCTTTGGAAAATGAGATATTCTTGCCGGCAGCATGGTAAGACTCAGACCCGGGACCGTGAATTGAGCACCGATCCTGACCCCTGACAATGTTTGAGCATTTTTTCACACTTTATATGTATATGTGTGTGTACTCTCTACAAATCACTAAATCACTATTTGAGATGCCGACCACTCTCATGAGGGTATTTTAAGGCAAACATTTGGTGAGGGATGAGTGTGATGAGTGGTAGTAATGAGTTATGAGGTGTAGTCTTGTTACAAACTAAGGCCCCGTCTCTTCCTTAGAATGGGTCATTAATTAATAGCCCAATGACCAATGGAAATACAAGGACCAACGGGTTAACGTGACTTCCGAATCACGCAGGTGATGGTCTGATATGTCTGAACAATGGTGGGAGTTGATGCGGGTATCATCAGATGATCACTGAGACTATCTGAGCCGCTTTAGACCTATATCATCCTCAAAACCTTTTTTCTCAAAGTCGTATTTTTTGTCCGATTATCGTGGTATTTGGTACAAATGTTCCTTTTGTAAATAACTCAATCAAGTTCATTAGCCAGTAAAATCGGGCTACCGGTTACTTTGGGAGTTTCAGTTAAAAAGTAGTTTTAATGATTTAAAAACAGTACATTTCATCCGATTTTGATGAAATTTGAAATAAATACGTATTTTGAGAAGTATTTATCAATTTGCAAAAAGTTACAACAATTCACTTAGTCGTTTCAAAATAACGGCCATAGAAGTGATTTTCCGCTATATATCAGCGTAGCCAGTTTTTGATAACATTTACTTTCACGATATCTAATTAAATTTTCTGTCAAAGCTGTCAGTAAATACAAACAAAAGTCAAACTATTCAATTTTTTACCACCGCCGATCCACCATGAACATATTTATACGTGTCTCTGACAAAAACACAGAGAACAGGAGACACGCCACAGAGAAACACAAAACCCAAACAAACCGGAAGTGAAAAGAATGACAGCAAAAAACGCGCGTCTACCGCGATGTTCAAGGTGGGTCAGTTTGCGTCAGTTTTTCAACCATATCACAAGCTAGGGTTTAGTCACTCGCATCTTTCTAAGTGATAAGTGATAAGGACATAAGTATTGGATGAGTCGAACTGTAGTGCTTACATACGATCAATTAAAGCTAGACTAAAACGATAAAATATCACTCTGCGTTACTGGCTCCGAAAAAGCCGTTTTACCAATCTTCTGATTAGAGAAAGATGTGTTAATTTTTGTCAGCAGTAATAGGTTTCTCCCCACTTCTTATAAAGAATTTAATCAGCGAGTGAATCAAAACCCTGAACACAACTGTCAAAATTCAAAACAGTGAAAAGAAATTAAATGGCCAAAGACGAGCCAATAAATTATGGAACATGTACACAAACTCTCATCACACCACCATTCCTCCCGTATTCACTTTACCTTCTAAAAAGTGTAGTCGGTGTCTCAATTCAAGTCAGTCACTTTTTGCGATGGCGATGCTAAAAAAGGTTTGTCTTGTTGAACGAGGCGAAGTTAGGACTGCAAAGTCCTCTCTACCACTCAACCTCGACCTTCATCTAGCGTCACCGTATAATCACATTGCAAATTGTAAGTGGTGACTGCGGGGATCGAACCCTCACCACCGGAGTGAGAGTTCCGGAGTCGCGCGCGATACCAATCCGCCACGGATCCGCCTTGACTTGCTAAGATGCTAACATGCCAATATTATTTTAGTCCCTTTAATTCCCACCACAACGTGTACATGACAACAGGTCCACAGATAATGAATTCTGTCACGTTTGCCTTTGTGCCAGCTGACCGGTAATCTGCGGTGTATCACGTGATCACGTGATCATGAAGGCAGTGATCAGCTGAGCCGCGGCTGGCAGATCCAGGAGGCAGGAGGCACTTGCTACAGGCAACTGGAACGCCTTGGTTCAACATTTAACATTCCTGTACTAACTGAGGTCATCTCAAGGTCAACATTCTCGTTTTCCGACGCGTAAAATTACAGGTTCGCGGACACAATTCATCGCGACGTGGTTTTGTGGTTGAGTTTGGTTAGGAGAAAGGCTCTTACACATTTGAAATTTGAACTACCAAGTTTATAAAAATCGTTCAGTATTAAAATTATGTTTGTAATATTTTCAGCTTGTTGATTTATAGTCACTATTTGAGTCACATGTTTCGGATAAACATTCAGATTTAAGTACCTCTCTAAATTTGAAGGCGTAAATAGTTGGGTCGGATGGTGTAGTGGTCAACATAATCGCTCAGCGCAAGCGAGAGCCCGGGTTCGAGTCCCGGTTCGGTCCAAACCTTTTTGTCTTCAAATTTCTTTAGGCCTAGTTATAAAATTCTTTCAGTAAAGTATCTTCGAGGAGGGTTGATTTGAAATAATTTGCAAATGAAGTGGTGATCACTCGATCATCGTACAAACAATATTCATTCTGACAAAACCTATGACTGAAGCAACATTCACTTCTCCTAAAACTTATTTTACGATGTCTTTCTGGTTTGAGATTATGCAACATTTAGTCAACTAATAATGACATGACAACTTCGACGAGCTTGCAGGCAAACTGGTGAAGTGTTTGAAATTATAATAATTGCAAACACCTTTTTCATTACGTCAGTCAAAGGTGTTTACAAATATTAATTTTATTGCTGAATTTATACGTTTTGGAAATATTATCCATTACTATTCTAAATTTTATAAAGATAAAGTCTATTTAGTTCCTTTTTCTTTTCTCAAAAACGCGTTTTCCATCATACTCCCAAAAGTGTTGTTATGTATGCGATCTATTACACAATTTAGTTCCACCATTCCATATTCACCTTAAAATACGCTCTAGGAATGATCGTTGTCTCAAAGCAAAAGTATCAACACAAAAAGTATACAGGGACACTCTGCAACGGAGGTAGTGTTATACCTAAGAGACTATAAGTTGAGGTAGACCATGGGCAACGAACTGTGAATGAACTGTTTACCGTCACGCTGGACGACTTCCATTCCATCTCATCTCGACACTGTGGAGGTTAGGATGCTTATCCTGTCCCCTGTAGCACACCGGATGTTCCCATGTTCAAGATCAGTTCAGCAGTGGCTGGCAACACCATGCCGCGGAATACACGAGTATCACGCGGCCCACAGATAACTGATTGTTAGGTAATATCAGCTGTTCACTGTTTATCTGTGGTTTATCTCTCGGTGTGTCAGCTGATCACAACAATGTTGCAGACGTTTAGTGCGTGAGGTGTGATTATTTAACCTCTAAATTGTGTATTGTTTTTGTTCAGTCGTTAGTGGACGTTGTTTGTGTGCAATTTCAAATCGCATTTTGGTGAGTTTAAAACATTAGTCAAATTAGGAATTAGATATTTTAATGCTAGAAAGTACTGTTTATTTTAAGAAATGACAATAAGTCTAATGTCAAAAATGTACAAAATAATTGTTTTTGACAATAAAATAACATGATTTTTAAATACTACAAGTAAGTCCGAACCGTAATTAATCGTGTATTTGTATTGACTATTTTCAACGTTTTGTGGGAGGAGGTATTAACGCCCTGGATGTAGCCACAACATAGTCTATTATAATACAATCATGAAATCACTTATAAAACACAACTGGTTAGGTAGGTGCCTCGTGATAAAATTGGCGGTTTTACTTATTAGCTATCATCTCGACAAGTTTCGACGTGTTAGTCTAGTCTCTATCTAGTGCTAGACTGCTAAAACTTTCTTTCAGAACGCAGTTATTCGTGTAAACAATAACATTAAGTTCTAATCCAAACCTGTTTATCAAATCATGACCTGAATAAATAGTAAACACCGTTAGTTCCAATTACTACGCCGATTTCATTCATAATGAGTCAGCTGGTGGGGTCAGGTTTGTTTTTACTACACGACAGAGAGTAGGGAATCGTACGATGTCTTCCCGGCCTCTGATTGGCTGGAGGGACCAGGTGATCCAGCTTCAGCCTGTTGCCGCAGGAGCGCTAGTGTACAGCTGGAAATCGGCATTGTTGCTGTTTCCTTCACCTTGTCATAGCTTCTCGGCGTATTTGACAGTTTGCAATTTTTGTTCCGGCTTTCCATTTCTCGCAGTTGTGTACTATGGTCCTTTTCGCGCAGTCCAGGTAAGTGTTGGCATATGGATGTATTAAGCGAGTAGTTTAAAGCCTTAAAGTGTAGTTGTTATTATTGATTTATTTAAAACCTAACTGCAGGGAGTACCGGTTATTTTTTAAATTTACTACGCGTTTAAATGTTTTTTGCCCAGTAGGAAGTTATGACACACCGGAAGTATAAGTCTGATGTGATTTCGTAACACTGTAGTCGGCATACAATCCGAAAAAATTCGTGATAAATATTAAAATACAGATAAATACGAGTTTAGTTGGTTTATTTGTGCAATGTACAAATTAAATTAGATTAAATTTTAAATTTAATATACTTACTTTAAATAGTGTATAGCATATGGATACTGTTTTATTATTACAAAAATAAGCGCCGTGCTATACAGGAAATAATAGAAATGTGCGTTAAAACTAGTTATGGTAATTGGAAGACTTTGGAAAGTATAAAACCAAAAATAAAGCGATGTCTCTGATTTTTGCTACATGCCGCAAAAACAAAATCTCCACTAAAAATGGTATAAAGAAACAATATTTTATAATTAAGTCTGTTCGCTGTTTGATAAGAAAATGGATGGATCTTTGTGTTTGGGTTCATAGCTACTGCGTTTAAATTGGTCTAAAACGAGATTTGCCAATTAGGAATCAATCCACAGTTTCCACACAACGCATCTTCTTTCAATATAGTTGAAAAGTGAAAGTAATCTGTGGAATTTGAGCTATTGCACGGTAGTACATAAAATTACGAATTTATCTGATGGTGTAATGTTATTGCAAATAAATATACTGTAATACAAAAACTAAAATAGCTGTCCAATGTTTACTTCAAAGTATTTTAAATATCGCATTCGCTAAAATAATTAATAGTTTAAGTATAGAGTCGATTAAATAATTACAAGTAAACAATGCACCTCCTGCCAACACAGATTACAGCTAATTCAACAACAGAAGAAAAACACCTGTTCAAGCACAGGTAAATCAGCTGGCACAACAGGAATTCCCTTGCGGTGGGAAAACGAGGGAAATTCGCGCGCCGACCAGCTGTGCGCCGTGTGACAGCCGGCAATCGAACCGTGGTTGAGCGGGTCAGGGGGGGGGACGGCGGCCTGTGATTGGTCGAGTTCACATGGCCTGACGCGACAGACGATAAGACGTACAATAAAGCTTTCTGCAAGCCCCGAGCTCGGTCCTTTGGCCGATAAATTGTGTGTGCGGTTGTAAATTGGTGTTGTGTGCGATTTTCGGATTGAAATCAACGATCCGGTCGTCGACAGACGGATACTTGTGATTCATTTGGAAACGGTGAGTGAGTATTTGCGTTGCAAATCAGGTTGAACTTTTAGGTTAGGTCGCATTGTTTTCGTGTCGCTAATTTGTGTTGAATCTAATTAGGCGTTGTTTTGTGATTTTCGCTTTTTATTTAACCAGTTTGTAAATAGCTTCCGAATGATATTATTTTAATATAAGTCCTCGATTACAGTTTAGTCTTAATTTTCGTATTAAAGATTCAATAAAATTAGGCCTATAAAATTGTACATCATAATCGTATTTCGCGTTTGTGTACATCAACAAGTTCATTTTGTGCTGAAGAATACTCGTATCTCGTCTTATAAGTTCCAATAGTACACAATTAGACACATTTTGCAATTGAAAACAATATTTTAATTTTAAACCAAAGCCCTCGGCAGTTGTACAAAACAACAACAAACTTTAAACAACTGAAAATCTAACAAGACATTTAGTACACTATTAAAATGCAAAAAATTAATTTTTAATTTTAAACTTTGAATAATTTTAATAGTTTTGTAATTACCAGAAGATGACTATGCTAAGACAAACCGGAAGAATAGGTTTACATTAGAACCACTTTTGACTTTGTTTCTATTTCTTAATTCTTATCTGCACCAAGTACCGTGATAACAGGTTAGTGAATAAGTGGAACTAAAAATAAGCTTGTATCATAATTTCTCTCTATCCAATGATTGTACACAAAACATACTTAGCTTTCCTCATAGACAAAACTTTAAGGTGTATATAATGCAACATTTAAAAGACAATTCGTTAAAAGTTCTTTAGATTTTAGTAAAAAAGACATTGTTTATTTAGTCATAAAACATTGATGAACATTTTAATAAGACTTAGTTTGAGTTGAACACATAAATACAGTACAACGGTTGAAATGAAATATGTTTAAATATAGTTAGTAACAAAGTAGAATCTGTATACAGCTATGGTTTCCTAGACATTGGTGAACATTTTGTTACAAACGTAAGATAACGGTAAACTTTTCTTGTCAACGAAATAATATAAGTGTGTTTTTCTAGAGAACGGTGGCCGCTTGAATATTATGATTCGCAACGAAATATTCGTGGAATACATGACATAGTAGCCTATATTTTACTACAAGTAACAAAAGTGATATTTTTCTTTGTAGTTTGATTTTAACAACAAAATGTCCGTATTAAAAAATATGTAGTTAGTGAAAACTCATTGAAAACTACATGTTTAAGTTAATTAGGTTCCAGCAGAAAAAACACACACACATATGATTGTATTATTATAATAAGATTAAGTAAGCAGATACACTTAATTTTTAAAACAACTTTAATGTGGCGAATGCGGCATTACATGGCCGGTTGGTTTTGTAGTACGATGTCTCCCTTCACTTTCTGTGGTTGTCTCTCGTTCGAAAACAAGCCAAAATGCGTCGAAATATCTTTCTCCAAGTACAGTCTGTTTGACTAGATTAATATAATTAACATATTTTTTGGATAAATCAACAGCTAGCCTATATCTTACCAAATTTTACTGTACAGAAACAATAATATAAAATGGGTTCTAAATCAACATGTTTTGAGACCTATAACCTCCAAATAGTTATACAACAGCTGATTTAGTTGTCAACACAAAACAGCTGATTTTGATATGTAATAGTGACGTCATTGTAAATAAAGCAAACACTTCTCGTCACTAAGGCAAACTTTGCCAAGGACGATCAATACCAACATTGCATGCAATACTGTAATGCACTTAGTCAAGCATGCGCTGTTATTGTTGAATATTCTTTGGAAAAATGAGATATTCATGCCGTCAGGATGAACGACCCGGACCCGGGACCATGAAATGAGCACCGATCCTGACCCCAGAGCACGTTTTGAGCATTTTTCACACTTTATATACATACTGTATGTATATATGTGTATCATCTCTACAGGTCGCATTTTGCGTCCGATTTTCCAAATTTGGTACAAATGTTCCTTTGTAAATATCTCGGTCAAGTTCGTTAACCAGCAAAATCGGAATACCTGAACCTAACTTTTGGAGGAGGGGACTTTTCACCAAAAGGGTTTAACGATTTAAAAACGGTAATTTTGTCAGATTTTGAGGACATTTGAAATACATATGTATTTTATTGTTATACAAACCAACAAAAATTGTTCTATTGATATAACAACAATTATGAAAATCCATCAAGTCGTTTCAAAATGGCGGCCAAAAAAATGATTTTTAGGACACTAACAGCGGAATGAGTTGTTCTATTTCAATGATATTTGAAATGTGTTATCGCTTCAAGATATGCATGAAACTTGCAGTAAAAAACACGTAAATCTGAGGTCGCAGAACAAAATTGTTCAAAATGGTGACTAATTAATTAATTAATTTCAAAATTGTGACTATTTTATGAACTTTAAACCAGTTTGAACTTGACAACCGAGAACCGAAGGCCTGGAGTAAAAAGCCTCGTAGAATTGATAAAAACTCTTGATACTTATATCCAACAGGGTCAGTTTTGTCGTTTCGTCCAAGAAAGTGCATTCATTCACACATAGAATCACAGCCGTGCGTGCTTATTACCGACTTTGCGCATCGCGCAGGCGCAGACGCAGAGGACCGTGAATCGTGATCAGCTGGCTTGTCAATTCACACGTTCCCGCGTTCTTATGCTGATCTGTGGGTATAAAACAGCTGGTAATGGCGGCAATCAGCTGTGTTTTGCGCAGCTGTGACGTCACGTGTCAACAACACCTGCAAAGTGTCCCGCAACGTCACCGCCAATATTTACCCAAACCTGAATCCGGTTTTGCAATCAGCCGTTTGCATAGTGGCGTTTTGAAGTTACGCCTACACTTTCAGTGTTCAATAGATCTTGGGTATTTACAGCATAAATTGTAATTATAAATGTTTATTTATTTACGACTCTTAAGTTGATACTCTTCCCTGTCTAGTTTGAATACTTGTATTCTATAGACGGTTTTGATTTAAAGATTGATACATGTTCCTGTAGGACTGGGACGTTGATTCTATGTTGCAGAGAAGCTTGACAAAACATTAGACGTTATTCTGAACAACAATAAATAAATAAATTTTATTGCAAAAACATTTCACAATGTATGGCAATCGTCAAAACAGTTTATTGAACTAAAATTTTCCATTCACTCTCACATCTAAGTCCCTTTTATACATACAATTTTTCCACCTCTCTCTCATTCATTCGAATTATCCTACTCTAGTCTAGTAGGTCAGCCAATTACCAGGTCTCCAGTTAAACGCCATAAACTCGTCAATGTTTATAAAAAGCTTGAGGGACAACATATTTTAGACGAGCTTTGAATGCCTTGGGCACTTGTGCGTTTTTAAACGAATTTGTAATCTGTTATGAGATGAACACCTGCCTGAGAAGGTAGTTCATGAACTACCGTCCTGTGTCTCCCAGTTCGGTAGTTGTCGGTAGTAACAAGAAACTAAAGTTCTAAATTCTGTACTATTTTGTACGTGTTCCGCCTATTATAGTGCGTTTGCAAGATTTTCAGTTCGTGGAACTGTACTTTTATGAATTATACTTTTAAAATTATATATTTATAAAATAACGATTTAATGCCATATTTTGATATTTCACTTCAAAGTTCCAAAAGTACCGTAATTTCTAGAGGGGAAAGGGTTAAACGTGCTAGAAAATTAAACCCTTTAAAGTGTAGTAATATTTCATTTAAAACCGAAAATAACAATAGTTTTAACGGAAACGGAAACGTTTAATGGACATTAAACCTTCGCAATAAAGTTATTGACATTAATGCCCCACTTTTCAAAAGAAATTAGGTCGTTCAAATATTAACGTATGATTGTAAAACAGACACTGCCGTCACTCTACGTTGTTAAGCAGGACAGTACCTGTCGGCCATTTTGTTTTTGTCCCATAAGATCAATGTAAAAACAAACATTTTCTTGAGACACTTCACGCCCACAATTTTCATCAGATATTTTGGAACACGTTTTTCTGAAAGATGACAATGTACTGCAGTGTCTCCGCTGACCACTTTTTGAAAATTTTATTAGTTTAAAAATGAAACCAAGAAAATTAAATACAACGTGTCTTTAATTTTTGATTGATGTCACGGTTTGGCAAATGAGAAAATGGAAATTCACCTAAGCGGAGTCACTAAAATCTTTAAAGCACTTCAAAACAAAGTTTATTTTATAAACATCCGATAAAAACTGTAGGTGTGAAGTGTCCCAAGAAAATGCATGTTTTACATTGCTCTTTTGGTACGAAATTCAAGGTCACAGTCACTACTGCGCACTCTTAAAGCTCGTTGGGAAGAACCATTGTACTCAAAGCCACAGGCAAGAACTTTCCAAGTGATAAAATACAATTTTTTATTAATATTTAGTTTTGATTAAATCATTTTCCTCCTATTCATTTCTGAATCTGTAGCCGGGTTTCTGCTAAAATCTTCTCTTCTCTGTGGTGTCGAGTCGGATACTCTGCGGTCTCCGAGACGAGTGACCTGTCCGCAGACACAAATGTCAGGGTCAGCTGATAGATTTACAATGGCGGTCGTTAACCAGTTGACGTTAACCTAACCTAACCTTTCCTTCTGCTCGAGGGCGAGGGTAAAGTCTCTGCCGTTTTGCATACAAACACATCGCGACTTTTTCTTCCTTATCACATCTTGGAAGAGATTCAGCTAGTTTTAGAAGATTTTAGAATAGGCGGTCGCAAAAGGTTGACAATTTTTTAGGTGATACCAATTTTATTTGACTCCTGGGAAAAGGAATTGCTCTTTGTTTCTTCTTAGTGGGATGTCCATATTTCTTCAGTTTCTTTTATACTGTATACAGGGTGAGGTAAAAGTATGGATACACCCTGTTGAATTTTGAATGGATAAAGGTAGAAAAATAAAACTCAGGATTCCTGTATAGGAAATAAAAGTGAGGTTTTTGGTCAATATTTCAACGTCTTTACATGTTGCCCCAAAGTGGGATCTTTGAGGGGCAACTCAAACTTGTTGAATGGTTGAGTGACACTCATTTGAAAGGTCTAAGTAAAAGAAGAAGAGCGGTGGAAACTAGAGCTCTTTATCTTAACTCAGTACAAAATGACAGCTCATTGAAATTAAGGAAAACTTACCAAAGACATGGTTAAAAGTGTGGAAACGCCCAGTTAAATTTAAAACAGATTAAAATAGAAAAATTAAAGTCAGGATACCATTTTTAGGAAGTAAAAGTGAACTTTTTGCTCCCTATTGCAACTTTGCCCATATCCCCAAAATGGGGTTTTTAGTGGGACAACTCAAAATTCTTAAATAGTAAGTGACATCTCATTTTAAAGGTCTTGGTTAAAGATGAAGAAGAGTGGAAACTAGAGCTATCTATCTCAACCTAATAGAAAATGGCAGCTTATTGAAATTTAAAGTAAATTTATGTGGTTGTTTTTATACTTTTAACTTACCCTGTATATGTTTTTAGTGATACCATATTTTGCTTAATACGACCAAATTATTTCAGCCACGTTAAGGTTTGTACGTTTTGAGGATGCACTATTCCGAGTTTTTGTGATAAGGGGGTTGAAAGGTTAGGACTTTCACACTTCGAAACTTTAGTAAATCAAACAAAACACACACATTTTGAAAAGTCATTTTTGATGCGTTTTTAATATATGTCAATCAACACAATTCACAGCTCATACTCCCAAATGCACTATTGCGGTTTTGGGGGGTTGAAAGTTCGGAGTTTCCAGTTAAAAACTTTTCATAACTCAAAACATGGTATTAAATAAATTTGAATTTTGAAAATGCGTTTTTAAAGATGCAATTCCAGCACAATTCTCAAGTCAAATAAAAATACTAAATAATTTTAGACTTACTATTTTAAAGACCAATGATCCCATGGATCCCGATGTCCCAATCGACTCATTCAAAGTCTTAATTCACAACTTCCAGGTAGCAATTTACCAAAGTGAACCAATGATCATTATAAGAGCTGTTGATGGTTGATCGTAGGCCTACCTCGCCTGATCACCTTATCAGTAAACATAGATCGATTAGTAAACAAATGATTCCCTACAGACCTTGCCGGTTGAATGTCATCTTGCTTCGATGAGCCTTTGCCTTTCACGACATTTAGTTCCTGTTTAATTCCTAAATTATATTTTCATGACTTAGATTCTGTTTTAGACGTGTTGGACTGGTTCTTAACTATTTTGGTCACGGGTAGAACTCGTATACCGTGTGAAGCAAAATAATAAAACAACTATGACTTTAGTTCGAAATCACGTAGTAGTGTTCGCATATTTCAAACTAGCTGTGTACCCGTGCTTCGCCACGGATAAAACATATGTTATATTATCACTAGCTGAGTACCCGCGCTTCGTCGGGTCTTTAACATAGCTGTGTGTATATTTTGATAAAACTGCAAATTTAAAGTAACAAACAGTTTCCTATTTATCCTGGAAAACCATTTAGTTTGCTGTGTGTTAGTTAACCATCTTCTCCATATAAGTGTTGGCTACCTTATAGTACAAAATTTATTTTAATTTATCATGACAAACCACATAAGTTTTAAATCCAAAATAAACTACTCTTCTTTAGTTGAAAATGGAAAATTACATAGCTATAGTACAACATTTATTTTAATTTATTATGGCAACACAAAAGTTGAAAATAAAAATTAATTATTCTTGCTTAGTTGAAAATGGAAAATTACATGGTATAGTACAAAAGTATTTTTTACATTTATCATGACAAACCACATAAGTTTTAAATCCAAAATAAACTAATTTTGTTTAGTTGAAAATGGAAAACTACATGGCTATAGTACAACACTCTTATTTGGTTTTGCTCGCAGTAAAGCATGAATCGTAAGTAATATGGTCAACACTGACGGTCGGACGTACTGACCAAGGAGGATCATGGTGTAAGTACACCATGAGGATAACCTGCTCTGTGGTACTGACGCGCCGAGAGTGCAACCCGTGGAAGTGCCGAGTTTGCGCATCATGAGCCTGTTTCTCCACGCTGAAGCAAGCTTTCGAGCAAACGGTTGAAGATACGAAAAAGTGCTCAGGACCATTTTGTAGAGGATTAAATTTTAAAGCTCGTATGGGATGTCAAAAATTAAATATCTTTTACGGTTTCTAGAATTTTACGTGACAGTTTTGCGGTTATAAATTTTCACATGTAGTGAGGTCCTATTAATGACCGCCATCTTGAAAATAATTAAATTATCAAACATGTTAATAGCCTATGTGTTAACCAGGTATTTAAGCCACATTTCTGTAAAACTTCATTAAATTGGTCCAGTGGTATTTGCGTGATTGAGGAACAGACACAAAGCACCATCTCATTTTTATATATTAGTATAGATGACTGTAAAGTATTTTTGTACAAAGGCAGGTTGTTGCTCGGGTACTGGAATCAAACTAAGAGATCCTTACACCTGTTCCTGTACTTTGAAAGTAGGCTTAAAGTTTCCTAGCTGACGTACCCGTTCTTCGCATGGTTGTTTTTAATGTTATAGAGTAGCGATAAGGTTTAATATAGCTAAAAGAAACAGTGCGCAATGCCCTTAAACAAAGTTTCACCGTCATAGCTTTAGCCGATTGTGAGTTATAAGCGTTCCGATATGCCTTGAAAATGTTACAGACATCAGATGGACAGGAATTTTTGTGACGTCAGTTTTGGTCTTTGCAAAATATACAAACCCAAATAACCAAAAACCGATTGATTCATCGCAATGCACAAACAAAAGTCTTAATTTTATAGATATGATGAGAAATGCCAAGTTCAAACGGATGTGAAGTTTTGGGTTGATAATGTAGAACAAACGGTTATATCAAACCTTAACACATAAACCTTATGTACATTGGCTTTGTTTATACGAGTATCTTGTCAAGATTCAATGATTATCTTGACGACAAGATTTCAAATTATTCTCGGCAAAAAATAACAAGTTCCAATAGTTTTCCTTATTTAGAAATCATCAGCTGTTTACTTTGTAACTGTTGTTGCATGCCTTCACGTGGCTTCAGATTTCTTAAACACATAGATTAATAGTATCCATCAGAGTACCAAAATGGCGGCCAAAAAAGTGGTTTTCGTTATAACAGCAGAATGAGTAGTCCTATTTCAATGTCCAGGTGTTGGCACTACCTTGCCTCTATATTTTAGAAACATGTATTTTTTTTTTCAAATCAAAATGCGGTCTCGTAAGAGGATGTGACATTCACTCTTCAGAAACTAGAGGCAGGAAAACTACCGAACTGGGAGACACAGAACGGCAGTTTATGAACGTTTACCTTCTCAGGTAGGAGTTCAACTCGTCAACAGTTTGCCAAATTCAATCAAAAGTGCCCCAGAGCTTAAGGCTTTTAAAACTCGTCTAAAAAAGGTTTTGGCCGCAGAAGCACTTTATAATACAGACGAGTTTATGGCACATGACTGGGAAAACGCGGAACACACTGAGGGTTAGAGTGGTACAATTCGAATGAATGAGAGAGAGTGAATGCCAAAAATGTATGTCTGAATGGGATTTCGATGGTAGAATGTGTGGAAAATTTTAAATTACAGTAGTTTGACGATTGCATGTTCAATGTTGACGCAATAAACAATTTATTTATTTATATTTATTTATTTAATGACTTTTGAAACGAGTTATCGCTATGTTTGCGAACAGCTCCGTAGCGCCCGCAATAATGGACCACGCAAGTCTGAGACCGAAGTCCGAAGCGAGGCAGTAAGCGGAGCGAATTCCGCGAAACAAATTTCAAAAGAAATTCGATTCACTCATGCCAGCGTTGCTTTAGCTGCGTGTCGGCCTGGTTAATATTATATAAGGGCGACCTCGGGTCAGTTATCTGCACAACAGGTGAGTTGCATAACGACGATTGTATCGCCTAATCTTGTGACGTAAATAAACTTGAACCTGACCATGCCACCAACTTGAACCAGAACTCGGAACCTGTTGATATCGCAAGGTCAGTCAGTGATAATCAGCATTACCTGTTTTGGTGATTGGTTCGAGCCTAGGTTTAATTGTTTGTTTGTTTTATTTATTTACGTAATTTGGACTATTGTCGCTTGTTAGTGATTTTTTACTGTTATATCGAGTGTCCCACGAAGATGTTTAAACGTTTAATTTTGTATTACGTGCCCATTCATGCACCGAACTTTTAAAACTTTACACAGTTTACAAAGTAGGTTCTAAAAGTATTCTGGGAAAATTTCAGGTCCCTAACCTTTGTAGAAACAAAATGGCGGCATATTGAAAAACGATACTTTAAAAACATTAAAAAGGTGTTTTTGGTGTTATAAAATATTTTTATTGTTACATTCTAGGGCAATGTGACTTTTAAATTTAAAAAACTAGACCATAGCATAATAAAAACTTTAAAGTCCAAAATTATTCAAACTGTAACCTATCCACAGCAACACACTGATAACAGCGCTTAAGAAATGATTCGTAAGCTCTTACAAAGAAACTCCGCGGTATCCGGAGAAGTTCCTCTTCTATTGATCGTTTTAGTTCCTCATCATTATTGAAGCTATGGGTATAAACTTGTTCCTTCAAGTTCAGTTTTTATCTATGAAAAGGCCTAAGAACTTTACATGGTCAGTCTCTTGGAGATAAGTGCCATTAATTGTTATACAGGGTTATTACAAATGTTCCTGGTTTTGATTATAAATTTTACTGGGTAAAATTGCTCTTAGACAATTTTAATTGGTAACATTGGAAAGAAAAACTCAAAAAGTTTTATTTACACTGGTTTGGGTACGTATTTGCTGTTTTTAAGTCAACTGTTGTAGGTGTTGTGTAATGCTTGAATTTGAAGACAATAAAAGCTTGTTGAGTGCTGGATTATCACATTAACCAATATTTTATTAGTGTCCAACCACTTTTTAGTGCCAGGTTTAATGAAAATCCTCTTAGTAACCACTCTATTCACTAGTAGTAATTGAATTTTAAAACAAATGGCCGCATTAGTAAAAAGATGTTACTAATGGCTGCCTGGGACTGGATTGGGCGCGGAGGTCTGAATGATGGTCCGAATCCAGTTCCAGGCAGTCATTAGTAACATCTTTTTACTAATGCGGCCATTTAAAATTTAATTACTACCTAGTGAATAGATGGTTTAAAGAATTTTCATTAAACCTAAAAAAGTGGTTGGACACTAATAAAATATTGAACGCTCCTTTCTTTATTGTCTTCAAATTCAAGCATTACACAACACCTACAACAGTTGATTTAAAAACAGCAAATACGTACCCAAACTCAGTGGAAATAAAACATTTGATTTTTCTTTCCATGGTACAATTAAAATTGAAGCAATTTACCCAGTAAAATAAATCAAAATCAGAACATGTTAATAACCTTCTATGATATGAATACTATCGTCTTGCACATGACTGCCAGTATTAAAACCGAAGTTAATATAACATGTTTTGGACAAATTTGTATTAATAATTATTGTTTTACGCCAGTAGACTACACTCACTATATCGTCAACACTGTTGTCGTGCGGTTGCCATGGCAACAGGTAAGCAATGTACGGAAGCCCTGTGTGTTGCGATTGGCCACGTTCCTGCTGGACGCAAATTGGACAACAATACCCCGCGTGTAGAGAATCCACACAACACGCTGTACTGTCGACAGTCCACGAGGACAACCTGTTAGTTACCGCAGTACGAGCTATAAAAAATACGTTTGCCAATGGCTAGAAACTCAACCTCGCGTCAACTTTGAACGAGCGTCTTCTAGTGACGTTACAAAAGGTTTGCAATCCAACATGTCACTAAATCACTAATTTTTGAATGCCGACCGGTGGTTACAATGGGACCAACTGAGCTGGATATTTTAAGGTTAAGTTTTGCTTGTCTGATTTGATTTTGATTTGGTGTTACAATTTGTGATTGCTATATTAGCAATGGGTACATGTTAAATTCAAGAATGGTAAAACTATACTTTTTGTACGTACGAACCACGTAATTCATTTAAATATGGAACGTTGGTGAAAATGTAAACATTGCAGATAATGACAACAACCGGCGGTTGGTTAACCAGCTATAACATCCAATTGAAAACGGACCTAATCACTATTTGAGACCGACCACTCTTATGGGGTATTTTAAGGCAAATATGTGGTGCAGGATGAGTGTGATGATTAGTAATGAGTTATGAGGTTGTTACAAACTAAGGCAGACTCTTCTTAGAATGCTGGATGTAATTAATAGACCAATGAAAATACATACAACGGAACGGCTTCCTAACCACGGGGTGATGGTCTGATCTAAACGATGGTGGAAGTTGATGCGGGTATCATCAGATGATCACTGAAACTATCTGAGCCGCTTTAGACTTATATCATCCAAAACATGTACTGTGTTTCCACATGTTTCAAAGTATTAACTTTTCTCTAAAATACGAAAATTAGGACAATCTACTTTTATCTGCCCTAAGAGTATATTTCATTTAAAGTTTTTAAGACAGTAATACTAATAACTATATAATGGCGTTTGTTGCAACGTAACTTTTCATTTGTACAACGCAATAGCCTTAGGCCCGTCAGTGTCACTAGAGGCTGAATTCGTCAGTCAAAGCACACGACACCGATGTAACGGCACGGGCTTAATGTGCGGGCATAACTGCAGTCAAACCCTCCGCTTATTTCGAGAAAGTAGATAGCGCTCTTATATGAATTTTCTAACTTTAACTATTAATAGCATACAATTAATAGACATTTAAAGATGAGCTACAGGCAAACTGTTATGCTGAATTAAAGATTTGATTAGTCAAAATTGCATTAATACTAAAGTCTACATTTTATTTCCCACAAACCTCTGCAACGTCGCTCTCTCGAGCAGCTGAGACAGACTTTTAAAAAGCAATTTATTGAAACAGTGGTTCGGTTTAAACCCTAATAACCTTCATAGAAAAAAAATGAAATATAACCTTTCCATTTGTTTACAATATGTTTATCCGTTGCGTAATTTATGTTTATCCCTCTCATTTGGACATTTCAAGAACAACAGCCGGAGAATTTCGCAGAAGAAAAAAGCCCTTGAAGTAGGAAGAGACCGACAAACACACATTCGCTTCCAGTTTTTTCCAAGCAATTAAACCAGGGAGTTGAAAGCGTTATAAAAACACGAAGAGTTATTACCTTACCTCGTCCACTACAGTGCGGGCAGTTTGAAACAAACGTATGTTTCAAGTGAACAGCTGTTTGAGGAATAGGTCGCTTGTAACGGGTAGACTGTAGAGCCACTGACTAGTTGATAGTGAAGACCTTGGTGGTTTGTTTGATATTTCGAAGTTTGGGTCTTCTTCCGGTCGCTAGGAGGGTAAACATGTAAAAGTTAAAAAGAGGCGAAGTTAGGACTACAAAGTTCTCTACCACTCAACCTCGACCTTTACCTACCGTCACCGTATAGTCACATAAGTAATTGTAAGTGGTGACTGTGGGGATCGGAGTCGCTCATGATACCAATCCGCCACGGATCAGCTGATATGTGTTTTTGCTGAAATATAACGAGGTATACCCCCGTTTCTTTCTTTATTAAAAGCCATACAATAAATTTTATTGTAAACTTGGCAAGTACAACGTTTGATTTTAACGTTGAATGTTTACACCGTAGCGTAGAGGAACCTTGGGACATTCAAACTACATTCAAAAAATGTCAATAAATACATTCAAATTGCATTCGTTGCCTCCAGTATGACCTTTGGCGAGAGTCAAGGTTTCGTATGTTTTGCTGCACGTCGGGGTTTCACACACAACCCACAAAAACCAAAAACTTCCCGCAAGGTCGACCCACAAATGACCCGCATTCGGTAGTCCTAAACTGCCGGATTTCCTTCCTTGCCCCACGTGACAGCGACACTGACACAGAGGAACCAGGAAGAACGCCTCCGGGAGTGCGTGCTGTTAATTACTCTATGGAACCGACCACAGAGAATACGACCGGTCAAAGTCAACACATAGAGGTTCAAGCAATGTCATCATATCTGAAGGTTATGTTGCACCCGCTGCCTGAACGACTTTGGTCTTATCATTGACTTTGAATCTTGAGTGATGTTATCTGCCAGGTCAAGGACATGACAGACGATAGTTGCTGTTTTAGTATTGTCGATAAGTTTATTTTTAATTGCTCTTTTTGCGAGAGGTTTGATCACGCGCGTGGTCTGTGCTGAGGTTTCTTTGGGGGATTTTGATTGTGATTATTGCTTCTTGTGACCGCGTCCAAGGTAGGTCGATGGATTTGCTCTCTAAGTTGAATGGCCGTAAATACTGTTGAATTAATGTAAAGTTTTGACACTATAGGGCTGTTATTTTGCGACATAAGCGCTTTTTTATGGCTGAACCCTTTTATCCACGGACGGTCGAGGACCATTTTGCACCTAAGTAAAGTCAGCAATTCGATGGTTCAATGTTTCCAGTTTAAAAGACGTATAATATCGTTCAAAAAGTGAAAGGTTATTTTCCTTATTTTTTCAAATTTCATAATTATGTTTACGACGCTTTTCTAAAATTCTAAATAAACCAGGCCGACACGCAGCTAAGCGATAAAGCCCCGCTTGCATGAGTAAATTGAATTTCCTTTGCAATTGGTTACTCTTATTTGCTCCACTCACAGCCTTCGGCTTCGGCCTCAAACTTACGTCTTATTTTATTACAAGTTTTATTATATATCGTGTTCGTGAAGGTAAAACGTATTTAAAGTTTTATTAAAATCGGACTATTAATAACGCTGTTATAACAAAAAGTCACTTTTTGGCCGCCATTTTGAAACGACTAAACGAGTTTTCATAATCTTTGGTACATTGGCGTATACTAATAAAAAACATATTTATTTCAAATTTCATCAACATCGGATGAAATTCTTCCATCATCAACAACAAAGAATAAATTCTTCAAATTCACTTTCATTTTTCTTTTAGTTTTCAAACTTTATATTTTTACAACGCATTCTATAAAGTTCATAATAAAACTGCGAAACACGCATAAAGTTATACAAATACACGTTTTCTAAATTAACTGATTCCTGAGTCACAATAGTGAGAGTTAGCTATGTTGACCTAGGATCAAGATCGACTCTACTGATAAGAAATCGTTAGTAGGATGACGCACACGGGAAATAACGATCTGACGTAACTCCAATGATCGTTCGCAGCCTAATCGTCGATATCGTTAATTGTTGCGGCTTTTGAAAGTTGGAAGGAATACAAGCCACAGAGTGAAGAATTGTTAATGTTTTGGATAATACCAAAGATTATGTTATAATAGGTAGATAGCGCATAGATGCCGAATGACTGAGGCAGAACATAGTTGCGGCAGCCCGAGCACAGATAGCGCTGCGAGCGCTGCTCGTCTCATCTTCGTCTTTCTCCCCCCTCGGCTCCACATGCTCGAGTTTGTCCGATGTCGATGACTTAAATGTGACCGAATTGTGCGAATTTCGAGAGTGGGCGAATTTGCGCGTGTGTTAGTGGCTCTATTTGAGACGTTGAAAAGAATTCTCTTGCAGCGCTATCTGTGCGCGGGCTGCCGCAACTACGTTAATTTTCCTGCCTGAGTCATTCGGCATCCATGCGCCATCTACTTATTACAACATAATCTTTGACTTTACCCTCTAAACTTATTGCAAAACCATTAAACTCGATTTTGACAAAACTATTTTAAACACAAATAATTTTGAATTGAATTTATTCTTACTGATAACATTGAACTTACTTGACATTTCTTGTTTCGCGTAGTTCCTGTATGATTTGTGTGTATTATAAGAAAAAGTACAGTTAGTGTCAAATTCAAAATAATAATATTTCATCACAAAACAAAATTAAAACATTATAAGTGCCTTCGATTTTGATACTGTAATGCTTAATACATGACTGTAGCTACTTTGCATGGTTCGGTTTATACAGGGTGTCTCGAACCCGCCGTGTAATGTATACCTCCAGAACGGTTTCACCTTTTTGAGTAAAATTTAAAAACAGTTAAAATTACTTTAAATATAAATTAAGGATTTAAAGTAAACAGGGTGTTCCAAAAACTGAGGTAGTGGAAAATCTCGTCACTTGCTGGTGTAAAAAAGAGTGCTATTATACATAATTTTAAATACTTTTTAATTTTGAGAATATTGTTGAAAAACGTATTGAAAGATATTCAGCTGTTTTAAAATAGTGACAAAACACTTAAAAATATTTATATTTGCAAAACGCTCTGCAATTACGTGAAAGTCAAATCTAACCCTAAATTCTTTTTTGAAAGTAGCTTTCCAACGACTTTTTCTCTAAATAGTTCAAGCGGTTCTTGAAATTTACTTATGTGATTCGGGTTGTTTGAGACTATGTATGTTCGGTAAAAAAAGCATTCAATGACCGACTCAGTTATTTTTGAATGAATCATAATAGTCGATCAATTTTCTAAAGGGAAAGAACAATTTTTCTAGCCAATTCCGGAGAAAACTACTCCCTAACGTTTGGTCAGTTAGAAACTCCACCGTCTTCAAATTTTAAAATATTTTTTGGAAGACTATAGTGCTCGGTTGGTTCTTAAGTTAAATATTACTTAAATTAGTTCCTAGATGGCCCAATTTGGAGTTTCTAACTTTGGCGTTAGGAGTAGTTTCCTCCGGAAGTGGCTGGAAAAGTGCGTTCTTTCCTTTTACTTAACTCGGTGTCTTTCGCATGAATCATGAGAGTTTTCTTATCCATGAGATTTTTAATGTTTCAGGTAAAATGACGAACTGAGTTTGAAATCCTTCAATATTGCTTATAGCGTTTTTAAGAAGCCGACTGTTCCAAAATTTTATTTTTTCTAATCATTATGTCCATGTTTGGTGTTATTCAGCAGGTGGTGGTCGTGGCGGAGTTCCACCGGCTGTTGGTTGGCTAATTGACCAGTCCGGGGCGTGCGGTAAATGTTCAGATGAGACGACCAAGACCAGTGCGTTATCATTCGCGTTAACAAATGGCTGATTTAATGCGAAACTGGTAATGCGTGCCAACGTCAAATCCGTTAATAAACCAGACGACGCTAACACCTCTTCAGTTGAACGTAAGAAAACGATTTCATCAAATATATTATACCAATATTAAAATGAGATAGTATGTGTCTGTGTTGTCTTGGTTGTGTGTTTGTTCCTCAATCGCATAAATACCGCTAGACCAATTTTAATGAAACTTTACAGGAATGTGGCTTAAATAACTGGTTAACTTGTATAGGCTATTATGTTTTTAATAACTGTGTACAGATGGCGGTCATTAAAGACCTCACTACATGTGAAAATTTATAACCTCAAAAGCTGTCATGTAAATTCTAGAAAGTACCTGCATTAAAAGATATTTAAATTTTTTGACGACATATCTAAATTTAAATTTAATTTTGTACAAAAATAGACTAGAGCATTTTTATGTTAATATTCAACCTTATGCCCGATCATAATTAGTCAGTTACAGTACGCGCAATCTGCAAAAAGGTACAGTTCAATGCAGTTTATTAATTTGGTAACAGATTTACGATTTATTTGGTGCTAAATTATGTACAGTAAGATTTACTAGTGGTGTTATGTTGTTGTGGTGGGAGGGATTTCAGAAGTGAGTTACAAACACTATCCCAACCAACATTCTGAACTGAGCGTGGAAACTTCGGGTTAGTGTTGAAACCATTAATTCATTGTGTGACCAATAGAAAAGCAGAGATGTTTAAAAATTTAATTGTGCAAGAGAAAATTTCTGTTGAATGAATGAATTAGGAAGAGACTCATGTAGCGGAAAACTAAGAGGTTAATGGAATTTCTGAATTAGGAAAGACTGATGGAACGCGCAGGAAAACTAGGAAAAGTGAATTTTTTAGGTAGCCATTGGTTGGAATTTTTGTAAACCAGAAAATGGTAGTTCTAGAGCAAAATAAAAAAAAAAACTATATGTAATCTAGTTTTCTAGAAAAAAATTAATAAATCTTAATTAAACATAAATAAACATACATTAAAAAAATATTACTAAATAAATTTGAAGACAAAAATATTTGGACCGAACCGGATTTGAACCCTTGTAATGTTATGCTCACCACTACACCATCCGCCCAACTATTTCTGCCTTCAAATAAGTACTTAAATCTGAATGTTTATCCCAAACATGTGACTGTCAAATAGTGACTTTAAATCAACAAGCTGGAAATATTACAAACAGAATTTGAATACTGTGTCAAATGACTTATTATAGATCTTAATTGGTATAAATGCTAAATAGGTAATTTAATAAACATACATAATTGTTTAGTCACAAAAAGCTACAAGAACAATAGTTTCTCTTCAAATGTTACAGATTTATTTTAATTTTTCCAGATTAGCCGTTTTACAATGATTACAATAAAAGAATATTTTCAATGAAGCTAGTACTGAAAGCACTGTTCAAGTACAATTCAAATCACCATTCTTAGTACAACACAATTTCATACAAGGAAAGGTCACTCATAGTTTCGTGTCGTAGTTATTACACTCTTCCTTAAGGATTTCCTTTAACCTCAAATTTAAACTTAGATTTCCTCTTGTTGTATTTGCACGTGTCTCGTTATTACTAATCCAACATTATCCTGTGGCAGGTGGTGGACAAGAACTGGCGTGGGCTGGAGGCTACGCTGCTCTCAACCTCGCTCGGGTTCGAGGTGCCAACGCCACGTGCTACTCAGGTCCAACAACAAGCCAAAGGTTCCTATACAAGACGCGCATCCCGCACCGTGGCCGTCAGTGGCAGGACTGAACAAGCCGTCAACAACTGGCTCGACAAGGTACAACTTCACTTTTGTTATGTGGCGTTGAAATGTTAGATTATACTCAGCAGCCCGACCTTGACCTCAGACTTCTGTGGTCTTTTACTGCACTGCTTTACTACATGCCATGAAAAAAACATATTTCAAATTTCTTAGAAATTGGACTACTTATAACATTGATTTTTGGCCACCATTTTGAAACAATTAATAGATTTTCATAATTTTAAAATACTGATGGATTTAATTGTTTTTAAATCAGACGAAATTAACTTATTATAAGATTATTAAAACCACTCTTTCAAATAAAAAACTCCTCAAAGGGTACTTCGGTTACCTTGGCTGACAAACTTAGCGAGATGTTTACAAAAGGAACATTTGTACTAATTTCATGAAAATGGGACAAAGTATGTGACCTGAAGAGATAATTACATGTATATAAAGTGTTGAAAAAAGCTCAAAACGTGTTCTGGGGTCAGGATTGGTGCTCATTTCTTGGTCGGGCCCGGTTCTTACTTACCTTAACGACATGACTATATCATTTTTGAAAGGATTAAGCTAATAACTATTTGTCTGCAGATTGAGAAGAACCCCAGGAGCGATAGTTTATGGCTCTGCTACTGTATTCACAGTTCAACATCCCGGACATCTGTACAGAGTTTACAGGAGCCGACCAGCCCACTCGGGAGTCTCGTTGAGTTTGCATCTACTTCACTTGAGTAGAAGTAAAATGAACAGCGATAAATAGAGGGATAGAAAATCCATGCTGTGTTCTTGTGAAGACATACTTTTCAAATTTAAGGAATTATATAAAGCAAAGGACTCTTTGTTTGATTTAAGCTTTAGATTGTGTCTTTTAATGTAAATAATTTTTGTAAATAGAACAGAATATTTAATTTCTTAAGTTTTGACTTTAACTAGTAGATTTTCTTGCAAAAAGTAATGTTTTAACCAACCAGCAGAAGAATTCTAATGCTGGTTAGTGTTTCTCTCACACTAGGGGTCTCTAATTGGGACATATATGGTTGAAAATGCCTAATAAGCACTTTCTTGTTCTGTCTTTCTAGTAAAAGTACATGAAGGAAAGAGCCTTTGTATTTACTATTTACTAAAAAATGTGTATATGTTTTGGCTCTTGACAAAAATAAATTATCTTCTAACGTTTATTTTTGGGAATTCACTTTGACTGGTGTTTAATTTCTTGTCACTGTGAGTCTTAGGTAATCTTTTTTCATCCACAATTCCTCCGTTTGTTCAAGAGTCTCCAATTGCCTGAATTGATATAAAGGGAGTACCATAAGTGGTTTACTTGGTAGCTTTAGCCTTCAAATTAAAAGTTCAAGATGACCTCAAAAGGCCTCTGGTACCACTCCTTTGAAGCTTGACGTTTAGACATTAGCACCTTGCTGTACACTCTGCGCTTCCCTAACTAACCTCCGCCTGTTTCAGCAGATGTCCACGGACCGCAGGCGGTGTGGTGCGTGTTCTCCGGCATGGGCAGCCAGTGGGCGGCATGGCCAAGGTCTGACAGAAGCTGGGTGCGCCAGCACCACCATGGGCAGGAGGTCGCCGGAGGCACTGCGCCGAGGGCATTGACCTGCGAGCATCGTCCTCAGCAGCGGCGACCATGCTGACAGCGTGCCGCTCCAACTCCCGTGTCCATCGCCTCCTGCAGGTCTGAGTGAATTTCAGTCTTGGGAGGTTTCAACAAATTTAAAGGAGGAAGCCTGATTTAAAGGTTAAAAGCACACAAAAAGCTAAAAGAACTGAGTTCAATTTTCATTGTATATAAAATTACTCTGGCCTGGCTGTTGTTATCTCTACAACCAGATTCTGAATTTGTTTTGTGATCAGTTTTTGTTTTATAATGTTTGTAGGACTCAGAATAATTACATTAAAGATATGTCAGAAAGATACATTACACATGCTTTACCATCAACCATAGGTTTATATTTGATGTAGTTTTCTCTAATAATTAAACTTCTCATAGAAACTTGTTATTTTAATTAAACAACAAATGGATAAAAATAACTACCTAAAAAAGCTCGAACTTAAAAGTAACGATTGCCCTAAAGTTACTAAAGCCTTGGAGACCTTCTTGTTCTTTCGTTGAAGATATTTCAAGTCTTCAAGTTTCTAATGTACCTCTTCAAATATATTTAATTATATAAACTAAGAACTTCATAATATTTGACAATTTAAAAATACTTGAGTTTCAAAATCAATTTTGTAGTCTTCACTTCTTTAAAGAAAAGTTATTCCTTGTCACTATCCGTTGGTTAAAACTACCCTTCAGTGCTACAGGTGCTGACAGGCGTGCTCACAGCTGTGGGTCTGACTCCCGGCTTGACGCCGTGGGACCTTTGGGAGAGCTGGGCTCTTTGGCTGCAGCTGAGTGCACACTCACAGCTCAACAGACCGTCCTGGCGTGCTCCACAGACTGAGCATGCTCTCGCCGCAAGGCATGTGCAAGGCTTTCGACTCCTCAGGTTTGTTAATTTGTTGCTGTAAGTTATTAGTGATTTTATTTAATAAATGATGATGTAAACCGAATGTAATCATATTCAGCCTCAGGCTGCTTCGACAGTTTTCGATGTGTTGGTAAAAAATTTCTTACTTTAGCAATCTTCAATGATCATTCATGACTGATCTATATTTCAGCCTGTAGGTCCTGGAATTTTAAAGGTTTACCTGCCTTCTTATGGACAGAATTCTTAACCTTTACCTTGTCACAACAACTCACATTGTGACTTTGTGTCTCAGGTGGAATTAAATACAAACCTATGTGTTCCATAGAAAGTTCAAAAGTATATTTTACTCATTTTGACATAGAAAAGTATTATTTGATTTTTCATTGTCATCTGCTTAAAAAACAGATTAACAATGTAGAGTAACTGTAGTGTAGAGGAGAAACTTATTTTCGGATAATTTCTTTTTGTCTGCTAAAATAGAATTAAAATGTGCAATGATTTACACATGTTTAATTTGATAAACGTTTAGAACCGTTAATGTTTTTATCTAATTAACTTTTGTGACTCAAAAATGTTTGCTTTTTCAAAATATGCAAGTTCTACAAATTTTCTTGAGCTTCAGAAACATAACACAACGTCTACTGTGCAGGCAACGGGTACGTTCGTAGCGAGGCCGCTGGTGGTGTGTACTTGCAGAAGGCAAGTGACGCCAAGCGTGTCTACGCCACCATCGTCAACGCCAAGACCAACACTGACGGCTACAAGAGTCAAGGCATCACGTTCCCCATCGGAGCCATGCAGAACCGGTTGATCCGTGAGGTATACGAGGAGTGTGGTGTACACCCTAACGAAATCGCTTACGTAGAAGCCCATGGCACAGGAACTAAGGCAAGTGTTGACAGTTTAATCTTTTGTTGGTTTGAAATCATAATGTGTTGAGCAAGCGAAGTATATTCGTTTACTGGAGGTTTGTACCTAACTGGTTGATCGTAATTTCTTAATGATGATCAAGTGACTGACCTTCAGTATATTTTGTACTCGCAAAAATAATTTGAAGGAGTTCCTGATGTTGTATCACAAGACCCAAAATTGTGTCAGACCAATTACTACTAGTTCGGCCATCTCGCGGTTAAACTCCCAACTAAGTTAAACAATGGTCAGACGAGCTGAAGTAATAGGAAAAACATTGATTTGGTTTATACAATAATAGATACAAAGAATATGTAGAGTTTTGTCCAGAACTATAAACAATGCAAACAACTGGTCTATTTTCTGTAAGATACTAAAAAGACACTAACAAAAGCAGGTAAAAACTTGACCCTCGTTAGGGATATGTTGCAATAGTTTGCAAGTCTTCTGCTTGAAGGCCTCACCATCTGATGGCAAATTCAACAAAGATATGACTAGAAGCCTAAAAGCTGCTGTCAAAATACAAATTTTAACAAGCCTAAGCACATATTTGTAAAAACTTCCAACATAACTCCTCCCCTGTGTTACAGGTTGGTGACCCCCAAGAGGTGAACTCCATCGCAGACTTCTTCTGCAAGGACCGACCGACTCCTCTGCTCATCGGTTCCGTCAAGTCCAACATGGGACACTCTGAGCCTGCCTCTGGTCTCTGCTCCATCGCTAAGATCCTCATCGCCATGGAGGCCGGAGCCATCCCCGCCAACCTACACTTCAAACATCCCAACCAGGACATTCCTGCGCTGAACGACGGCAAGCTTCAGGTACAGTGTTGAAACCTTTAGTCGGCTGTGTGACTATAAGATAGAAAATGAGATGTTTAAAATTTAATTGCTGCAAGAAGGAAAATTTCTGTTAAGATAGACAATGAATTAGGAAAGACTGATGGAACGCGCAGGAAAACTAGGAAAAAGTGAATTTCTTTAGGTAGCCATTGGTTGGAATTTTTGTAACCAGAAAATGGTAGTTCTAGAGCAAAATAAAAAAAAACTATATGTAATCTAGTTTTCTAGAAAAAAATTAATAAATCTTAATTAAACATAAATAAACATACATTAAAATATTACTAAATAAATTTGAAGACAAAAATATTTGGACCGAACCGATTTGAACCCTTGCCGGTCGGTTATGCTCACCACTACACCATCCGGCCCAACTATTTCTGCCTTCAAATAAGTACTTAAATCTGAATGTTTATCCGAAACATGTGACTGTCAAATAGTGACTTTAAATCAACAAGCTGGAAATATTACAAACAGAATTTGAATACTGTGTCAAATGACTTATTATAGATCTTAATTGGTATAAATGCTAAATAGGTAATTTAATAAACATACATAATTGTTTAGTCACAAAAAGCTACAAGAACAATAGTTTCTCTTCAAATGTTACAGATTTATTTTAATTTTTCCAGATTAGCCGTTTTACAATGATTACAATAAAAAGAATATTTTCAATGAAGCTAGTACTGAAAGCACTGTTCAAGTACAATTCAAATCACCATTCTTAGTACAACACAATTTCATACAAGGAAAGGTCACTCATAGTTTCGGTGTCGTAAGTTATTACACTCTTCCTTAAGGATTTCCCTTTAACCTCAAATTTAAACTTAGATTTCCTCTTGTTGTATTTGTACGTGTCTCGTTATTACTAATCCAACATTATCCTGTGGCAGGTGGTGGACAAGAACTGGCCGTGGGCTGGAGGCTACGTTGCTCTCAACTCGTTCGGGTTCGGAGGTGCCAACGCTCACGTGCTACTCAGGTCCAACAACAAGCCAAAGGTTCCTGCGATACAAGACGCGATCCCGCGCACCGTGGCCGTCAGTGGCAGGACTGAACAAGCCGTCAACAACTGGCTCGACAAGGTACAACTTCACTTTTGTTATGTGAGCGTTGAAATGTTCGCTATACTCACAGCTTGGCTTCGGCCTTCGGCCTCAGACTTCTGTGGTCTTTTACTGCACCTTTACTACATGCCATGAAGGAAAAACATATTTCAAATTTCTTAGAAATTGGACTACTTATAACATTGATTTTTTGGCCACCATTTTGAAACAACTTAATAGATTTTCATAATTTTTAAAATACTGATGGATTTAATTGTTTTTAAATCAGACGAAATTAACTATTATAAGATTATTAAAACCACTCTTTCAAATAAAAACTCCTCAAAAGGGTACTTCCGGTACCTTGGCTGACAAACTTAGCCGAGATGTTTACAAAAGGAACATTTGTACTAAATTTCATGAAAATCGGACAAAGTATGTGACCTGAAGAGATGATACACATATGTATATAAAGTGTTGAAAAAAAGCTCAAAACGTGTTCTGAGGGTCAGGATTGGTGCTCATTTCTTGGTCCCGGGCCCGGTTCTTACCTTGCTAACGACATGACTATTTCATTTTTCGAAAGGAAGTTCGCTAATAAATATTTGTCTGCAGATTGAGAAGAACCCCAGAGACGATGAGTTTATCGCTCTGCTGCACAACATTCACAGTTCCAACATCCCCGGACATCTGTACAGAGGATACACCTTGCTGGGAGCCGACCAGCCCACTCGGGAAGTCTCGGTGAGTTCCGCATCTACTTCACTTTGAGTAGAAGTAAAAATATAGACAAACGTAAATAGAGGATAGAAAATCTATGCTGTGATTCTTAATGAGAAGACATACTTTATCAAATTTAGTTAAGTATATAGCAAAGGACTCTTTGTACTTATACAAAATTTGCTTTAGACTGTCTTTTAATGTAAATAATTTTCTAAATAGAACAGAATATTTAATTTATTTAGTTTTTGTTTTAATTAGTAGATTTTCTTGCAAAAAGTCATGTTTTGAAGCCAACCAGCAGAAGAACCTAATGCTGGTTAGTGTTTCTGACACTAGGGGTCTCCTGGTGGGACCCAACTATGTAGTTTGAAAATGCCTAATAAACACTTTTTCTTTATTTCTGTCTTTCTAGTAAAGTACATGAAGCAAAGAGCCCTTTGTATTTACTATTTACTAAAAAAATGTGTATAATGTTTTGGCTCTTGACAAAAATAAATTATCTTCTAACGTTTATTTTCTTGAAATTCATACAAACTGGTGTTTTAATTTCTTCACTGTGAGTCTTAGGTAATCTTTTTTCATCCACAATTCACTCCGTTTGTTCAAGAGTCTCCAATTAACCCTGGTGTCTATAAAGGGAGTACCATAAAGTCGGTTACTTGAAGCGCTTTAGCCTTCCAAATTAAAAGTTCCAAGATGACCTCAAAAGGCCTCTGGTACCACTCCTTAGAGCGCTTGAACGTTTAGACACCTTAGAACATACTACTGTACACTCTGCACTCCCTAACTAACCTCCGCCTGTTTCAGCAAGTGTCCGCGGACCGCAGGCCGGTGTGGTACGTGTTCTCCGGCATGGGCAGCCAGTGGGCCGGCATGGCCAAGGATCTGATGAAGCTGGAGCCCTTCGCCGCCACCATGAACAAGTGCGCCGAGGCACTGCGCCCCGAGGGCATTGACCTGCTGAGCATCGTCCTCAGCAACGACGCGACCATCTTCGACAACGTGCTCAACTCCTTCGTGTCCATCGCCTCCTGCCAGGTCTGGTGAATTTCAGTCTTGGGAGGTTTCAACAAATTTAAAGGGGGAGGAAGCCTTGATTTAAAAAGGTTAAAGCACACAAAAGGCTAAAAGAACTGAGTTCAATTTTTCATTGTATATAAAATTACTCTGGCCTGGCTGTTGTTATCTTTACAACCAGGTTCTGAATTTGTTTTTGTGATCAGTTTTGGTTTTTATAAGTGTTTGTAGGACTCAGAATAATTATCGTAAAGATATGTCAGAAAGATGCATTGCACAATGCTTTACCATCAACCATAGGTTTATATTTGATGTAGTTTTCTCTAATAGTAAACTTCTTTCATAGAAACTATAGCGTTATTTTAATTAACCAGCAAATGGATGAAAATAACTACCTAAACAAAGCTCCGAACTTAAAAGTAACGATTGCCCTAAAGTTACTAAAGCCTTATTGGAGACCTTCTTGTTCTTTCTCGTTGAAGATATTTCAAGTCTTCAAGTTTCTAATGTACCTCTTCAAATATATTTAACTATATAAAGCTAAGAACTGTAATATATTGACAATTTAAAAATAACAGAGTTTCAAAATCAATTTTGTAGTCTTCACTTCTTTAAAAGAAAAGTTATTCCTTGTCACTATCCGTGGTTAAAACTACCCTTTCGCATATACAGGTGGCGCTGACAGACGTGCTCACAGCTGTGGGTCTGACTCCCGACGGCATCGTGGGACACTCGGTAGGAGAGCTGGGCTGCGCTTACGCTGACGGCACACTCACAGCTCAACAGACCGTCCTGGCTGCGTACTCTAGAGGCAGAGCCATCCTAGACTCCAAGCTACCTCCCGGCGCTATGGCAGCTGTCGGTCAGTTGAAGAGTACAGTTCGTTAGGTATAGTATGGCCGGTGGCCTTGAGATTTCCTGCTGGCCGCCTATGGCCCATCTCACCGGCCATGTTAAACCTGACAAACTGTATAGCTAAGCGCTTTTGTTGTATGATAATAACAGTTCCAAACTTGCGTTCAATGGTATTTACTAGGGATGGATGGGATTGGATTTTTCCTTTTGGGCTAAAATTAGACAAGAAACACTTTTTCCTGCTTGGTTATGGGGAATTTTTGGATGGGATTAAAAGCTAATTTTAATTCTCAACAACTAAAAGAAAAAGTTAAAAAACTTTTGTTAAAAAGATTTTTTGGATAGTTTATTAAAATACTGTACCTCATACCTTTACAGCTCAGACCCCAAATTTGTGTTCAAGATGTGAGAGTTTTATAAAAAATGAGTATGGTACAGCAGGATTGTCTTTTGATTTAATATTACTATCCATCATATTACCTCTTAATAAAACTTTGTAATATTTACAGGAAATTGTGTTAACAATAAAATATAAAAACAATCTGAAATGATGCTTGGCATTTTATATGTAAAAATTAAAACATAATTTTAACATTTTTGACTTGTTCATTGATTAGCATAGTTTTTAGTAGGAATTTGCCTCAAAAATTGATTAGAGCGATTATAGTAAAATTATCAACAATGACAGACTGTATAAAAGTTCCCCTAAATTATCACATCTGCAAAAATGTATCTTCAAATTACCCTATTGCCAAAAATCCCTCCTGCAAAAAAAACTTGTTATAAGAAATTCCCACCTGATTTTCAGGATTTAAATTTTTGTTGGGAACTTCTGGGTCCCTCATGACCTGCCGATCCCTAGTATTTCTACATTTCAAAGTACAACCAAAATGCAGCTTTCAAACTTGATTAAATGTCGGTAGGTCTGACCTGGGACGAGGTGAAGGCCGGGCCCGGCTGAGATCCAAGCCGCCTGTCACAACAGTGAGGACTCGGTGACGATCTCAGGACGCCGGCGCTCAGCCCAAGTTCCAGAACCTGTACCCAAGCGTCAAGTTCCCCGTGGCGCGCACCATATGATCGCTTCCATGATCGAGTGGGACCACTCTAACGAGTGGAGCGTCGCTGACTTCTCTGGCAAGGTAGGCAGCCGTTAGGGCTCTGGGAGTAAACAGAGATTTGTTTTGATTTTTACTGTTGGGAAGTTAAAAAAAATGCCTGAAGATTTCTATTTTTACACAAGAAACAGCTTTTTTTGGAGTCTTTTAGTAAAAAAATGTTAATTATCTCCTTAGTGAAACTTAAATAGGTATACACATTTTTCTAAGGTTTACTTAAAAAAATACCCAACAATAATTTACAAATTCAAACCCTTAAACTGATTTTGCTGATAGTATTTGATATCAACAAGTATTTACGTATTCCATGCAAATATCTATGGCCAATTCTTTCCTTTTATGAACATTCTTAATTATAAAATAAGTTAAAGTACATGTCTAATAGTAAATAATTACGACCCAAATACACCCAAGTTTTATATACACATTTTTAGTGTATTTGAAAGCATTGGTTGTGTCTTTTGTAATTGATGTTTACTTACAAAACAAAATTGGGATTTGCTGTGAACTGAATTTTAGTGGTATCAAGAACTCTCAATGGCTCTCAAAGTGTATTTCTCAGCTGAGGTTCTCTTACAAATCAAAAATTTACAAAAGAAAATTGGGGTTCTATATTCTTAAATGTATGAATTTATTGCAACTATTTTCTTCATTAAGGTGAAATAGCTGAAATATATCTAGCTGCCTTTGAAAAATTATAACCTCTGCTTGTTCTTTGATTCTACAGGGAGGCAGTCGCTCTGGAGAGAGCGTTATCGAGATCGACCTGACCAAGGAGGGGGACGCTTTCCTCGGCGGCCATGCTATCGACGGCAGAGTCCTGTTCCCAGCCACCGGCTATCTCACCCTTGTCTGGAAGACCTTCGCCAAGCTGCAAGGAAAGGACTTTGAAGACACACCCGTCATCCTGGAAAACATCCAGTTCCATCGTGCCACCATCATGCCTAAAGAAGGTAAGTGAGCACAAAGGGTTTTATGTTTATCATTAAAAAACTGTAATAAGATATAAAGAATATCGACAGTTGGCATCCCTGCTCCAATGGACGGTTGGCAGCCCTACCACCAATAGGACAGCAGACAGCAAGTAGCTCAGTTTCAGCCTATTAGTGGTTAAAGATGGTACTCCACAGCGAGGCCGAAATATCTCAACCTAATTATGAAGTTTGGACGCGGTGTGAACTAGATTATAGTTGTGACACCGGCCACGAAAGCCTAAGAGTTAAGTTTATTCAGCAAATAATGACACCACAATCTGTCCTCAGGTTCGGTGAGGTTCCTGGTGAACATCTTCGACGCGAGTGGAGACTTTGAGCTGGTGGAGGGAGGCAGCGTGGCGGTGAGTGGACGCGTGCGCATGCCTGAAGACGTAGACAAGGAACAGCTGACTCTGGCTCCCCCCGCCAAGCCCAAGGGAGACTTCATCGACCTCGAGATGGCCGATGTGTACAAGGATCTGAGACTCAGAGGGTATGACTACGCGGGAGTCTTCCGAGACGTCAAGCAAGCTGACAACAAGGGTATGTGGCGGGTTTTTGTAGTTTGTTTGTATTCTAAACACAGCAGTGCTAAGGAATTCCAAATTACTGGTGCAAGGAACCGAGTTTAATATCCAAACAACAAGCGAAGAGCTTCATACGTACGTTTTAACATTTCGAAGTGGAGGAAACCTTGGAGTTTTATCTACTTTTTTTAATTGTTATATGAGGTTTTTAGCTATATAAAAATACGTCTCCAGTACTTTTAAAAGAATCTTTCATTCCGAATTATAACTTTAAATCAAACACTTGTATGCTTTTAAAGAATAAAAAAAGTCCTGTTGTAAAAAAAGGGTTTCTTATTTTTATGTTTGTGCCTTGCTAACTAAGCGTAGTTTCAAGGAGAGGACTCTCCTCTCAGAGTCAAGAGACTGCTCTGGCTTCCATAGAAGGCTCCTACAGAGTCCTTATTGAGGGTAGAATGCATCGTACTTGGTCCAAGTATTTCAAGACTACTCTGAGACTGTGTAGTCACTGAAAATGGCTGTTGTATTGACTGTGCAGTCCGCTCAACTAATATCCGCTTAAAAAATATTAAAAATGATGTCAAATAATAATAAACTTGTGTTGCAGGCGTGACCGGCAAGCTGGATTGGATCGGCAACTGGATCTCGTACATCGACACGATGCTGCAGTTCTCCATCCTGGGGCTGAACTCGAGAGAGTTGTACCTGCCGACGAGGATGCAGCGAGTGTTATTATGCGACTCTATAAACCACAAACAAAATCTGCTCTCAGCTCGGCCCGGACAGCACCGTGCCCGTCTACATGTACCCAGCGACGCTCGGCGTCATCAGGTGCGTTCAAGTACTTGCACCAAACTAAAATGAGTTCTGAAAGGCATTTGTAGAATTTACTGGAATTAATGGACTCTAGCGGTGGAATTTCATGCAATATTGTTGAAAAACATTTGGTTTCGATTTGATATGTGCTCTAATTTTCATCAATGTGTCAAATTTTAGTTTAAAGAAGTTTCTTTAATATGGGAATAATTTAAAGGTTCCACGAGCAGTTAGGATTTTATATCTTAATTTGTATAAACGCTAAATAGCTAATTTATTACAACGGACATTAGAAGACAAAAAAGGGGTTCAAGTCCCGGTTCGGTCCAAACTTGTTTGTCTTCAAATGTCTGTAGTAATAAATTAGCTATTGCTTTTAAACTAGTTAGGATGTTATACGCTTTAACGCAACTTACTTTTTGGATAGTTCTTCTATTTCCTCAGTGTTACATCAAGTGTACTTATATTAAGTGAAAAACTGTGCATAACTTAGTCTCAAAATGCTAGCTGCTAGACTTTACTTTTTACGATAACATAGTTTACTAAACTTAATACTTAGGCTTGAGCGGCCGGAGTCATAACTATATTCTAGGCTTCCGGTATCACACCGCGTCTCAGCTATGTCACTGAGGATGCCACATCACGGTATGGGTGAAACGTCTGACAACGTTAGTGTTAGTTTTACGACGCGGTGCGGAAGCCTAGAATATAGTTTACTAAACTCTCGTGACTATTGATGTTGCAGTCAGGAGGTGTGGAGTTGCGAGGCATGAAGGCTTCCCTGGCTCGGAGAAGACAACAGACCCAAGCCCCTCCCAAGCTGGAGCAGTACACCTTCGTGCCCTTCATCAACGAGAAGGTAACATTGTAAAAACTAACTGATTGCTATCACAGGGGCCCGTCAGATCCATGACTTTCTAAAGGTAGCCATTCTCTCAGCAACAGCTGAAAAAGTGAATGAAAACAAAAATCATTCAAAATTTGTGATGACAACCTGTAAAACTTTTACACATTGACCATTGATACAAAATCAGAGCCATCAGAACTATGGGGGTGGCCATAGCTCAATGGTATGGTGTGCTTTGCACCAAACCAGCCTGGGTATGATTCCCAGGCGCAGTGATAACTTTTCACGATGGCCACTCCCCATAGCTCAAAAGTCATGTGGAGCCGTTGGTCCATTTCATATATTCGTCATTCCATGAACTATTAATGAGTTGCCCAATCTGGGGAACAGTCGGCCCTAGTTTGTAACAAGACTACACCTCATCATCCATCAAAAACACTCATCACCATCATCTTAAATTCACCTTAAAATACCCTCTAAGAGTGGCCGGTATCTCAAAGCAAAGTATCATCTTTGCACTATCACCTGCTTCTATGAAAAACGGTGACCCTTCATGTTTTCTCAATTTAATTGTTTTAACTTTTAACACATAAATTTACAATACAGCTTTTAAAACCAATTAAAATTCCTTATTTACCTCATTTTTAGTTATTGATTTTCTATGATGTCTGCTCTAGATGAGCTGAAATGACTGTTTTCCCACTTTTCCTTAGTTAAATAAATACATCAACAAAACCCAATACTTTGGAAAACCCTAACTAAAATCATCTTTAGAAGAAAAACCTAAAATATTGTTGGTTTGTTTGCAGGAGACACCAGTCCAACTAGCCCTGACCTCCCTGTGTCAGCTGGCTCTGGAGAACTCCAGTGGCGCTCTCAAGATGAAGGTGGTGGAGTTGGGAACTAACCGCATGCCTGAGAACCTGCTGGCCCCGACCATCGTAGACATCCTGGAGTCTGAACCCATGCTCAGTGTGAGTCTCTGCTCATGTGAACGGTGTTGTTGGGGAGTGTCTAAAATTACTTTTCGGTCTGTCAAAGTAATTAATGATATGAACATTTGAATAGTTTTTTCTAGGTGCTCATGCCTTGCTATAAGCCCTCTTGGCAATCATAAGTATCTAAAGTAAATCTAAAGATCCACAAAACATCCATGTTCCAGCTGATAACCAATTGAGGTGTTATTGCTATTACAAATCTTTCAGAAAGCATTTGATTTTCTTGAGCACATTAATTTTTTGATTCTGGAAAAGTAGCGATGCCATCTCTGATTACTGTACTTTTGAATTTTTAGCACAGCAAGTTGAGATCGAAGCGACGATTCAGTGAATCCATTTTTCCATCAAAGTTAAATCATTTAATAATAGCAAAATAAGTTTTAAAGTGTGAGTTTTTGTATGTGTTTACCAATGATTTTGGGGAGAATCCCCAGACTTACCTCTTTGCCTGAGGGAATTTTACACCTTGTTAAACAAGTCCTGAGTGTGTGGCTGGTGCTGTCCATGTTAATTTTTGTAATTTAGTAGATATTTTTATTTTACTTTTTATTACACCTTAATATTGCTACATATCAAAACTACGTTTTGATCTTGCCGTTCTTTAAATTCTAGTTTTTATAACTTTATTTCTATCTTTGGCTTTCCCCGCAGGTGGAGTACACGGTAGCGTCCAACGCTCCCGAGGCTGTACACGGCAGTCATAGAGCCGCTGGGGGCCAAGTCAGTGAAGAAGGACTTCTCCGCAGGCGCTCTGGAGAGTAACTGTCACCTAGCCGTGGGCGCTGACGTGCTGCAGACGCCCGCAGTCAGTAGCCTGGCGGACAGTGTGAAGGCAGGAGGCTTCGTTCTGCTGGAGGAGGGCAGTGACATGAGCGAGGCTGCGGTGAAACCCACGGGACTCGAGTTGGTGGCCAAGATCAAGGCTGAGAGGCGGGTGTACTTCCTCCTCCGCAAGGTTGGTAGAAACTCTTGTAGACCAAACCAAGACTCAAATCCAGATCTCTTACCAGCCAGAATGCTTTTTCTTGTTTTATTAATGCTTCCTATTACACCATCCGGCCCACCTAGTAGATTCTTTTTCACACTCTGGAAGCAGTTCTTATTAGTCAAAGTTACGTATGTCCTTTAAAGCTGGATTTCTTATGAGCTGAAAAATGTATTTATAATATCTTGATGATTGAAATAACCTTAGTGGTTAAATCTTATGGTTATATAAAGGACCACTGGCTTAAAACTTTCAAGTCAGTCACTATGGACCTATGCAGCCTGTGTGAATTGACACTAGCGACGAATAAATACCCGCTTTTGGTTTAGGCGAGGCTCTTAGCTGAGAACTTTGGAATTTTTCATTTCAAGTTGTGCAAACTTTGAGCCCATCTCATGTTTTTTTTTTTAATGTCGCTCTGCTGGCTGACTATAATACCTGCTACTTAGCAGAAATTTTTTTAATCAACACAATTTGAGCACTTAAGTGTGAGTCAAGTTTAATAATGAAACTGGTTTCTAAAGACCTTGTATTTTGAATAATCTCTCAAACATTTAGAGAGCAGCGTAAGTTTATCACAGAAAACACTATCTCATCGCAATGATTGAGTATGATCATTACTCAAAGTGGGTTTGTTATCCGACAGCTCGTAGAGTTGCCGAGCCCGACCATCATCAACGTGACGGAGAAGAACTTCAGCTGGGTGGACACATTGAAGGGAAGCTGAAGCAGTCCGAGGCGGAGGGTAAACACGTTCTGCTGGTGGGCCAAGGAGGAGACTCTCGGTCTGGTCGGCATGATGAACTGCATCAAGCAGGAACCTGGCGGCAACAATGTCAGGTATGTGGGTATCATTACAGAGATAAACATGGAGAACTTCTCATATTAGTCTCAGAAGTTCTAACTATTATTTAGAAGCCTTATCTATTTTAAAGAACTTGACAAAGATGTTTTTTTTCTAACCAACCTCCTCTAAAAACTGACTGTCTCTGAAAATTGTGATTTTGGTTTTTGATATTCAAGAATATAATGTAGATCCAACTACCTCATTTTTGATCAAGTTAGTTGAGCAGTGTTTTCAGTAAAACTCTGTAACGCCCATTCTGATGTGTGAAAGTAAAAATTCAATTTCTAGTTTTATCCCTTAAAAAGGTTAGTTTGGACTTCCTTAATTGTTTTTCATGCAAAAGAAACTTCCAGCACTTGAATACTAAAATATAACCATTTAAAATTATTCAGTTACAATTATTTATTCATTAGTTTTATTTTGTTTACAATCTTTGAGATTAACAAAAAAACAACAATGGCCAAATGAAAATATTTGCAAAATTGGCATCTGCTTGCTTTTTTAAAAATAAATTTTAAGTTTTAAAATTCTTAGTCAAGGTACAAAGTTTGAGTCAGTTGTTTGGGTTTGCCTCAGGTGTTTTTTTTATTTATGTATTTTTACACTAGTGACATTATTATTTTGAACTGACATAAATTTTGGGAGCTATTAAAAAGTACAATAAGCGTTGGCATAGTTCAGGTTTAAGCCCATTATTTCGTTTACGTAAGCTGCTCATCTCTAGTTCTCAACAACTAGTAACAAATCTGTAATGATTTCCAGGTCGGTGTTCATCCAAGACCCGAAGGCAGCTCCGTTCTCCCTCACGGCACGCTGTTACGCGGGCAGTTGCAGAAGGGTTTGGTGCACAACGTGTACCGTGCCGGCACCTGGGGCACCATGAGACACTTGCGTCTGGAGGCGGCAGACGCCAGCTTGAACGTAGAACACGCTTACATCAACGCCATCACTCGCGGTGATCTGGCCAGTCTCAAGTGGATCGAGGGACCCCTCACCTTCTACAAGTAAGAGTTGTTGTGCGAGCTAGAAGTTTAGTTTCTAAAACAATGAGTTTACAGTCAATTTTAACTCTTTTGCAAAAATTCAAAAGTTAAAAGTTACTGCTGTGTTTTCATCACGGTCTTCATTTCTAGGCCTGATGATTACCCCAACACTGAAATGTGCACTGTGTACTACGCTCCCCTCAACTTCCGAGACATCATGTTGGCCACAGGAAAACTGCCGCCGGACGCACTCCCTGGCGACCTCGCTGGACAGGTAACCAACAATATTGAAATCAGTTATTTTTGAGATATCAAACCAAAACAGTAAGTCTGAACACTAACTTCCTTAGAAAGTTAAATTACCAATCCTTAATTTCCTTGTGTCGGTCGGCAGGACTGTATCCTGGGTCTGGAGTTCACTGGCAGAGACACGACGGGCCGTAGGGTGATGGGAATGGTGGCAGCCCGAGGTCTTGCCTCCACAGTGCTGGCAGACCCTGGCTTCCTGTGGGAGGTGCCTGACAAGTGGACCCTGGAGGAGGCATCGACCATACCTGTAGTCTACGCCACAGTGAGTACTTCCAGTAAATTTGTCATAAAGATACGGCTAAATATTTAAAGTAGAAAAGGCTAAGTTTGATTTATGAATCACTGGTCAGTGTCTTACTTTGCTTGTGTGTAACAGAGCTACTACGCACTGCTGGTGAGAGGCAAGATGAAGCGTGGAGAGAGTCTGCTGGTTCACGCCGGTACAGGAGGTGTCGGTCAGGCAGCCATCGCCATCGCGCTGCACATGGGCTGCACCGTCTTCACCACTGTCGGTAGTCAGGAGAAACGCGACTTCCTCAAGAAGACCTTCCCTCAGGTGAGTTTCATCAACTCATAACTCTCTTTTCAGGCGTTGTTGTTTGTCTGTGCTCAAATTAAAAACACAACTGACTTAATAGTCCATATCCATTACAGTTTAGAGTGGTTTTACCGATCTTAGTTAATAGCCTTGTAAACCATTATCATGTACTTTGAGTCTTTTGTGTCAAAGTGGAATGCAACTATCTGTTTGTTAATTGATTTTAACGTTTAAATTGTATGTTAGTGTCAATCAATCATTCTCAGCTGGTGCTTAAGGGTAAACTTTGTCAGTAATCTATTGAAAAATACCACAAATGATCTGTTTTTAGTTCATTTTTTATCAGTATTAGTATTTGCTTTATTTTTGTATCAAGGAACTTCTAATAAAGAAATGCTAGCCTGGTCTTCAATTCACTAAAAGTTAAAAACACTGTTTCTTTAATTTTTTTGTTTAACACTTCCATATTTTTAGAATATGTTGCTTTGATTTAGCATTTATTCATCTACTCCACTTGCGAATAGTATTAAAACAAAGTGGAGTTCTCGCTTTCCCTTATCAAAAATTTGTCGGTGGCTGTGGAGAGGATTTACTTCCGGATAGCTAAGACATTACCTGTACAAATTATGGAACCAACTCTTCTTGCTCTATCCCAGTAAGAGGTTATCTGCACAAGCAAAAAGCCAATCAGATTTCAAGTTATTCCTTGTAGATACTCCCGACTACACAGCTTCTGCCACCGGTTCACTAACACTCTGGTTGTTAACAGCTGACGGACCGTAACATCGCCAACTCCCGAGACACCAGTTTCGAGCAGCACATCCTGCGTGAGACTAACGGCCGAGGTGTGGACGTGGTGCTGAACTCTCTCGCTCACGAGATGCTCCAAGCTTCAGTCCGCTGTCTGGCCAAGGACGGGCGCTTCCTCGAGATCGGCAAGCTGGATCTGTCCAACAACACCGGTCTCGGTGAGTCTCTCGTGTCTAGTCGCTTCTTTGGAAATGTTTGTTTACATAGTGTGTTTATTTTAAGGAGGTGTTCTATTACCTTAAGGAAATGAGAGATTTTTAACACACTTCCTCCACCATCGCTAAATAAAACAAACATCTCAAATGTTTTGGTTTTAATAAACACTAAAAGGAGTTGATGTGAACTACTTACGAGTAAATTAGGAGTGTATACGATTTTCTTTCTGGCAAAAACATTTTTCTTGCTTAAAAATTTTACATTAGTTTTTTAGACCGAAAGACAAAGTCCACATTCTCCTCACAAATTCTACATTTTTTCTTTTTGTGAGTTTTATCAAAACATGCTTTTAGGGCAGCATACTTGTTTGTCCATTAGTTTGAAATTAAAGTAGAATAATTTATCATCAAAAATTGGGCAATATTTACTGGCAGTTTATATACGCTTTGAAACTCAAAGTAAAATTGAAAATCATATTTTGCATTTACTACACCTGAAAAGACATAACTTTAAAACACTATTTATTTGAGTTTTTACTAACTAGGATCATTTTGACTTGGAATTTTTCTTGAACCAGTATCTGGGCAATCGGAGTAAAATTATTTCATAAATTCTTGATTGGTTGAGAATTACCTCTAAAGTACCCTAACTGCCAGAAATTCCCTGAAATTACCCTTCTGCTAAAAGAATCCTGTTGTTAATTATTAATTTTTGTCTGGCAATTCACCATCTTTGAGGACCCAACAATCCATTATGTAAATAAAATTCCAGGTATGGCTTTCTTCTTGAAGAATACCACCTTCCACGGAATCTTGCTGGACGCTCTGTTTGGCCGCCAGCGAGAGCGAGGATAAGAAAGAAGTCGTGAGACTTGTCACTGAAGGAATCAATAACGGAGCTGTTCGCCCTCTTCCTGCCACTGTATTCTCAGAGAGCAGGTAAACATAGAGTGAAAATGTAATATGAGTTGTCTCTTTATGGTGAAGTAAAACATTCAAAAATTAATTACTTTCTGTTCATTCTGGAAAAATCATTAACTGTGTCTCAATCAACCTGAGTAGCTGAAATAAATATCCTGGTGTCAGAATTTTGCCATGATGTTTATATTTACACTAGCTCACCGTTGTCCTCTAATATGACGAAATAATTTCTCCCAACACTTTTATAGGTTGAGCAAGGTTTCCGTTTCATGGCTTCCGGCAAACACATCGGCAAAGTGGTGTTGAAGATCAGAGACGAAGAGTCTCAGAAGAAGATAATGCCTAAGCCGAAGCCGGTGCCTGCTCTTCCTAGGACCTACATGAACCCGGAGAAGTCTTACATCCTTGCTGGTCAGTTTGATTGCAGTAACTTAATAATAACAGTTGGAAGTGAAGTGCTTTTTGAAATTTAAAAAATGGCTCTGTTTTGAAGATTGAAATTATAGGGTCAGTCAGCATACAAAAAAAACATGTTTTGGTATTAAATACTCTGACTTTGATATGAGACAACATCCATTCTAAGAGGGTATTTTAAGGTGAATAAGGGATGAATGGTGAGTTTTTGTAATGGTAGTGAGGTGTAGTCTTGTTACAAACTAGGGCCGACTATTCCCCATATTGGCACAACAACCAATGGAATAACACTTGTGACTTCGAAGCACCGGGAGGGTCATCGTGAAAAATTGTTTCACGATGAGTGACCAAGAGATATATGCTGACGATATGATTTTTAATGTTATTAAATTAGCAAATCCTCTTATTTTCTTCTTTTTTATTGAAACTCTTTCTGTCCCAGGTGGTCTGGGAGGGTTCGGCTTGGAGCTGGCTAACTGGATGATCAACGAGGGATTGAAGAAGATAGTTTAAAGAGAATAACTCTAGTAGTTTTAACAAAAGAAAACTTTGCCCTTAGTTGCAGTTAAGCCTCAACTTCAGAGAAATTAAAACTAGCCAACATTGAAAATGTTCAAATTAAATTTAAAACAAAACCTACGGTGGATTGATTACAGACTAGTGGCTTTAAAAAAATCTTTTGGATCCAATGTTCATGTAACTTTTGCCTTGTAGGTCCTACGAGACGCCTTCATGGAGAACCAGTCAGCGGCCGACTTTGCGACAGTGTGCAAACCGAAGGTGGACGGCACCAAGCAGCTGGACCTGGTGTCTCGCAAGATGTGTCCCGAGCTGGACTACTTCGTGGCGTTCTCGTCAGTGTAATAGATGTGACGCTGGTAGCATGAGTCAGAGCCAACTTCACGGGCTGGCGAACAGCGCGATGGAGAGGATATGTGTGAGAGCAGACAAGCCGTCGGTCTGCCTGGGGTGAGTGACATTAGTAGAGAAGTATTCTTCTAGGTGTAAAGTATTTTATAGGAGGCGGCCGTATAAAGCCAAAAGGGTTGAGGGGTTTTAACATAGGAGGAAAACACAAATAATATTTCAGTAATGTAATTTATTGCCAAACTCTGGTGTAGGAAATTACAGTACTAATAAATGTATAAAAAAATATGGATTTAACATAAATAGTATTAAAATAAAAAATAAATAAATTCTAAAACAATATAAACATTAAAAGAGCTTACACAAATAATAATGTTGATGATTTCAGTCAACTATATTAGTTATCTTACGTAAATACAAAATAAAACTTGAAAATCAAGGTTAATTATTTTATCTTTTAAACTTTTAAAATCAACTTAAAAGAAATTAAGCAGAAGTACCAGTAATAATTTATTTTTTAACAATTGTTATCTTTATGAGAACTAAATTTTACAGTTCTTGTATGTATTAAATACTAGTCATGTACAGGGGAATTAAACATTTTCATAGTATCAGCGGATAATGCTGTGTATGTTAATGAACAAATTGACTCTCTAAACATGGAGATAATGCTGGATCCCAAATTAGTTATATATTACAAAATATTTAAAACAATAAAATATTTAAAACTTTAATAGTTAATCTTAGAACTTGAAAACAAATTGTTACTAGACAGAAATATACTTTTGTTTTATACAAAGTAGCATTCAAATCACATTAATTTCCACTCTTCATTTTTACTCTAGAACTTTAAGTTTTTATCTCAGTAACGTAAAGTTATTTGAGTACTTCTTCACAACTAAAATTCAAAACCCAATAGTTCTTTCATTAAATTTATTTCAGGTTCCAAGCTATTTAAAAAAATTGTGTTAAGAAAAGACCGAAATAAAAGCTTGTTTACAACAGACGTTATCCCTCCTAGTACAACTGTCTCTGCTCACAGGTGGCCATCCAGTGGGGAGCTATCGGAGACGTGGGTCTGATTCTGGAGACGATGGGTGACAACGAGACAGTGGTGGGAGGTACGCTGCCGCAGCGCATGGCATCGTGTCTCGCCACCATGGACAGGTTCCTGCAGCAGCCACACGCAGTGCTGGCGTCACTCGTGCTATGAAGAGGAGGGGCCCGAACCAGAATCGGCCTGCTTTCGAAAGCTGTCGGAAACATCCTCGGTGAGTTACGGTGTCGGGGAAAAATTGTTGTGATAAGCAATTTGTGGGAGCTAAGACTAATTTCTTAATAAGTTAGCTTGCTAAAACTGAAATTGTTTTTTTAAAGTGAGCCAGAACTAATTAAAACTTGACAACAATTGTTTCTACTATAACTAAATGACTAAACATTTGTATGATTCTAATTTTAATTACAAAAACTCAGATAACATTTTTGACCGTACTGAACATGGACACAAACACTAGAGCGTCCACGAAATCTGGGGATCATTATGCCAAGACTGTATAAGACATTTTCAACAACATGTTCATCTATTACTTCTCACTATTTATTTCAAAATCTCCCTGCACCGCTTAGACAGTTTTATTTGCATAGGAAGACAGGTTTCAAACTTAAAATCAAGAAATGGATCAGAGACATAGGTAGAGACAATATAGAACAATTGATAAGAGCTGTTTACAGATGACGAGGTGGAAATTCCAGTGTGGTCGGCCAAAACGCAAAAAGAGCGAATGTGTGTAACCTGTGTAGATGAATGAGAGCGAGTGTGAATGTGTCAAGTTAAATTCAAGTCTCCAAGTGTCTTGTACATTATATACAAGTAAAAAAATATAATCTTAATTATTAAATGGTATGTAGAAGCTCATCCTCAGGCACAGGAATATTCCTATGTGGGGATTATATTTACTTTATTTGTATATCTTTACCGTACACATGTATATGTATTTTAAAGTTGTGATTTGACTTAAATAAAGATAGTTTGAATTTGAATTGAAATTCAATGGTTAACAGTGCTTGTATGTTTGTGCGTCAGGTATCAAGGACGCGAAGACGGTGAACGCGGCCAACACTCTGGCGGACCTGGGCATGGACTCGCTGATGGGGGCTGAGATCAAGCAGACGCTGGAGAGGAACTACGACCTGGTGCTGGCGCTGGGAGATCGAGCCTCACCGCAAGTTAGGCGGAACTGAGCGCAGGTGGGGATTCCGGCGCACCTGCTGCTACCTCTGGCGAACCGGCTGCGGTCAAGGACTCCTCACAGGTTAGATGGCCATTTCAAAATTGAACTTGGGAGTGGTTTTAATAATTACTCAACAAATAAACTACAATAGTCTCTATAATCGGCGTTACATCCGACCGCGTAATGTCGGTAGCTGTGACCATGATTTAGGTCCTGTTTCAAGTCTCTACTTGTCTGTAAAGCGTGCATTCTTTATTGCTGTCGGTGCTTCCGTTCAGTAAAAGCAGTGAGATGTCGAAAAACCTAATCATGTTACTTTGACATAGATTAAAAGCCGTGATTTTAAAATGATTAGAAGGTGATGATAAGTTAACATGCGTAGATCAAAATTCACAGACATAAGGAATGATAAGAATGAAATTGAAGCATTCTTTAGAGTAGTGAATCGTCCTCTAATGTAAATATTATTCCTGATAAAGTGAATCTTTTTAGTGAACCTACACTAATCGGCATTTCAGCTATTCGGCTTCCAAACCGATATAGGGCGGATTAGTGAGATCATACTGTGTTGCAAATATATAAATGTTTCAACTAAACAATTTTAGTTAGAGTGTACAGAATGTTCAAAAATACGACTTTTTGAAAGGTTTGTGTCTAAAATTTCAAAACTATGATTTCATTAGAAGAGGAGCTTCAGAATGAATATTACTTACAATTGAAAGACCTAAAAGTACTTGGTTGATTTCTTGAAAAGAACCCGATTAGAAATTAAAGCAACAGATAGTAATTCTCATAAGGATGAAGAGCTTTGCCATAATTTGGACTTTTATTCATTTTGGAATATATTTTCTGTATTTACATTGTAAAAAAAATAATTGTGTAGTAGAAGCTAAGTTATTTAATCCAAACCCTTTCTTACTTTTGTCACACATAAAAACGCCTATAATCAAATGTCTATGAAAGAGGTGTGAACATATCACACGGTTTATCTAAACTAAGCAACAAACTCATTATTTGTAGTTGGTTACCGACGATGCAACAGAACTTGAAAGATTTCTCTAAATATTTCCATTGTTGTATGCAAAATATTCCAAAAAACAATGACAAATCTCGCTATAATCTTTTTAAAACAAACCATTATTCTTTCCATCATCACCAACCTCACTTTACAATGTCGCAGGTACAATTCCAAGTGGAGATCGTGCCGAAGGAGACGCTCATCCAGATGCCCTCCAAGTCCAAGTCCGGCACGGCACTATTCTTCGTACATCCGATCGAAGGAGTGGTCACGGCCCTGTACAACCTTGCCTCTCAGCTGCCGTGTCCCGTCTACGGACTGCAGTGCACTGCCAACGCACCCCTCGACTCTATACAGAAACTGGCTGCCTTCTACCTCCAGGTATGCTGACGATATGCTAGTGTGTTTAGCGGAAAGACAGGTGGCAAACTGCTGTTGAATTTGGTATTTACAGAAGTATTTTTAACATATTTCATAAATAATTGTGAGTAAAATAGGAAAAGAGGACAATTACATTTGGAGCAGCTCCAAAGTTTAATAAAGAGAGGTTAACGAGGCCAGAACATTCAAAACTTGCAATTGAAGCAGACCTTGACACTTACCATTATCTATTCTGCTGCTCTTCTCGTTGTGTCTACTCTGTTCTTTTAACCAAAGACTGCTAAACTTCTATATTTTTATGAATTTAACTTTACTAGTTAAGTTCCGACTTAGGTGCACCACAGTAATTTGAATGTTTTCAAAAATATATAAATGACTTGAACTTTTGTTATTCATGGTTTATTTTTAGCTAAAGATTTTCAACCTAATTATTGTATTTTTGAAGAATGAAACTGAAATGCAAGTGGTTTGAAGTGGAAGTAATTTGATATACTATCGATAATAAGCAATCTAGAAATTGTAAAAAATGAGGCCATTGCTATTTTTAATAAACTGCAAACAAAAATCATTCCTTTTGAAAACTTATTTCAATACAAGCAAAAGTCCATGATATGAGTAAATTGTTCCTCTGTAGAGATTTACACACTAACTATGAATCATATTTTGAGCTGACTCTCATTTTTAAACAGAGATCTTTATTGGAATGATAACAACACAATACTCACTCGAATTTCTCACCCACAGCAAGTGAAGCAGGTGCAGAAGTCCGGCCCGTACATTCTCTCAGGCTACTCGTTTGGCGCTTGTGTTGCGTTTGAGATGGCGCTACTCCTGGAAACGGCCAAGGAGAAGGTGACGCTGAGGCTAGTTTTGAGAGAATGTCTCACCAAGCAGAGTAATAACATTAGACAGAGTCTCAAACATAGGAACACTTTCGTCCTAAAAGCCATTGCTGAGCTGTGATTGGCCCGTTAGTTGCGAACTGGTTCAATATGGTGGCCTTGAGGCGACGTAATGCTCCGTCCACTACATCACTGTGACTAGTAGACATCCAATGACATCAGTGCTCGTTTGACAGTCGAGCTGTGCCTATCAAGCTGTCAGTGTCAGTTTATATTTTATTTGTTTTGCTGTTTGTCGAAAATTGGAGATTGATGAAATCACTAAACAATAAATCAACATCAAGTTTTAAGTGAAACTAGGAAAAACTCAAGAAATTTCAGATATGTTGAGGGCTGTTTACGGAGATAAGGCCTTTAAGAAAACGTTTATTTTCAAGTGGATTAAACGTTTCAAAGATGGAGATTGAATTTTATTATTTAGCTAAATACTTTAATTTACTTACTTTAATTTAAAAAATTAAACCTTGCAATATTCTGATGTTAAACATTTCTCAAATAGACTAATTGATATTCTTAATTAACTTTTGATCGGTAGGACCCTACCCTAGAGTCACTATGGGCCTTCTCTCTTACTTAAAAATAAATCCCAACTAAGCATAGTCCTCTAAAAATTAATGTTGTTATTGCAGATCTGTAAGCAGAAAGTAGAAATCGAATCAGTGAACGGCAACCACAGAGAGATCTTGACAGGAAACAGTGCTACCAAAATCGCAGAAATCATCACACAAACCCTGAAACTGTAGACATAACCTCAAACCCAAAGTCACTGAGAAATTGTGATCTAAATACAAGACTGGTAAAATGTAAAAATGTATATGTAAGTGAGAAGTCAAGCTCAAGAGTGCCGTAGCGATGTTGCAATCTGTCGTCGATTGGTTTTATGAAAACAAAGCAAAAAAGAATTGTTTTTTAGGTGTTACACCTAGCAAACTAATTGTTTTATCTTTTACCATATGAATAATGTGTTAAGGAACAACACGTAAAGTGTTACTCATGTTTTTTGTTGTAAATATCTGTTGTTTTGTGTCAAACACAAAATTATAGGTTAGGATAAAATGTACGGTTATAATCTCATTTGTTTAGAGCTCAAGGAGCGCTTTTAAAGTGAAACGTATGAACAAAAATGTGATCGAAATGGCTTTTTACTTTAGTTAGTAGTTTAGATTTTCAGGTATTATTATAATAACAGAATTACAAAAGATATTAATGTACCTATATACCTACTAGGGTAATCATTGAAGTTTGATTTAATATACAAACAGTTTATTTATGGAGACTATTACTAAAAGTGTTTTCCAAAAACATCAATAACACAATGAGGTTTTGGAAACTTTGATTTTCCCCATTATATTTTAATTTCAACTAAACATGCAGGGCACAATTTTTATTTGATTAAAATATTTCTTGTTATCTCTATGTGAACATCACAAGCTTATCTCTGTTAATTTGGACGTAGTACACATATCTATTGTATATTCCTTCTTACACTGTTGTATATAGTCTTTTCAATTTATAATTGTTTTTATGACCATTTGTAACTGAAATATGTAATTTATTAGAGCGTATGTAATAAAAACCAATAAGCTAGTGTAATTGTTTTATTTTACCCGTATTATTTTACTATATCTACTAATGTACCTGTGGCCCAATGACTCGTTGCAAAGCTTGAGGTCACGGGTTCGAATCGCGGCGCAAGCACATGGGTTTGGACCGTTTTCCCAGAAAGTGTATTATGTCTCTCCTTTTACTGTACGACATGACCAAAGCTTTTGATTGTCTGGATCATAAAGTGTTCGAGTCTAAATTAGCAAAGATTGGTATTAGGAAAAATCCGTTAAACTGGATAATGTCATTCCTTGAAAACAGACACCAATTAGTTACAATTAGAAAGACCAGTGAAACTAAAGTTTTAAAAACGTTTAAATCAAATGCTACGGAATGTATCAAGCTGACGATTTCTGCGACTATCTCTATTTCTTCTCTATTTTATGTTGAAAACTTATAACTCCTTGATATCAAATTGTAAATTAATTATAACTAGTCGTTTTATTGGGTTGTTTTTATAAAACAACAATATTCTCCTATTATGCACCAAGGTATCAGCTCCAGATGGGCTATACAGTATAAAGAATCAAATAAATTACAAACATGGAACTCAAAGGTGTGCCTAATTATTGGCTGGAGAGTTTATTATTGTATAGATACAAGCGAAATCTAAAGTTTAACAAAAGCATTTTCCGTATTCAAAGATAAGTTAATAAATAAACACCTAACAAAAACCTTGGTTAAATAATTAATTTTGCTATCCAGTATTTTTTGTTAGACGTGTTTTGTTAAGTATTAATTATTTAACAAAGCTTTAACTCCCCTTTAATTTTTAAATTACTACTAAAAAAACTGAATATATTTTTAAAATTTTTAAGTCTATATCATTTTAAAAAATAACCATTAATTTAATATAATTTACTTACGAGAGAAGCTTACAGCAACTTTGTTACTGTTCTGCCGATAATTATCCTTCTACTAGTTTAGCTAACTGACGTAAGAGCGCTGCACATACCACAGAATCTTCCTTACCTTTTGGTACTGCAGCCGTAGTAGTTCCTGCCAACTGCCAAAAGACCGCAGCACGTGTCGGAAAATCTACCTTACCCCTATTAATAATTAATTACCTTCCAGTGGTAAGGTAGATTTTCTAGCATGTGCTGCGGTCTAGTGACAGTTTATAAAACTAGTGAAAGGATTGCTATCGGTAGTACAGTATCCAACAATGTATTCCTTTTAGTGCAGGAGTGGCAACGGTCTCTGTGTTTTTCAAGTAATTTTAGCTCTATGCTAAAAAATATATAGGCCTATAATGTAAATATACAACAAAACAGATTTCATTAAATATTTATATAATCAGTTTTATTGATATAGTGTGTGTATATATATATACTATGGTGGGCGAATAAAATATCTTTGAATACAGTAATTATTGCAAATTAATTTTCACTAGAAGTCGAAGTCCTAACAAGTTTGTAATACTGTACATAGAATGGAATGTCATCGGAATACAACATTTATTTGTTTTGCCATTGGTCTGTGTGACGACGCGCACAAAAAATAAAAATCAGATATACATAATTACAATCTCAGAAGGAAAGAAACCTAGACCAACCCTACAATATAGACTTAAAAAATCACAGAACCATCCGAAGTATAGTGGCGCAAAATTTTTCAATCTGCTACCAACCAACATAAAAGTACTAGACGCCAAAAACTTTCCAAAATTAAAAAAAGGTTAAAAAACTTATCTGGAAAACACCCATCATACAAGAGAAGAGTTCTTAGAAATTACATAAGATGGAGATGCTCTATCTCAAGGATGGCGGAGGCGATAATCTACAAGTAACAAGTCAGTAATTAAACTAGTACTACTAGATTTCGGGTTTCAAACATTTCTTTAACTGTATTTAATCTGTTCGTATAAATATAATTTTACATACGGTGTTCTTATGACTTTAATTATGTACACGAGAGTAACAAGTATTTTAACGCTTAAAAGCAAAATGCACACCACTGTAATGTGTGCAAACTCGAAACATGTTAGAGTTCACCGTTTCCGGTGCGTGCAGAAATGCAGAGTTTGTACGACTGAAAGCATACACTAAACCATATCTATTAAATATGGTTCAGCCATATATAATATATGGGCTCAGAGTTTATTGGTTCTACAACTTTGCACACGTAGTGTGCAACCTCGAGATTTTGAGAGTTTTTGTTCTTCAAAAGAAAGCGATTCAGATTATAACCCATTCTTATGACCGTGAAACTTGTCGCGAATATTTTAAATACTGTTTTACTTACAGCTAACAAAAGCAGACAGTTTAGAAATGGCTTCCTTTATATCAGTGAGTATGGCTCAGGATTATTGTTATAATAATGAATTAGCTTTCAATTCATCCAAAACCACACAAATGTCTTTCGGAAAACACAAGGACACCATTTCTTCCTCGACTTGTCAATAGTAAATTCAAACAAATATTTAGGACTTGTGATTGATGACAACCTTTCCTGGAACTCTCATGTGGACTTTATCTGCAAGAAACTTAGTTCAATTATATATGTTCTCAAACGAATTAAAGCCACCACAGATACAGACAAAGCATTAAAACTGGCCTATCACGCATTATTTGAATCTAGACTTAAATATGGCATCCTGCTTTGGGGAATCTCGTCTAAAAGCAATCTGCAGCGAGTTCTCATACTACAAAAACGTGCTTTGAAAGTAATGGTTGGTTTAAGTCCTCGTGAAAGTTGCAGACTAGTGTTCAAAAACCTCCAACTGTTAACAGTCACTTCAATTTACATACTTGAAGTCATCATGTATGCTTCTTCAAATCAATCCAATCGACTGCAAGATACTCATTCGTATCAAACTAGAAACGCTTTCGATTATTTCTTGCCTGTCCATAGAACAGAACAGTTCTCAAAGAAGCCCCTATACATGGGATTGAAGCTATTCAATAAACTGCCGTGTAGTGTAAAAAAGGGAGATAGTTTTACCCTAAGAAAAGGCTTAAAGAATGGCTAATTCAAGACCCCATCTACACTATCAAAGAATATGAAGAACGCTGTCGAAGAAAATTGGATATTAAATAACAAACCTATCTGCCATCTTTAGATTTAACATTTAAATTATCATTAGCCATACAACAGTACTTAATAATTATTACATTCTCAAAGTTGTGTAATAAATGTTATTCTTATTCTAAAATACTGAAAATAACAATTCCACGCCCACGTATTTTAAACCATATATCTAGTATCACAAAATTCCAACTAGTCAGAGGCAATGACATGCAATGGCTATGATACTAGACATAATACTATGTTTCGACAAACAAGTCATAGATTTTTAAGCTTTTTGAGACATTGCCCTCTGAAACAGGTGCCAAGTTCTTGAACCAATTCCTGAACATATCAAATCAATCCAATCTGTCAAACCATGTTCAAAGCACACCTTAAAGACTAATAAGGTGTGCTTACTACACTATTGGTGAGTTTTGGGGACAGGTATAGAAAATTGTTTTAAACGAAAATTGATAGAAAGTAAATAAATTAATAAATGTGTTGTAAGATAATATTATATTATACCATTGACTTTCCATCTTACAAAGAAAGTCCATCTGTAAGATGGAAAGTCAATGATTATACTATAGGAAATAATGTAAGATTGTTCACACTTTTGTTACCAGTTGGCTTACCTTATTTTATTTTTAACATGTCGACTAATCAATGTATACGCAAACTTCTTAACTTAAATTAGTGATTTATTTGCAGAGTTTGAGGTACCAGAATAGCACCCAAGCGGAGAGACATGCACAGCTTAGCACGACTTACCGCTTGAGGAGTTTTGGGGCTCTTTCTAAGTAAAGGTTTATACTTTGAAGCAAAATGGTGGGACTTAAAGTATTCTGAGTGTCTAAAATCTGAAATTTTTCAAACTGCGTTCTGGCCTTCATAGGAAGTACCGGAACACCATTCCAGTGTGTTCCAGCTGAAATTAAGCACTGACACAAATAGTTGTTAGTGATGACTCATAAGTCTATTGTTAGGTAGTGAAAACTTCAGTTCTCTAACACAACTAAAAGTAAGACAATACAAACAACTTCAGGCGCCTACCTAAGGGTATAAACTATACACATTTGATTCTTAATTAGTTTTGTTAATAACATTCTAAGAACCCTACAGGCTGCTAACCTCTATTTCAGTTTTAAATACGATGACAGGATAGGTAAGAAATTATTTAATTTAGCTTAAGGTGATTGGTCCGTAGTTAAAGAGGTGTAGAGTGGGTAGGGGTTGGGGAAGGGAGTTGAACGCAACCAACGAGATTTTGATTAGCGCTCCAAAGCGATCTTAATCAACAGTCCCTCGCCCTCCGCCCAGCTGACGGACCGGATTCATCAGTTTAGAATCAGCTGACCACACTGTTTACGTTCTGAATACCCAAGTGAACCTCACTCCATTCATACTAAATTTCAAACTCTCTGCAAATAGCTATTTTATTTGTACGAGAGTTTGTTCCGAACTTGAATTGAAGCGGAATTATTTCATTTGAATCTGATTTTATGTTTGCTCTACACCCGAAAGGAATTGGCTGATGACTAAACAGTCAATAGTGTGTTGTTAGTGACCAAATCGCTTAATAGTGTTATTAAGCTTCACTTTTATTCTAATCCGTAGGGGAAGAGGGTTGTCATTCTGATAATTTAGAGTTACAACAGTTCAAATAAAATTAGTCTTTATTTTTGGCGAAGTTATAACTACAAAGTATCTCTTCCACATAGCCACCCAAGTAGTACAATATGATGTTAATTATATTCAATATTACAATTTAATAACACGTTTGTTGAAAAACTACAAACTCATCGACCTACAAAATTATTTATCCGTTTAAATGCAAATAAAGTTGTTGACAGGTACAATGTGATGAATTTTCATGCATTTTAAACGCATTAAGTTTCAATGACACGTAAAATATCGCCTTACCATTTGGCAGTAGATCACTATACTATCTAATATAGCCTTAGGCCAAAACAAAGGAGGAGCACCCTGGAAATCGTTAGGGTTTTGGGTTGACCCCTAGTTAAACCTGAACCACATATACAGCAGGTATGTGTCAAGCTGGCTAGAGCTTGCCACTTATTAAGAGCATTGAAACGTGTGCTAAATAGAGAGTATCTGCTGATAGTTTTTTTTCATAGTCACCTGATGTATGGCATTGTAGTCTGGGGGCATTCAGCATCTACACAGGATATTTTGCTGCTGCAGGAAAGAACAGTTAGGACCATAACAGGCTCTGATCATCTCGTTCACTGCAGGCTAATCTTTGTGGGATTAAAAATCCTTACCGTGGTTAGCCAGGAGGTCCTCAGCATTCTCACTTCCCTCAAGAGAGATATTGGAAGTCACAGCAAGAGGAGTGAACTGCACGGCCATGGGACTCGTCATGCTGGCAAGCTGGATGCCTCGCTGCCGCCTTAGCTTCACCAGAAGCTTATCCTCACTCTGGCTTTGAAGACATCAGAACAACCTTCCTCAGGAGCACGTAACCCTTGACCTGAGGACCTTCAAAAGCAGAGAGTGAAAGAGTGCCAGGTCAAGAGACCTCAACACCTTACCTCGAGAACTGGACGGGGCATCTCCGTAAGGCAGAGTAGTTGTCCTGGGACATTGTAAATAGTGTAAACATTCTAAATGTAAAAATTTATTTTACTAACGCTGCCTATCCAAGTCGACAAAGGAAATAAGACTGTATTCAAGTCAGTATACTATAACATTTGTTATCTACTACACATTTTATGTAACTTAAATACAATAATATATAATTAAACTATTCAATTTTCCCAGTTGTAGGATCTTTTTGCCATTACACTCGTAGTGTGCAACCTCAGATTTTGAGAGTTTTGTTTTTCAAAAGCGATTTATGATTATACATTCTTATGACCGTGGAACTTGTCGCGAATATTTTATTAAAATAGTACTCTACCGCGCCTTTGCATTTGAAACCATAATTATATCTAGTATCACAAAATTCCAACTAGTCAGAAGGCAATGACATGCACGGCTATGATACTAGACATAGACATAATATGTTTCGACAAACAAGTCATAGATTTAAGCTTTTGAGACATTGCCCTCTGAAGCAGGTGCCTGTGTTCTTAAACCCAATTTCTGAACATATCAATCAATCCAATCTGTCAAACTGTTCAAAGCACACCTTAAAGACTATTAATGTGCTTACTACGTAATGGTGAGTTTTGGGACAGGTATAGAAAATTGTTTTAAACGAAATTGATAAAAGTAAATAAATTAATAAATGTGTTGTAAGATAATATTATATTATACATTGACTCCATCTTACAAAGAAAGTCCATCTGTAAGATGGAAAGTCAATGATTATACTATAGGAAATAATGTAAGATTGTTCACACTTTTGTTACCAGTTGGCTTGCCTTATTTTATTTTAACTTGTCGACTCAATCAATAATTGTGAATACAAATAAATAAATAGATTTGATGTTACTATATGTCCCTACTGAAATGTGCACTTGACATTTTGAGATAATCATACGCCTGAAGTTGGGCTGCAAACTTAACTGAAATTAGTGATTTATTTGCAGAGTTTGAGGTACCGGAATGCCAACTTAGCGGAGAGACATGCACAGCTTAGCACGACTTACCGCTTGAGGAGTTTTGGGGCTCTTCTCTAAGTAAAAGGTTTATACTTTGAAGCAAAATGGTGGGACTTAAAGTATTCTGAGTGTCTAAAATCTGAAAATTTTCAAACTGCGTTCTGGCCTTCATAGGAAGTACCGGAACACCATTCCAGTGTGTTCCAGCTGAAATTAAGCACTGACACAAATAGTTGTTAGTGATGACTCATAAGTCTATTGTTAGGTAGTGAAAACTTCAGTTCTCTAACACAACTAAAAGTAAGAACAATACAAACAACTTACCTAGGGTATAAACTATACACATTTGATTCTTAATTAGTTTTGTTAATAACATTCTAAGAACCCTACAGGCTGCTAACCTCTATTTCAGTTTTAAATACGATGACAGGATAGGTAAGAAATTATTTAATTTAGCTTAAGGTGATTGGTCCGTAGTTAAAGAGGTGTAGAGTGGGAGGGTTGAGAGTTGAACGCAACCAACGAGATTTTGATTAGCGCTCCAAAGCGATCTTAATCAACAGTCCCTCGCCCTCCGCCCAGCTGACGGACCGGATTCATCAGTTTAGAATCAGCTGACCACACTGTTTACGTTCTGAATACCCAAGTGAACCTCACTCCATTCATACTAAATTTCAAACTCTCTGCAAATAGCTATTTTATTTGTACGAGAGTTTGTTCGAACTGAATTGAAGCGGAATTATTTCATTTGAATCTGATTTTATGTTTGCTCTACACCCGAAAGGAATTGGCTGATGACTAAACAGTCAATAGTGTGTTGTTAGTGACCAAATCGCTTAATAGTGTTATTAAGCTTCACTTTTATTCTAATCCCGTAGGGGAAGAGGGTTGTCATTCTGATAATTTAGAGTTACAACAGTTCAAATAAAAAATTAGTCTTTATTTTTTGGCGAAGTTATAACTACAAAGTATTCTCTTCCACATAGCCAAATGGTACAATATGATGTTAATTATATTCAATATTACAATTTAATAACACGTTTGTTGAAAAACTACAAACTCATCGACCTACAAAATTATTATCCGTTTAAATGCAAATAAAGTTGTTGACAGGTACAATGTGATGAATTTTCATGCATTTTAAACGCATTAAGTTTCAATGACACGTAAAATATCGCCTTACCATTTGGCAGTAGATCACTATACTATCTAATATAGCCTTAGGCCAAAACAAAGCACCCTGGGTTTGGGTTGACCCTAGTTAAACCTGAACCACCATATACAGCAGGTATGTGTCAAGCTGGCTAGAGCTTGCCACTTATTAAGCATTGAAAGTGTGCTAAATAGAGTATCTGCTGATAGTTTTTTTAGTCACCTGATGTATGGCATTGTAGTCTGGGGCATTCAGAATCTACGTAGGATATTTTGCTGCTGCAGGAAAGACAGTTAGGACCATAACAGGCTCTGATCATCTCGATCACTGCAGGCTAATCTTTGTGGGATTAAAATCCTTACCGTGGTTAGGGAGGTCCTCAGCATTCTCACTTCCCTCAAGAGAGATATTGGAAGTCACAGCAAGAGGAGTGAACTGCACGGCCATGGGACTCGTCATGCTGGCAAGCTGGATGTACCTCGCTCCCGCCTGAGCTTATCCTCACTCTGCTTTGAAGATTTTCAACAACCTTCCTCAGGAGTTACGTAACCTTGACCTGAGGACCTTCAAACCAAGAGTGAAGAGTGTTTGGTCAAGAGACCTCTTTACTCTCTTCGAGAACTGGACGGGGCATCTCTCCGTAGTGGCAGAGTAGCTTGTCCTGGGACATTGTAAATAGTGTAAACATTCTAAATGTAAAAATTTATTTTACTAACGCTGCCTATCCAAGTCGACAAAGGAAATAAGACTGTATTCAAGTCAGTATACTAACATTTGTTATCTACACACATTTTTGCCTTCAAATACAATATATAATTAAACTATTCAATTTTTTCCCAGTTGTAGGACCTTGTGTTATTACAAGTTACCTTTTGGTGCCTGTAGATCCTCTGTAGATTCTTCTAACAGATGTACAATTTCTGGGGTGATGGGACACCTCAGTCGAAATGTACATCTGTTAGAAGAGTCTACATTAGGATCTAAGGCACCAAAAGGTAACTTGTAATATATAATTAAATCAAAATCGTTATACTATCTAAATAGCAAATCCATTTTAAGCACCAACTACAGTAGTTTGACATCAATTCAATGCCATCACAATCAAAAATTAAAGATAAACATTATCCTTGAAAAACAAGAGAGAATATGGTTGTCATTTTCCAGGTTTAGGAATCATTAATGAATCTATTGTTGTCAGATCTTTTGTTTGCCGAGCCAGTATTCCCTGATTAATTAAAAAACTGAAGCTGGGAAGCTAATTTTAGCCTAATAAAATGTGCACGTTGAGGAGGCATTGTTCAGTCCCTCCTCACCCGCCAGTCCTATTGTTCTCGCTTCCCTACTTTTGTTCCGGCAGACATTTTCTGTCATCTATTTTGCTTTGTTTTACCGGTTTCATAATAATTAGCTAATGCAAGTTCTCTTGTGTACTGAGGTAAAGAGGTTTGTCGCTGTTTCTCTTGCGATTTTACACCGAGACATACTAAAAAGTGTGTTTTGCTAGTTTGGATTCAAACATTTTTGTACAAGTTGCAGGCCCGGCTTAGCCATTATTCAAGCCCTAAGCCAAAGTTCTAGATTGCGCCCCCTTCTGTGTTCTGAGAGGTTTGAGGTGTGTGGAATTGTTTGCCATATTTAACTGTACATAAGGCAGTTTGCACCGCGACTGGTGACCAAGACTAGAGACAGGAGACCGCGACCAACATGTGCCTCGGTGTCTTCTGTATGTCCCCTGTCTCTGTCGCATGCGCGAACTAGCGCCTGTTCAAAGCTAGATGACAAATACATAGATGCGGTCACCTGTCTCTGGTCTCGGTCTTCGGTCGTGACGCGAACCACCGCCACTCGTTCTAGAGCCTATTTGGAACTATTTTAGCCATTTACTAATTTTTTATTAATTAAATAATATATTCGAGATAAGCAGCAAACGGAATAGAAACACGGGTATCAATGAACTTACTTGAATAGATTTAAGACGTTCGCTTTAAGGAGGTGTGGAGGATAATTTGGTAAAGACAAGAACCTGCCGTTCAAGATGAACAAAATGTCCCAAAATTGTATGGTCAATGATTGTTAATCCTTGTTAAATTTCGTGTTTTTCGCCGTTCATTTTACTCCTTGTGGGGTAGTGTGGATGGTGAACATTAATCTATGTTTAATCACATCACATGTTAGTTTTGTAACACAATTTTGTAAACATTCAATTAAGTAAACACAACTTTATTTCCGTTGAACTCATTATAAATTAATTCGTTGAGTAAGTTTTGATACGTACACAATCCCACTGTCCCTCACCTCATCTTCGTTAATCTTCACCTTCCTCCCTGTCAGGTGTTCTTTCATCTCTAGTCACTGAGACAAGTCTCCCATGTCACATATCATTCGTTGCAGATCTCTGGTCACCACTCCTCACCGCAAGTTCAAGTGTCGCAGCTCCCCGGAGATGATTGGTCCACCTGCTCCACCGTTGAGAACTTTGCCGTCACCCTGGCAAGGAGCCCTTACAGAGAAACTGTCATCCGGGCCAGATGACCTCCGGTTTTTTATCGAGGTTGATACTCCTCCGACTCCTCCTCCTCGTTGCCGAGTCCCGGGCTTGCCACCGGCTTAGCGGAGTTAAAAGTAGGTTTTGTTTATTTTATAGATGTGTAAAACCGTGAAAACCCACATCTCCTTGGCGGGGCGTGTAGCCCGGTAGCAATCCTCTGTGCAAACCCGACCTTTGTTGCCCGTTTCCACCGACCAAGGGACCTAATAGGGTGTTATCAACACTCTAAATTTGAGAAAGAGAGTGACTCGATTTTCACTTTTCATACTAGAGTGAACGCAGACCAGCGCCAAGCAAGACGGGTAACCACGGTGTAACCTCCCTTAACCAAGGGACCTAATCGGGTGTTATTAGCGGACGTTACAGCGCAGCCGGTCGAGGAGTGCTACCTTATGTATGTACAAATACATTCTGGCTTGAGTTGCCATAGAAATTATACGTTGCACTTTTAATGTTATCGTTAATAATTTGTGAAATTATGGAGTAACTATGGAAATAATATGTTGAATTGTTAAATTTAATATGAAATCTAACGTCTCTAGCCAAGGCATTAAAGCTACCTGTACACTACGTCTGACGATAAATGTATAACTGAGATTTCGAAAAAAGAGGTTCTCGTCTGATATTGAAGAAATTTGAAATAAATATGTATTTTATTGTCATACTCGAATATAGGCCTACTAAACATTATGAAAATCCATTGAGTCGTTTCAAAATGGCGGAAAAAGTTAATTTTTGCTACAACAGCAAAATAAGTAGTCATATTTCAATGAAATTTGAAATGTGTTATCCCTTCAAGATATGTAATGAAACTTGCATTAAAAGAACACGTAGTCTTAGGCTGAAGGCCGAAACCAGGCTGTGAGCGTAGCGAATAGCCTTTAACTATTGGTAATGGAACGTCGAACGTCGAAACAAGGTTGTGAACAGAGCGAATTGGGTGACATATTGCGAAGGAAATTTGTTTTCGCCACGCCGCATAGCTGCGTGTCGGCCTGGTTTTAGTATTCAGACTGACCAAAACTAATAAAAAATTGATTGTGAGTGTAAGGTCTTCACTTTCAATCAGGCCATTTTTTAAATCATGATAACAATTTAATTTAATTGTCAATTAACAATAATTATTGTTGACAAGGTGAAGATGATACAAAAAGTGGTGAAATGAATGAATGAATTACAGGATTGTGATTAATGTGATATGGTTATTAACCACTTATAAGGAAGTGAGGGTTCTAGTATATTAAAATAATGTTATAAAAAAGGTTATAGCTTATAAATGAAATTTAAACTCTTCAGTAAATTCCACTACAGAGTAAGGAGCCATAGCCAGCAAGTGGGTTTTAAGTTTCTTTTTGAAAAGAGCAAGATCTGACAGTGTAGCTTTAACTTCTAAAGGAGTTTGTTCAATAATTTTACACTTGCATAGGTAATTTGTTATGTATATTTAATCGGTGGCTAATTTGCCTGTACACTTCACTAGATCAGTATTGTGTGAATGTACATCTTGACCCTGCAATAACTTACATTTTGAAACACAAAATACAATTGTCTCATAAATGTATAATGCCGGCAGAATTTTCAAACTCTTAAAATAGTTTCTACATGACACGCCAGAGAATAATTTGCAAATGATACGAACGGCTGTTTTGGAAGCAAATGCTCTTAATAATTTATTTCAGCACAGCTACCCCAGAATATTATGCCATGAGAGATCTCTGTTTTAAGGTTCAGAATAATCAAATTGAATTTGAAAGACCGTTCCTGAAATCAACATTCAATTCAACATTTCAGTGAGCTCAACCTCAAAACCAATAAAAAAATCATCTTTCATTCATTTTGCCTTCGACAGACAGTCTCAGATTAGCTTAGTCCAATAGTTATGTTGGATGAGACTGAGATTGAAGAAATCCTCGACAAAATTCCTCGGAATACACCTAGACAGAGGGTTTCGACGGGATTGTCACATGAACAGTGTATGTTCAAAATTAGCCTCAGGTATGTTTAAGACAACTAGCAAATATTGCCCGACTCAGGTACTGATGACGGCATATTATGAACTAATCTACCCGCATTGTCCTACGGACTGGCGTTGTGGGGGTTGCACAAATGTAAACTTTTACATAGGCTGTTCATTCTGCAAAACAAGCTGTTCGAACAATTTGCATGAAGCTACAAGGAGAGTCATTGCAGACAGCATTCAAAAACTTAAAGGTGTTGACTACCCTGTCTTTACATTTTGGAAACATGTCTTTTGTTTCAAAGTAAATGCGATCCGTAAAAGAGGTATAGATGTACACTCTTACGACACTAGATGGAAGGAGAACTACCAGACTGGGGACTGGAGACGGTAGTTCATGGTGCCTTCTAGGCAGGAGTTCAACTCGTCAACAATTATAAATTTATTAAAAGTGCTATTACCAAAGGCATTTTAAAGTCGTCTCAAAAAGTTTTGATCGAAAAGCATTTTTATAGCACCGACGAGTTTAAGGCACACGACTGGAAACACATGAAAGCACTCAATTTAACCACTGGAACAAAGTGGGGAAAATTCAATGAATGATTCGTGTGATTTGGAAATCTGCTGTATCTTTGAAAAAGAGATCTAGATGTGTGTAGTGGAAAATGTTAGCTACTAATAACTGACGATTGCGATGCGTATATTGTCAATCATGCAATAAATTAGTGCCTAGACACTCATTACTCTTTTAACTAAGTACAGTGCAGCAATTTGTCGTTTTCCCCGCGACTGCGCCCCCCCGCAAGCTTGCGCCCTAGGTATGGCCTACTTGTATATGGGTAATCCGGGTCTGACAAGTTGTATTTTAGTTTAAATTGCATACATGTACCAATTGGGTGAAAGTTTTTATCCTTACTCGTTTGACCAGTGGGTTAAACCTTTTTGTTGGTTGGTACTAAAGTGAAGATATTATCAACGCTTCCATTTATTGTGTACTAGGAAATTGTGGGTTTGAACAAAGTGAGTTTCATAGAATAACTTCACGCTGGTACAAGTCCAAAAGTGCTTTTGGTTTGAAGTTTGTTGTTAACGATGGGAGGATTTCAGAAGTTGAACAATTGTGGACATTTTTCATCGTTAGTGAGCAAAAATATTACGACGTTTCGGGATCTGCAATCTTATCCCGTCTTCAGGTGAAAATAACATTGAAAATGCTTCACTCCGGTTGCTTTTCACTTTCTTAGTGTGTCTTGTGTTTTTAGTATTGTTTTCCAGGCTACTTTATTTAAGATTTAATTTGATTTGTTTGACTTTAACAGCTACATGTTGTTCGGTTGTGTTCGACTGGTCAGCTTGCGCTGATTACTTTAGGCTAGCTCATTTTCTAATGTTGTGTTATGTTCTTTTCACCTGAAGACGGCATCAGACTGCAGATCCCGAAACGTCGTGATCATTTTACTCACTATCGATGGAAAATGTCCGCAATAATAGTTCAACTTCCGAAAATGAATGAAACGTTCATATCCACTTCTACCAATTATACAAATGTTCTTTTCAAGTGAAGAGTTCTAGAAATTTCACAATGATTGCTTAATACAACTGCATGGTTTTCAGGATTCCCCTTTCAGTTTAGCTGTACTGCTATCTGAAACATCTAAAGGAGATGCCCAAAAATCCCAAGGGTCCCAATGCATTTCTTAATAGCACTTTCCAAACTTTAACCCCAATATATCACTAAATCACTATTTGAGATTTCGACCATTCATGAGGGTATTTTAAGGCAAATATCTGGTGAAGGATGAGTGTGATGAGTGGTACTAATGGGTTTTGAGATGTAGTCTTGTTACAAACTATGCCCGACTCTTCTTTAGAATGGGTCATTAATTAATAGCCCAATGACCAATGGAAATACAAGACCAACGGCTTAACGTGACTTTCGAACCACGCAATTATGTCTGATATGTCTAAACTGGTGGGAGTTGATGTGGGGATCATCAGATGATCACTGAGACTATCTGAACCCTTTAGACCTATATCATCCTCAAACCTAAAACCTCCATGAAGTGGATTACAGGACCACGCCACGAGTCCCAGTCCTTAATATAAAATTTTGAATCGAACATGTGCTTTAGTTGTAGGGTTATGAGCTAAACTCAAGTATAGCCTGGCAGTACACTCAGCTGTGTGAGGCAAGTGAGTAGCGCATCCTGGTAACCAACACATGAACCAAAACAATGTCAGGTTCACAGCGAAATAACCTCTCGTCTCAATTTAAATCAGTCACGTGGTTCCAACCCAACCTCGGATGATGATTAAACCTTATATTACGGAAGGCTGTTCAAACATTCGTATACATATAGTGTGGAAAGTAAGCTGTGATTTCCCAGTGGGTTGGCACAACTGAATAGCGAGACACAATCAACAATGTCAGTGCTGCCAACGTAATCATCAGTTTGTTGTAGAACTCGTACACAGACTTGACTCTCTGCATTGGAATATTGTTATTGTGCTTCACAATGGAAGACGAGAAGTATTCATTGTGTGCGGTGAATATTTCATAACTTTGCTAGTACTTCATTGTTCATTTTGTAACGTTTCTCAGCTGAAAACGTTATTTCAAACTTCCAGAACTTATTATTTAAATCTTGCTATGAGCGAAATTATATTGTACCCTGTCTCTACATCCTACAAACTTTCTACAAAGGAAAATGCGACCAGTTAAGAGGATTGATCACCCCAGAAAAAGTTGCTCGAAACATGCTCTCGTAGTCCCATTTAGGACGCTACTTTTTGGTGTAGAGATTAGAAAAGTTGTTTTCCATGTTTTCAAAGGTTGTCTCCAGGTTTGTATAACCTGGTTTTAAGCAAATCATACGCCAATATTAGAAAAATATGTTAAAGTTGGCAAATAATAGGCTATTTTCAAAGTGCCTAATATTTTTTTAACAAGCAGTGTTTGTCTTTTTCGTGTATAAGGAACTTATGAACACTCCTACCCTATCATATAAACCCGAATTTGTACGTTTTGATTCATTTTTGAGTGAGCGGAGCAAAGTTGGAATATCGCTACTACCATTTCTCTTGATGACTAGGCAAGGTCGGCAGCATGCGCGACTCTTCAAAGAACTGAGCCAGACAAGACAACCTTTCTATAACCCTACTGAAGTATACTATAACTATACTATAACTGGCATAGGTGCACTTTTGATCGAATTTGGCAGCCTCTTGACGAGTCGAACTCCTGCTAGTGAAGGCAAAGGTTCATGAGCTACCGTTCTGTCTCGCAGTTCGGTAGTTCTTCCCTGCCCCTGGTTTCATAAAAGTGGATATCACTCCCTCTTACAAGGTCGCATTTTTGTCTGAAAAAGGCAAGTTTCCAAAATGTAGAGGCAGGGTAGTGTCAACAGTTTCAACTTTTTGAAAGCTGGTCTGCACGACTCTCTCTATTGTAGCTTTGCTATTGTTCTGACTGTTGTTTTTTTTAGAGATGAAAATTCTGAAATGTTTTCGCTTTGCAGCCTGCCCACAGCGCTACTCCTTAGGAGAGGTGTGGAAAGACTTCCATAATATGCCGTCATCAGTCATGGATTTGGTGATTGAACTAACCTTTTCATTAAAACGTAGAAAAGGACATATGTAGCTTCAATTATCTATGATTTATACTTGTGAAGCATGAAGTTACAGTAGACACATTTAGTATACATAACACCAAGGAAGCGGGGTTGTATCAGTTACAGGTAAGAGGGTGGGAAGAGGGGGTAAGCTAACGAAGTATGGTAAGGGGAAGAGGGAGGGGGAAATTCACAGAACCAACCGGATTTTCATTAGCGCTGCAAAGCGGTCTTAATCAACCGTCTGTCTGTCTGTCTGTCTGTGAGTTCATCAGTTTAGTCTCAGTTTGCCACAAGCTTCACAAGTTAAACATAAATGTAGCTCCTGAGCCAATCATTTACATGCGCATGATACATTTGCCGAAATTGATGGAGGTTTATTTTGCTAAGACTGTTTTTTGTTAAATATATATTTGTTTAATTAGTTTGAAATATTTCGGTCTCGCTGTGGAGTACTATCGTCAGTCACTGGTTGCCTGAAACTGAGATACTTGCTGTCTGCTATCCTATTGGTCGCAAGGCTGGTCAATTGTATCAGAGGCAACTGTCAATGTTCTCATTGACACAGAACAGTTGGCATCCCTGCAAAACAAAAAAGTGGACGAGTTTAAAATTTAAAATCTGAAAATTCACCAAAGAATGTTCAAGGTTCAATGTGAAGCCACTTAATTAGCACGTTGAGGAAATATCGTCCCTCCCTGCCTCACCCTTGCAAGTCCTTTGTTCCTCGCATGTTCCTACTTTTGTTTCAACAGCCATTTTCTTGTCATCTCATTTCCATTGTTTATCTCTGAGTTTTACCCGGTTTCCTGATTAAGTAATGAGACAGGGGCTTTGTTTGTTGCTTCAAACAAGCTCATCACGCTTATTACGGAATGCTTTGATAATACCTGCGTACGTTCTGAACTTTCATGATGAAAAATCTGTGAGCAACTTTGAGAAAAGAAAGGAACTGCTGTAGTTGTTCAGTTATTCTAGTTAAGATATTTAAGACTGATTATTATGCTAATTTGGTCGTCTATATAGGACGTTATCGATATTGTTGATTAAGATACTGTATACAGTTGGATAGAGAGAGCACCATCTTTTCATAGGAATTGTCAACTATTTCCAAGCAGTAGACAACAGGAATATAACAAGCAACATTTGCCACGAGAGATATACAGTAGTCTACACTGGGCTGAGGTTTCAAGACAGCTGTTTTGTCAGCAAATCCCAGAAGATGGATAATTGTTCATCCGAGCAATCTTGGAAATTGGAATTAATGCAGATCTTCAGCCGTGACTCACGGGACAACTCTGAAGCGATGAACGGAGAAATGTCATCCTAAACATTCCTTTCTTCGCATTCGCAAACTTTAGAATATAAACGTGTTGTTGTACTTCGTGCATAACTATTTTGTAAACTCTATATCATCGTAGTATAAATGGGGGTTTTCTGTATAATAATCATCTTACAGTAAGAAGAACATAGAAACTTACAGCTACCTTTCTCATCCGTGTCGATGTCTCCTGGCGTCCATTACGATGGTTACTAGAAAAGTTTTGGTATACGGCTATTTGGAAAGGAGAACACAGGTAGAAAATTACCAAATATAGAGTGACTCTTATCTAAGAGATAACCACCCTTGGTTTGGCCCAAATCCTTTCCCTAGTTTATCAGTAATTAGATTAAGATTAGGAAGCAGCTTCAAATGCAATCCAACAATGGAACTGCACAGACGTGATTTTCGTGCAATGATTTTGTATGATTTTAAAAGTAATTTAAATGAGACGCAATACGTTAATCACCTATCAATGTCATTCTAGGACCTTGCTCCATCACGTGCAACCGTGTTTCGAGAGTTTTAAATGTTTACTTGAAGATGACGAGCGCAGTGGCAGACCACCAACTGCAGTTACCGAAGAAAACATCGCTGCTGTTGAGAAAAATGATAAAAGAAGATCCAAGATCGACTTATGAAGATATTGAGTGTGCTAGGATTAGTATGCCAAGTGCAAAAAGGTGGCGTTAAATGGTGCAAGAACATGTTAAACAATCTTTTGAATGGCAACTCCCGCCGAGTGGCATATATCATTACAGGTGATGAAAGTTGGATCTACCGGTTTGATCCTGAAACAAAGCGACAATCACATCCCATTCAGCTCAACGAACTGTTGAGTTTATCCAGCAAAATTCAGTGAAATTAGTCTCCCACCACCGTACAGTCCAGACCTATAGCCCCCTGTGACTTCTACTTGTTCCCAATTGTAAAATATAAATTTCGTAGACATCGATTTACCTCACCAGAAGCTGTTGTAACGTACGAGGCCGAACTAAAAACAGTGCCAGAAGATGAGTGGCGTGAGTGCTTCAAAAGTTGGTTTTCGAGGATGGAACGTTGCGTGCAGTGTCAAGGAGAGCACTTTGAAAAAATGTAAAAATAAAAATAAATACAAATGTTTTCTACCCTGATTATCTCAAAACGTGTCTAGTAAACCTTTGTATATTCCACAGTGAAGCCAACTTAACAAGTTCCAAACCGAAGAATGTAAAGTTTTCAGCTGAGAAACGTTACAAAATGAACAATGAAGTACTGTAGTAAAGTTATGAAATATTCACCGCACACAATGAATACTTCTCGTCTTCCATTGTGAAGCACAATAACAATATTCCAATGCAGAGAGTCAAGTCTGTGTACGAGTTCTACAACAAACTGATGATTACGTTGGCAGCACTGACATTGTTGATTGTGTCTCGCTATTCAGTTGTACCAACCCACTGGGAAATCTTACACATCTTATTGGCATAATATTGTGTACTGTATTAAATAGCGAATTGTTGATACTTTTGCGGTAACATTTGTTTGATAGGCAATTGGTAATTACATTATTATTGATCTATTACTCAAGAAATACTTATATACTACTGAATATTAACAAAAATATATACGTAATTCTAAATGTATGCCTACAGATAAAATATCACTATATCACTATTTGAGATGCCGACCAATCTCATGTGGGTATTTTAAGGCAAATATGTGGTAAAGGATGAGTGTGATGAGTGGTAGTAATGAGTTATGAGGTGTAGTCTTGTTACAAACTAAGGCCGACTCTTCCTTAGAATGGGTCATTAATTAATAGCCCAATGACCAATGGAAATAAAAGGACCGACGGCTTAACGTGACTTCCGAACCACGCTGGTGATGGTCTGATATGTCTAAACGATGGTGGGAGTTGATGCGGGTATCATCAGATGATCTCTGAGACTATCTGAGCCGCTTTAGATTTATATCATCCTCAAAACCTGACCTCCATGAAGCTGGTTTACAGGACCACGCCACGAGTCCCAGTCATTATTATTTATATTGGTAAAATAAAACCATTACCCTAATAGTTTTTGAAAGCTAAATATCATCAAACCTGTTGGTCATAGTTTATTTCATTCCAAATAATGCAGAGTACATTCTGGTAAGGTTTATAATAGCGCACGAGACGGGTATGGTAATCAAGAGTAAATTTTCTAAATGGTATATTAAAAGGCAAATGATTTATTAGGAGAGGATATATTTTAATATTCAATTCATCCATTTTGTAATGCGAACATTTCATATAACTCACTCTTTTTATTTGATACTCTTTGATGTCTGTTTATTCATCACAAAACGCTCCACGTTATTAAATTCTTCACATGGATTTAAAACCTTTATATCTAAATAATACTCATACGAATATGTGAATATGTGCTCATTTGTTTCTGTAGTAAATGTTAGAAAGCGTTGTGTTATTTATTTATATTTGAAAAGAACAAAATTAAAACAGAAGCTACTTTAATTTAGTAAATTACTTTTGACTTTAGTTTTTAAATAAACTTATTTTAGTACTAAAATTTACCATGTACTGGATTTTTCTCGAGACCATGTTTTAATGAGGTATTTAGCCTCTACGAGCTTTAAGTTAAATAAATCGATAGACCTTAGAATTTCTGTAATGTTTCTAATTTGATGTTAGCTTGCTTATATGCGCTACCGCAGTTTTTCGAAGTGAATAAAAGAAAATTAAACCAAAGATTATATTATGGTAGAAGTAGATTGCGCAAAGATGCCACATGGCTGAGGCAGTGAAATAAACATAGTTCGGCAGCCCAAGCACTGATAGCGCTGCGAGGGAATTATTCTAAGAGTCTCAACTAAAGCCACTGACGTACGCGCAAGTTTGTTCGTTCTCGAAAAAAGAACTATATGGTCACATTTAAGTCACTCACGTCGGAAAAACTCAAGCATGTCGAGCCGGTTAGGAAGAAAGACAGCGAGAGACGACAGCGCTATCTGTGCTTGGGCAGCCGCAACTATCTTGATATTTCTGCCTCAGCAATGTGGCACCTACTCATGCGCAATTTACTTACCATAACATTATCTTTGATTTAAACACACCAAATTGACAACAAATAATTTTCGCATTAATCGCAACATCTTAACAACTCAAAACACACTACTACCAACCCTTGTTAAATTAATCACCTAATCAACTGTTGTAAATGTAAACAACAAAGCCACTGACAACTCTTGAATAGTATTAATCCTCTTGAATGCCGGCAGCAACAATACCGCGTGTAGGGGACACCCTTGCAACCCTTCACCAGCTGATCTATTAGTCAACTCATTAATCAAGTCAGGGCTACCACCCTCGCGGTACTAAATATCATCAAACACTCATCACTGCTGCCACTACACTGACACACCCCTCCCCACCACCCCTCTTGTGTTTGGACGAGTGAAGTAAGCAAATCAAAGAGCGTTTACCGGCCTTGTATCAATCAGATTAAATAAGGGGTGATGATGTGAGTTGGGCTTTTAGAGGGGGGTCCGTTGCAACTGGGAGAGACGGCGAATAAATTAAGTTCTTTCGTGTTTAAAGAGAAACTGTGTAAAATTACTTATTATTGTTTCCAGTTCTGAATGTTAACCGGTCCTCCTATATTAAGAGGATTAGTCAATCAAGCAAGAACCCATGTTTGCAACTGAAATAACGGAGTATTGATTATTTTGTGATATAATCATACTATCATATTATTATTATTGATCATATTATATTATCATATTATAAATCATATTATTATTATTGATTTATATTGTGGGAGGTTGTCACACGCCAATGTTTCTAGGCTTTTCATTTTGCAAAAGCAAGCAATCCGAACAATCGCAAACTTCAATGGGGAGAGTCGTGCAAACCAGCTTTCAAAAACTGTTAACACTTACCTAATCCTTAAACTGAAACTTGAACCTGTAAGAGGTAGAGACATACACTCTTACGTAACGAGGGGGGGATTATTACTGAACTGGGAGACACAGGACGGTAACTCATGAACGTTTGCCTTCACAGGCAGGAGTTCTTTTGGTCAACAGACTTCCAAATTCGATTAAAGGTGCCACTATGCCAAAGGCATTTAAATCTCTCAAACAATACTAGCTCAGGAAGCATTTTACAGCACAGACGAGTTCATGGCATAACTGGGAGACCTCTTAAACAGACAGATTATTGGGCTGAAGGGAATAATTGAATGAATGAATGAATGAAAGAATGAATGAATACCTCTGTATGTCTGAAAGATATTCGATGTGAACGAATGGAAAATTTTAGATAACCTTAAACGCTGACGATTGCGATACAATGTATATTGTTTATGCAATAAAATATTTATTTATTTATTTCTCTCTCACGGTTCCCCTTGCCCGGTGTAGGTGGAATCCAAGTTGATTTTCGGTTTCAAAAACATCGGCTCTTGTAGGGTAGTTTTGTTTGGCTCAGTTCTTTGAAGAGTCGCGCGTGCCGCCGACCTTGCCAGTCAAGAGAAATGGTAGTAGCGATTTTCCAACTTTGCTCTGCTCACTAAACAAGTGGTTAAACATGGTTTCGTAGTCCCCTGTTTCCGACGCCGTTTGTGAACCGAAACGTACAATTGCGGGTTTATTATGATAGGGTGATATAGGTTTTAAATTACTTTTGAGGATGATATAGGTCTAAAGCGGCTCAGATAGTCTCAGTTATCATCTGATGATACCCGCATCAACTCCCACCATCGTTTAGACATATCAGACCTTCACCTGCGTGGTTCGGAAGTCACGTTAAGCCGTTGGTCCTTGTATTTCCATTGGTCATTGGGCTATTAATTTATGACCCATTCTAAGAAAGAGTCGGCCTTAGTTTGTAACAAGACTACACTCATAACTCATTACTACCACTCATCACACTCATCCTTTACCACATATTTGCCTTAAAATACCCTCCAAGATTGGTCAATGTACAAAATCAAGTATCAAGTAATGTTTGAAGCTAACTTCGTTCCTTCTGAGTAACAGATCCATGAGATTCCATCCAAAGTGGGATGAACTCTGCGATACTCAGATCAACTAATTAATCAAGAAGTTAGTTGATTAGTTAGGTTGATTGATTGAACTAATCAAGCAGATTACTAGAGGCTTTGGTTCTTGAGTTCAGAAACATGTTGAGCCAAACTTTGATGAGGATCGGCCACATTAGTCAAGGGTTTGCGATGTTAACAAATACTCTTACGAATATGTATAAAGACATTTTCACCTAAAGTGAGCATTTTACTGAAAGATACAACTGAGTGTCCCACGAAGAGGTTTAAACGTTTAATTTTATATTACGTGCTCATTCATTCACCGAACTTTTTAAACTTTACACAGTTTACAAAGTAGGTGCCAAAAATATTCCGGGAAAATTTCAGCTCCCTAACCTTTGTAGTAACAAAATGGGGGCGTATTGAAAATTTTACCAATTTGCTTCCTATAAAAACTACTTTCATGTGTTATTATCTGATTGTGGAAGTGATTTTTTAGATTGGCCACCCCAATCATAAGATTTAACTGTATGTGACTTCTTTTTATTGTGTTACTTGAAGGAAAAAGTTTATAGCCATAGCTTCAATAATGATGAGGAACTAAAACGATCAATAGAAGAGGAACTTCTCCGGATACCGCGGAGTTTCTTTGTAAGAGCTTACGAATCATTTCTTAAGCGCTGTTATCAGTGTGTTGCTGTAGATAGGTTACAGTTTGAATAACTTTGGACTTAAGGGTTTTTCATTGGGCTATGTTCTAGTTTTTAATTTATTTTAAAGTCACATTGCACTAGAATGTAACAATAAAAATATTTTATAAAACCAAAACACCTTTTTTAATGTTTTAAAGTATGGTTTTTCAATATGCCGCCATTTTGTTACTACAAAGGTTAGGGAGCTGAAATTTTCCCAGAATATTTTTAGTACCTACTTTGTAAACTGTGTAAAGTTTAAAAGTTCAGTGCATGAATGGGCACGTAATATAAAATTAAACGTTTAAACCTCTTCGTGGGGTATATAAACATTTTCACCTAAAGTGAGCATTGTACTAAAAGATATATTTATGTAATAATTTATAACGTCAGTTGTACTGATGTAGATTGTTGTTTTGCAATCCCAATTTTACCTATGAGGACAAAAAAGCAGTTTCTATAACTGGGAAAGACGATACTGTCAAAGCTTTGCCCGTGGATAAAGGAAACGTTACAGTAGTTTTGGAAACTGTATTATATAAAGCTAATATTTTGAATATTGTTTAGGCTGGTAAATGCATTGAATTAAACAAAATATCCGACTGAAAGGGTTGAACATAAAGTTGCTAGTATAATCTTAAAAAACACAAACAATATTTATTAGGTACCGATAAAAAAGCTCTCTCAACCCGCATCATTGTAAACCACAAATGTATAAGATACCCAGAGAATTCTGTTAACTTTCCTCCCTACATTAGAGCCGCTAAATCTTTGGGTACAAAGTTCCTTCCATAAAATCACTAAATAAACTATTTTGAATTATAAACCACTCTCATGAGGGTATTTTAAAGGCAAATATGTGAGGGTGAAAAAATGAGTGTGATGAGTGGTAGTAATGAGTTATGAGGGTGGTCTTGTTACAAACTAAGGTCCGACTCTTCTTAGAATGGGTCAATAATTAATAGCCCAATGACCAAGGAAGTTACAAGGACCAACGGCTTAACGTAACTTCCGAACCACTTGGGTGATGGTCTGATATGTCTAAACGATGGTGGGAGTTGATGCGGGTACCATCAGATGATCACTGAGACTATCTGAAACACTAGGCCTACCATCTCAAAGTATAAAGTGAAAATGGCAATACTGTTCAACAATATTCTAGAAGGGTAATTAAAACACCAAAACGTAAGCAGTTATTTATTGAAATTTGGTCAATTTCAACTTCGATTTGCCAAGTTATAAGAGGGCCGACAAAAATGTTTTTGATATGGGCACTCAGGAAACATTCCCAATGAAAACCCCTATGAATATTTTAAAGTTTATAAAAGTATTTGTTTATTGCAGAAACTGCCCCAGTAGGTGACTCATCTGTAAGTCGGAAACGATCCTGAACACGGCGAGTTCAGCACTAAATATTCTTGGAAGAACCGTGTATAAGGACTTGTTTAAAAAATTAATATTAGGGTTAACGAAAACTGTGTTTCCATCCAAAAATTTTTTGACGGACCAACTGATAGCTGCAAAAATGAGGGTTAAAGATTACTTAAAATTATTTTGTTGAAGATGTGTTGTTTCAAATGTTCAAGCTAAGATGGGTTAAACACGACGTTTTATGCCAAAAAAATCACAAATGCAAAGTTATAGCAGCTATGGTTAAGTTTTATTTTCAAGAGAAATTTTATCAGCGTCCCGTAAAGTGTTTTTTATCCAAGGTTCCCATCTTCCAACCAACAAGCGACAAGGCGACTACCAAAACAAGTGCAAATCATTAATTTGTTCTTCAAGTTCACATTAACAATGTTCCTGAAATAGTAGTAACTAAATTAATTCACTTATAATACCAACAATATATTTAGCTTATTACTGTGTAGTAAAGTCGGCCGTAGAGCCGCGTGGCAAGAAGGGTGGAGGGGTTACAGCAAGGGTAGCAGGTGGAGAGGCGGAGGGGGAGGTATTGTAAGTCAGCTGGAGAGGGTAGAAGGGGGAAATGTAATCAGAGTTATTAAAAAATCCACTTTAACCTAAAACAAAAGAGAGGGGAGAGAAAAAGCGCAACGCGGAGACCTCTCTTGACTTGAAGCGGTGATGAAAATAATATATTCTCTGAATATCCTTCAAGTGGAAGTGCATTTGTGTTCCTAAACATTTATTCATCTTCTTCGCTGTGTTTTAGTCTGTGTTGTTATTATTATTGTTCAAGAATAGGCCCCGTTAGACTGCGCAAAGTACGTTAACGCTGTCTTGACAAGTAGGCTTTCCTTTGTCCCCGGACTTGCTTCATCCTTTCGAAATGAGATTTTTTTTCATCAGTCCAAGCTAATCCTTCCTTTTTGTATAAATTTGGTCTTGAATTTCCTTATGAAAAATTAGATGCCGTCATCATGGTAAGATCCAGGCCCAAACCATGAAATAAGCACCGATCCTGATCCCTAGAACACGTTTTGAGCATTTTTCAAAACTTATACGATACATAATTATGTGTATCATCTCTACAGTTGCATTTTTGTGCGATTTTCTCCAAATTTGGTAAATGCTCCTTTTCTAAGTTTCTCGGTTGAGTTCGTTAACCAGCAAAATCGGACCAACGGAAACCCGAGGGGGACTTTTCAGAAAAAGGGGTTTTAATGATCTAAAAACCGTAGATTTCGTTAGAATTTAATGAGGTCTGAAATAAATATGTATTTTATCAATAGGTATACATCAATATACCGAAAATTGTATGAACATTCATCAAGTCGTTTCAAAATGGCGGGTGGTTTTTCGCTAAAACAGCGGAATGAGTAGCCTGATTTTATTTGAATTTGAAATGTGTTTTCCTCTCATGAGGTTTCCACTATAACCTCAAATAAACCCCCAGTAAGTCTGAGGCCGAAGGCCGAAGCCAGGCTGCGAGCGTAGCGAATAATTCAATACCTAAACCATAACCACATTTCTCTTTTAATCAGAATAAATTAAAACATGCTCGTTGGCCAATGGCATTTTTGGCTTTACAAAACGCAGTGAACAATTCCAAATAAGCCAATCAACAAGAGTGATTCCTGGTAGAAAACATCGATTGAGAACGGAGAAAAGTTTGTTTTAGGCCTAAGTTAAAAAGTTGAGTGTCTTAATCTGTGTTATCGAGTTTTGTAAACTCGTCAGTTCCGTTCCCTCACCTTTCTTTTAAAAGTTAAAACACTTTTACAGGCTAAAAAGGACTTCCAAATCAGCTCTGACCGATTTTCCTTTGGATCTATTTCCTTTATTTCGAAACTAAATATTGTATAAGTTTATTTTCTGTCGTACTTTGACTATATAATTTAACAGCTGGGAGTTACACAAAGCAAACCTAATGAAAAACCATGCCGACTCGCAGCTAAGCGCTAAAGCGCTGTTGGCATAGTTGAAGCAAATTTCTTTTGTAATTTGCTACTCTAATTCACTCCACTCATAGCCTCGCTTCGACCTTCGGCCTCAGCTTTGTTGCTTTATTGCCAAGGGCGTTACGAGGTTGTTCGCTCAGCTCATAGCCTCGCTTCGACCGTCGGCCTCAGTTTTCATGCTCTTCCACCACGAGGTCTAAGGCCGAATCTTTGAGCGTAAAACGTAGCGCTTCTCTGTCGGCCTGTGTTTAAATCTGTTTGCATATTAATTAATTGGATAGCCCATTTCAGATTAGCATTTTTTTTGTTTTTATTCATTCTCAAAATTTAAAACATACTAAGAGATATTTTGAGGATTAACACATGGAGCAAAAGAGACGAGACTCTTGCTAATAGTTTGATTTAGCATTCACGTGAAACAATAATACTTCTATGTTCTAAAACTCGGGATAGGAAAAAAGAATGTTTAGGATGACATTTCTCCGTTCATCGCTTCAGAGCTGTCCATGAGTCGCGGCTGAAGATCTGCATTAATTCCAATTTCCAAGATTGCTCGGATGAACAATTATCCATCTTCTGGGATTTGCTGACAAAACAGCTGTCTTGAAACCTCAGCCCAGTGTAGACTACTGTATATCTCTCGTGGCAAATGTTGCTTGTTATATTCCTCTTGTCTGCTGCTTGGAATTGGTAGACAATTTCAATGAAATGATAGTGCTCTCTCTATCTAACTTGATGCAGTATCTTAATCAACAATATGGTTAACGTCCCATATAGATGACCAAATTATTTTACAAATACGTCTTAAATATCCTAACTACATAGAATAAATAACCAACTACAGTTCCTTTCTTTTCTCAAAGTTGCCACACAGATTTTTCATCATGAAAGTTCAGAACGTACGCAGGTATTATCAAAGCATTCCGTAATAAGCGTGATGAGCTTGTTTGAAGCAACAAACAAAGCCCCTGTCTCATTACTTAATCAGGAAACCGGGTAAAACTCAGAGATAAACAATGGAAATGAGATGACAAGAAAATGGCTGTTGAAACAAAAGTAAGAACATGCGAGAAACAAAGGATTTGTCAGGGTGAGGAGGGGCGTGACGATACCTCCTCAAGTAGCTTATTTTATTAATTATTATTTAGAGATGTGTGCGCTTGAGACAGGCTTGATCAGAACCACGTAGTTCGTGAAAGATAAACGTAAATATAAACCAGGCCGACACGCAGCTAAGCGCTAAAGTGCCGCTGGCATGAGGAATCAAATTTCATTTGCAATTTGTTACTCTAATTCGCCACAATCACAGCCTCGCTTTGGCCTTCGGCCTCAGATTCCTATGTTCTGTTAGATCATTAAAACACATTTTTAGTGAATTCCGGCTAAAGGATGTACGCATGTAAATGATTGGCTCAGGCAGATGCAGGACTACATTCAGGTTTAAACTTGTGAAGTTTGTGGCAAACTGAGACTAAACTGATGAACTCACAGACAGACAGACAGACAGACAGTTGATTAAGACCGCTTTGCAGCGCTAATGAAAATCCGGTTGGTTCTGTGAATTTCCCCCTCCCGTTCCAAGTGTATCATTGGTTTACCCCCTCCTATTTACATCCCTTCAACGTCTCTTTACACACAGATGCAACCCTTCTTCTTTTGGGGCTATAAAACAGGAAAATCCAGCAATAGTTCGTTTGTACTTGTACCGTTTTTTAAGGATGCACTTCGTCCTAAATGACCTTTTCAAGTTTATCATTTTAAAAAATTAGTGACAATCAAATGGTATCTTAATGTACATACTATTATTTGGAATATTATAATAGTTAACATATTATGTTTCCGTAAATTAAAATGTCGCCCTATTATTAAAAAAATGGTACGGTTGGTAAGTAGCTTAACTAAAAACCTAAACACCAAAACGTTTGAAAGTTTTTCTTTTTACTTCAAACCAACAATTTTCAAAATGTATTGAGATAGAAACAATTTAATAAGAAATTTGTAGGTACTGGAAATTTCCCTCCATGGCTATGCAAAGACGGGTATTTTTGTGTTCTCTGTTATAGTTGGTCAGTCTGATTCACGGCTGTGATTGGTCGTTCGCTGCTCCAAGCCAGCCAATGGGGCTGTCTGGCGGCTGGCCAGACAGTCTGTCAGTGAGAAGCTGTCACATGCCGTGGACGTGCTTGACCTATCTACTCGTATGTCTTTTAATGATTAAAATTTGTTGTTCATGTTGTATTGTTGTCTAGGCTAATTGTATTAAAATAACATAAGTTTACGGGGGAAAATAGTGTCATTTGGTGGTGGTTGACCGGTCAGCTTTCACTGATTACTTTCAGGCTGCCCTGTTTTCTAATGTTTTGTAGGTTAGGTTACTTTTCACCTGAAGACGGGATCAGATCCCAGATCCCACAAGTGTCTTTCTTTTTCCCTCAAAAACTATTTAGCGGATAACTCCGGAGGGTATCCCTCCTGGTATCGATCCCTGCAGTCACCACTTACAATTTGTAATGTGAGTACATGGTACCGCTAGGTAAAGGTCGAGGTTGAGTAGTAGAGAGGTCTTTGAAGTCCTAACTTCGCCTCGTTAAACAAGACAAACTTTTCTTTTTTTGGCTATGGAAAACGTCCTTAACAATATTTCAACCTCAGATCATTGTAATCAATAGTTGACTAAGCGCTGAGCAATTCTCATTTCCATTTCTGAAACAATGAACTGCCGGAGAATGTATTGCTCAATCACCATGTTGTGTTTTGTTCCTTGTTTTCAGCCAATCAGCATCGGTTTCCGCTGCGGACGAGCTTTTGTTGTCATCGTCCACTTTTAATTATGACGAATGCTCGGCGATGAGTTTGTAGTGGTCTTTGTGCTTAGAGGATCACACAATGCTAGAGTGTAATGTGTATGGTTTGATGCTTGTGTAAGAATTGTATTACTTTATGTGTGATTAAAGTGACGAGAATATTAACTAGAGTCCGTGCGTTTCTTCGTGGCGCTTGACCTTGACGACTAAAACCAGTTATAGCTGGGTTTTGTGGAAACTTAACTGTTTTCAGGGTTAACCAACTGTTCAGTCATTATGGCACTCGTACTGTGAGGAAAGGCTATTACTGTACTTTTGAAAACATCGATTTGTTCCCCCACTCTGTCCCCTCACCAAGCGCCACGAACTCTACTTTTTGCACAATGAATATTAGGGGTAACTTTCACTTTCTGTGGAGTGCTTAACGGAACCTTAGACTAAAGGTTTTCTTTTGGAGAGTCTGGAGCGACTTAGAGGTTTCTTAGAGACGTTGGAGACTTTTTACTGAACAGGTTGTTGTAGCTTTTTTTAACCTTTTAAGTTAAAGTTATACGTAAAACTAAGAATGATTTCTAAAATAACACAACTGTGATTAAATACTAAGAAAATAACACAGTTAATAAATCTAGAGGTGTTTCCCCTCTATCCCGCTCATTGTTTATCAGCTGTGATTGGCTGCAACAATGAGTTCATTTCCATTGTTGTCTGCCAGTTATCCAATCCCTTGTGTTTCCCCTTCACCCCCCTTCCACCTTATCACTGTCAGTGAGTATCGTCATGTAATTTATTAGCTTTCCCTCGGGGATTTCAATGAACGTAACCCAACGTTGTTTCTGTGTACCTACCCTTGTTTTATGAAGCTCAATCTGCATAAATAAATCTAATGCAGGGTTAAAAAATCAACACAAGTATATTCCACACGAGGTTGGGTTCCGGCCGTTACCAAAGTCAAGGAGGCCATTTAAAGTGACTAGCTCCTCAGGATTTCTCAGTTCAGGACACATTAAACAACTTACAACAGTGTATTTTCAAACATATTGTGTAAGGGTTCAACTATTAGTGAATTTCCCTTGGAAAATGAGGTATTCAGCGTAGTAAGACCCAGGCTCAGGACCATGAAATAAGCACCGATCCTGATCCCCGGAACGCGTTTTGAGTATTTGTTAAAAACTTTATATACGTATGTATATGTGAGATCTCTACAGGTCGGAGCGTTAAATTTTTTCTCGGGCTAGGAATTTCTCCATTTGACTTTTTACCACAACACTTTATAAGGCAGTAAACTCATATAACTGATGATTTGAAATACATTTTATATGTTTTTTAAAAACTTAACCTATGAATTTACTAAAAAACTATGAACAACCTACCCATTCCTTTCAGTTAGAGACCAAGCCATAACAAATTTAGATCAAAATTAAAACATCATTTGTTAAAATTTAGCCTGTTACAGCGTTCAGGAATTTTCACAAGTGACTGATAAAGTGGTTTGTCAGTAAAGAAGGAAACTGTGTAACACTGTAATAGCCAAACTTCCTTTGCTCGGTGTAAATTAGTCAGAATGGTTAAAACTAATTTAGAAACAGGAGAAGCAGAGCATTTGACCTGGACCAAGGCAATGTAAATAAAGATAATCTGGCTTAGTAGGAGCTTAGAATTGCAAATTTAAAGCAAGGTTTACTCGCGCCAGTAGTGCTTTACGTTTAGCTGCGTGTCGATTTAATTTGTTAATCATAGTAAAACACTTTTCTAGGATAATATTATTTTGAGCTTACTCTTAAATCGATTCCCCTCGCCATCACTTAGCTGAAACACTTTGTCACAATGAAGAACATCACAAAGGAAGAATGAAAGACCGTTGAAAGGACATTGCATTTGTTGAGGGAACAAACTTACCTTTAGTCAAGGTGATTGATTGGGGAAGCAGACAAACTTGACTTTCTTTCATTGGATTCAATTCCTCTCAGTAGTTAAAATTTGTCTTGACGGTTTTCTTCATGTAATTTTTTTTAATGCCGTAGCCCATAGAGGGCGCGTTTAACTGAAAGGACAAGAGTTCAATTTGATATGGGCTCCTAAAACGTATAAATCCAATAGTTGAGCGCAAAATGATGATTATATTAACTTTTAAGATACATATTTATGCATACAACTTTTCGCCATATTAAATTTTATTTAAAAAATAATCCTAAAATATTAAACGTTCCCGATTATTTCAACCACTTACTGGTCTACAAAATATACGTTAAACAAACTCTCTCAAATCATCAGAGTTCTGGATGTATTCACTCTAACAAGCTGTGAATACAGTTTTAAACAATGGAAGAGAACAATGTCTGTTGCTCAGCTGATAGAACAATACTGATATCAGTGTTATCAATAGACGATATGGACAGAGTGGTCAACAATAGCCATTGTTCCTCAACATAACCTGACTTTCATCTTTCCCTTTTGTACATCTCAAACCATACATTTGCCAGACAATGTGTTCCAGACAACCGATACGCTTTGTTTTGTCTAATATTTTGTAAACGTTGTGTAGAAGTGATTTGGTGATTGGGTCGACAAGAACTAAAAAACAGGGTGTAAAATAAACATGTGTTAAAGTTAACAAAGTTGTTAGCTTTGTTAGTTTAATTAAGTTTGGTTTATCATTTTAACTCCTTTGTTAGTCAAATCTGATCAACATTTATCTGATCTTAAGATTTTCCCTTCCATTGGCCGAGCATAAATAGGTATTTTTGTGTTCTCGGTTACGGTTGGTCAGTCTGATCCATGGCTATGATTGGTCGACCACTGCTCCGAGCCAGCCAATGGGGCTGGTCAGGTAGTCAGTTCACTCAGCTGTCACTGGCCGTGGACGTGCTTGATTTCTCTATTTGTTTTTTTTTATATATTAAGTGTTTGTACATGTTGTATTGTTTTCTAGAGTAGCTGTTATTAAGTTAACAAGATTAAGGAAAAAATAAGGTTATTTGTTAGGGGGTGACTGCATGGTCAGCTTGCGCTCATTACCTTTAAGCCAGCTCCTAATATTTTAGGTTCCTTTTCACCTGAAGACGGGGTCAGATTCCTGATCCCGAATCGTCAGAACACGTTCATAATAACATTCTAACCTCATAAAATAAACATTTAATTGTATTAAATCAAAATGGAAAATTAATTATTTCTTTACCTTTTCCATCCTTTACTTAGTGACAGTTATATCCTCCTCATGAATTAGGGGGTTTTCATTGCTTAGTTAAACCATTAGGCCTTTTATTGCAGACCGAATCATGTTTGAATTATTATCGAAATTCCTAATCACATAATTCTGCGATAACCCTGTTTTGGACTCTGTTTAAGTTTGCCTAACTACATCTAAAAATAAAACATAAGTATTAGTATTACATGTATTCTAAAGAAAATTTAAGTATATTAAGTTACCTGTTGTTGTAGCCTGTAGACCTTAGGGTATTGTTGTTTCCTGATGTACATTTCAACCTAAAGGTAGCCATCTTCTGGGGGATGCTGTCTAGACTCGTGAAGATGATACTGACAGCATCATGAAGATGGCCTACCTTTTAGGTTGAAATGTACATCGAAAACTCTTCTAAAGATCTACAACTTAACAACAGTAACAAACAATCAAAACCTCAAAGCTGGAAAAAACAACTAGTTATTAAGTAATGAGTTAAAATGCCATACAGTATTTTATTTCTTTTTATATAACAGCCATACCACGTTTTACAAACGTGGGTCGTATACATGTCTTGGGCCTAAACTACAAGAGTTGGAAAACTCTAGAAACCCATTTATTTCCCACTAAACTAAACAAAATATTATTCAAATTTATAAAGAGTTGAATCACACTGAAAGAGAGTTGTTACTTTCTCTCAGCACGTTTCCATTCACTAATTTGTTTACATGTGGAGTTGAGTTGATGTATAAAACTCCATCATCACATTCAGCTTTTTATCCACTGAATGTTGCATTGGCTTCAAAGCTGGACTTTTCCAATGCGAGTTAAACAAATTCGCTGATTCCCTTTGAAAGCACTTTTTCAATTTAATATGGGGAAGTAACATCACAGTGTTCATAGTAGCGGGCGTTTTTACAGATTGATTTTTTTTAAGTTAGAGTTTAGTTAGATACAATCTGTTTATACACATATAAATCACTAAATCACTATTTGAGATGCCGACCACTCTCATGAGGGTATTTTAAGGCAAATATGTGGTGAGGGATGAGTGTGATGAGTGGTAGTAATGATTTATGGGGTGTAGTCTTGTTACAAACTAAGGCCGACTCTTCCTTAGAATGTGTCATTAATTAATAGCCCAATGACCAATGGAAATACAAGGATCAACGGCTTAACGTGACTTCCAAACCACGCAGGTGATGGTCTGATATGTCTAAACGAAGGTGGGAGTTGATGCGGGTATCATCAGATGATCACTGAGACTATCTGAGCCGCTTTAGACCTATATCATCTTCATAACCTGACCTCCATGAAGCTGGATTAGGACCAGGCCACGAGTCCCATAATTTAACCGTACATGTTTTCTTGTCCTAAGTTTCAGCAAAGATTATGTTATGGTAGGTGATAGTGCATATAGATGCCGAATGGCTGAGGCAGCAAAATCAACAGTCCAAGCACAGAATGCGCTGCAAGGGAATTCTTGTAGAGTCTCAAGTAGAGCCACTGACACGCGCAAGTTCGTTCGTTCTCGAAAATCGCACGATTTGGTCTCATTTTAGTCATTGACATCGGACAAACTCGAGCATGTGGAGCCGAGGGGTGAAAGACGACAGCGCTTCTGTGCGTGGGCTGCTTCAGCTATGTGGCGTCTATACGCTATCTACTTACCATAACATTATCTATGCTTTCAGGTAAAATAGCCGATAGAAACCAATCACCCTCGAACATCACAACCCCATGGTCGTTGAAAAGCCAGATTTCCCCCTAGACAAGGCAATTCTCATACCTCGTGTATATGCTAGGTGTTAACATACTCGTCGACACAGAGGAATCCATGTTAGCTGCCCAAGAGTAATAACACCTAGAACACAAGTGCATAGAGCAATGAGTCTATTCAAAGCCTGGTTTACTATACCTCTATGGACCCCTGTGATGAGTAGCACTTAGCATCTTGCTATTATAGTAACGCACAGCAGCTGGGGGTATAGGATAATACGTTCCTAGGCCAATCTATGATGGGTGCCTCGTAGCTGTTGTAAAACACTACTATCGGATTCAAAAAGCAATATACTCGCGTTTGAGCGGGTGCTGTATGCAACTCAGTGAACGTAAAATTATGGCAATCACGTCAAAATTTTCTCCGTTTAATTCTACGTAAGGACATATAAGTCAATTATTTTAAAGCAAAAAGGTATATGAAGAGTCTAAAAACACGTCTTTGTGGCGTATTATTTGGACTAAGAATTGAACTTGGAAAATTTCTACAGCCTTTTATTTTCTTGAGCGCAATGCAATTTTTATCCAATATAGGTTATACAGTTATCAAAGTCAATGTCAAATCGTTTATTGCCATTAAATACATGGGCACACATTGGCAATTTATACACTATTCAATTAGGTGGTATGTACTGAGTTTTTCTAGCTTACTCAGTCTCTACCATTCATGGCATAGAAACTCACTGACTTTATAGAAGGCATGGTCTAGCAGAACCTTTTTTAGTTTCCTTTTGAATGAGTTGTTGTTAGGTTCTTGTTTAAGAGAGACAGGAAGAGCATTAAAAGTCGCACTCCACTGCAGAAAATGGAGTTTAGAAAAGGTTGTCCGGTGTCTTGGTATCGGGAGATTGCTTCTGTTACGTAAATTGAGATTGGGATTTACTGAGGGTATAGGAAACAGGGAAGGGTTTTTTTACGAAAGTTAGTGTTTATAGGATGTTCTGTAGCCAATGTAATGTAACCAATTACTAAGTTTTACAGTGTTAACATTTTTTAAGTACATTTTATGAACCAGTGTAATCTTGCAAACGGGTGGTAGTAGAATCCCGCGCCGTGGCTTAAACGAACCGCAATTAAAAGTTTAGTTTGAATAGTTCGCCAGAATTTGACCAATATTTGTATGTGACTTTATAATGTGATATAAACAAATGAACATCCAAGTGCGCCGGAGCGTAAATGATGCGGGCGGACAGACAGACACAGTAGTATTATACACAATGGTGTAAGCAATATACCTATGAACAGTATCCTTCACTCAATTAGAAAGATCAAACCATTGTCAATATTAAATTTGCTCACAATTTCAACATTTTGTTTAAGTAGTTTTAAAATATTTACATTGTACTTTTCTTTGTTTAAAGTTCTTTGTCCACGATAGTTTGTTGTAGAATTTCTGAGGTCCAAATTTCAGCTGAAATAAGGCCTCTCTTGCTACCACTGATCGAAAATGAACTTAACCGCAGGATAATCATGCCTTTCGTCCTAACTTTCAGCAAGAAATAGTAAACTAAATCATTAAATCACTATTTGAGATGCCGATTACTCTCATGAGGGGTACTTTTAAGGCAAATATGTGGTGAAGGATGAGGAGTGTGATATGAGTGGTAGTAATGAGTATGATAAGTAGTCTTGTTACAAACTAAGGCCGACTCTTCCTAGAATGGGTCATTAATGATAGCCCAATGACCAATGGAAATACAAGGACCAAAGCTTAACGTGACTTCCGAACCACGCAGGTGATGGTCTGATATGTATAAAATCATATGCAGTTTGTTGTTGACGATGGCACATACCAGCAACAATTAACTAAACAATTCATTACAGTTTTCGTGTCTCACCGCGTGGACATTTTTCTAAAGTTTGGTTAATCATTTTAACCTCTTTGTTAGTAAAACATGATTCATTTATCAAAACTCTTAAGAACCTCCCTTCCATTGGTGTTGTGTTTCTATTCTCTTTAAAATAACATGCCAAACGAGAGAAATCAAATTCAACATTTTCAAATACCAAGAACAATCATCACAAATTAATAGAAGGTAACAGGTCCCACCCCCAGTCAGTGTTGTCTGGTCGGTACCTACTCAGATTACTTTATACTGGGGTACATAAGGTTGTTCACAAAATACTGCAGCTTTGTAGTTGTCCAGATGTTGAACACTCCGTTCCCCATCAGGAGGTTGGATCAGATATCATTTTAGGGGATGCGGCAGCAGGATGACCACGACTTCAGGTGAGGCTGCCATAATCTTGGGGAACCTTCCCCGGTGTTGGCAAGGCTCTCCTGTCTTGGAGGTTAGAGTCCCTAAGTGGTTGTCAGCGGGCTGCTTGTCGCACCTCTCATGATTGTCTGGTCAACCAGACCCAGTCCCATTCCTCTCCTGAATCCAGACTTCCTTTCATTCCGGTGTTAGCGCAATATGCCCAATAGACGAGGCAGACGTGCATAAAGGTAACCAGTCCTTGACCCTTGATCCCCTCAAGTAGCATCTAACATCTAAAGTCCCAAAACATGCCAAAAGAAGAACCTATGTGATTCTAGCCTGGATACACATAAGATCACTAAAAAATGTGCATGGCTTTTCAAAAGTTCACAAAAGGAGAGTACTGCAGACTTGGCGTGACAAAATGTAACAATATTTAGAAAAATCTTATTTGATTTAATTACGTGTTTCTAAAGTAATAGTTTTATTCAATTTATAAGTTGCAACACGAAAAAATCCCTTCGTTTATTCTTTTCTCGAATATAGTTACACGCTTTTAGTAATTAGAACTACTCAAGTGTATGTATTTACTACGGATAAATCTGTTCTCGAATAATGTTACAATGTTTCGCGCCTTCAAACTCGACTAGGCAAGTCCCGCAGTACAGCTGTGTAGCATTTTCACCCACAGCGCCGTCCTTAAAACAACTCCAATGCCCTGTTTTATAAAAACAGCTGTTGGACTAAACGGGAGTGTAAATATTTAGAAGTTTTGACTTCTAAAATATATTTTCCTGTTTCACATACGAGTATTTTAAGAATACATGTTTGTGTTTTGTTTCATATACAACAGTTGATTGCTTAATTTACACTCCCGTTAAAGAGTAAAGGTTTAGGGTATACCTTTGCTTCTAAATCCAAATTGGGAGTGTAAACATAACATTTCTTTTACCCGCGTGAAAATTAGTTGATTTTTTTACATTTTTCAAAAGAATTTATGATACCGATGGCATTTTTTAGGACTATTTGATATCAACTTACAGGCTTTACACAACAACTAAATGTGATTAAACATTATCTAGGTCGATAATAAATATGCTTAGGACTTGAAAGGTCTACAAAGTCAACTTGTAACTGCCGTTATTTCTTTTAATTTAACATTACTGCCGCAATGACTAAATGAAAGCTTTCGATTTGTCTAAAAGGTTGTAAATTTTAAAGATTTTTGTAAAAAATGGTAATGGAACAAATAAACCGTTTCAATTTTAGGGGGATTGTAAGTGATGCAATTCCGTTCCAAACAAATAGCTTTAAAAATATTTATAGTTTTCAATAGCTAACTAAAAATTACATCCCGTTGAAAACCTCCAGGACTCTACAAAGAATTTGTTTTGTAGCTCAACAATTTGTTTTGCCAGAAAACAATGTGGGGACGAACGATGCGAGCTTTTAGATTCTGAACGTTGGAAAATGATTGACAAGACAAGAAGTGAAGGGAGACAGTTGTACTCTGTTCAAGACTTGTCCCATGAGGCAGAACTCAAGATGTGGATAATTCCAATTTCCAAGATTGCTGATCCGAGCAAGATCCTCTACCTCGGGGACTTGGTGAAGCACTTGTCTCGCATCAGTGCTGCTCTCTCGTGGCGAACCAGTATTCATGTGTTATCCAAGAAGATTGAGTTGTTTCAACTTAATAATTTAGTGTATTAAAATTATTTTTGACTGGGACTCGTGGCGTGGTCCTGCAATCCAGCTTCATGGAGGTCAGGTTTTGACGATGATATAGGTCTAAAGCGGCTCAGATAGTATCAGTGATCATCTGACCCGCATCAACTCCCACCATCTTAGACATATCAGACCATCACCTGCGTGGTTCGGAAGTCACGTTGCCGTTGGTCCTTGTATTACAATTGGTCATTGGGCTATTAATTAATGACCCATTCTAGGGTCGGCCTTAGTTTTAAAACAAGACTACACATCATAACTCATTACTACCACTCATCACACTCATCCTCGCCATATATTTTAAAATACCCTCATGAGAGTGGTCGGCATCTCAAATAGTGATTTAGTGATTAATATTAATTTACAGGGCTGCTTTAACAGAGTTTTCACTTTAGCGATGCGCAGTAAGGGCTAAAGAAAAGTAAAAGGTAAAAAAGGTAAAGTTTGTCTCTTTTAACGAGATGAAGTTAGGACTACAAAGTCCTCTCTACCATTCAACCTCGACATTTACCTAGCGTCACCGCATAGTCACATTACAAATTTTAAGTGGTGACTGCGAGGATCAAACCCGCGCCACCAGAGTGATGAGCTCCGGAGTCGCGCACGATACCAATCCGCCACGGATCCGCTAAAAGTGACGATGTAATCTGACTGATAACTGTAGTTAAACGCGTACAAAATTACGTACATGGTTGTGAGTGGCTAGAAAACTACGAAACCGCGTGTCAACTTTAAACAAGCGTCTTCTACTGCTTTGTAAGGGTTTGCAATTCAACACATGCTGTTCTCTTGTGATAACTTTCTCCGGTATCACATTTTTACATGATGTTAAACAAGTTTTCCCGGGGTGAATTGAAGCCATTTTATTTTGAAATTCTATTTTCGAACGGGATTTTCAGAGCTCTAAAAGTACTGGTATTTTACGTGTTGTAGTTCTGACCCATCTGACCTAGAGAGTATTGACCATTCGTTTAAAACACACAGTAATACTAAAGGCCGGGTTGGTTGGACTGCATCGTCACATGTTCTACCCATACTGCCTTAATGATTGAGATACATCCAGGAAACACAGAAAATTCCCAGACACCTCACATGAATTTCTGGAAATTGCGTATATATTCAAGAAATCATTAAACTTTCAAGAAGCTGGCAACTAGTCCTGAAGGTGTCTTTTCGATAGTGTCACAATCAATGAGAACAACCACAGTTGGCATCCCTGCTAAAATGGATGGACGATTGGCAGGCTTGTGACCAATAGGACAGCAGACAGCAAGTAGCTCAGTTTCAGCCAATTAGTGACTGAAGATGGTCCTCCATAGCGAGACCAAAATTTCTCAAGCTAATTATGATGTTTTGACGCGGTGTAAACCAAAAGAACTGGATTATTAATGTGGCACCAACCGCAAGAGCCTAAGAATTACGCTTCTGAGGTCAATGCTGACAGAAAGCGGGTTAAATCAACGAACGATTTGAGTTGGGTTTCCCATAGTAAATTCAGTGGCTGCAGCTACTTAACTTATTAAGTTGGCCAATAAATGACAACATTTAAAAAAGGCTCTTAATGCTGCGTAAAACCCTTGTAGTTTAGAGGTACATTATCCGAATTCTCAAGTTGGCCGCCATTTTGGAAAGGTTGTAGTCGTCAATGATCATTTAACGGAAGAGCCCAATCGAAGATTATTTGTTTGTTTTCCTCTCGTTTTCCTTTGAAAATTAGTCCACATCACTAAATAGAGGTTATATTGAGCTTTTCTAATTCACCAACAATAAATTATTCGAGAGCGGATGGCAAACTACAAACTATATTTAAGTGAAAGTGTGAGTTAGAAGATTAGAGGGTAGTTAAACAAAATGAGTACGTCTTTGTCTTAACCTTCATAACATTTTATTATGAAATATACATTGTTATAGCTAATAGGTCTATATTACTGTACATGATTTAAAATCCCTTTATAGTCAATTTTCATACTTTTTTCCATTTACAGGGCTCTAAGACTATTGGAAAGTATACAAGATAATTCAGATCCATTACAGTTATATAGTTGTATGAAATGGTAGATATTTATTTACAGAAGAAAGACACATGAATAGCTTACTTCTTTTAATATTATTATTTCAAATAAATCAGAAAACGCTTTGGATACCACCATTGACTTTCCATCTTACAACAACAGTCGTGAGCTGCTTAGTAACACATGGACGCGGTGCGAGAGAGAGAGGGAGATATAGGCAATGCGCGACAGCGGCGATCCTGGTGGTAAACGCGAGAACTAGTCGGCAGTGCGCGACAGCGGCGATCCTGGTGTTAACCGTGAGAACTCGCTTTACTCCCTCGGGCCATTCTTCCCCATCTTTTGTCACATCTATTTGTAAGATGGAAAGTGAATGATACCCCACAACTGTTACTCTGCTTGCTAATATTTTACATACAAATTAATTTCAGCTTTTATGTCAAACCTTTGCAATATCCTAAACCAGTAAACGTGTTTATTGATCTCACGTTTTCCTTCAATGTCTTTACAACGTTAATGTATTTAAAAATTGTTAAACTCAACATAATTTTGAATTTATTATTAACTGAACAATATAAATAGTAAAACTGAAATGTTCCAATGTGAAATATGTACAAAACTAAGACATAACGTATATACAGTTTCTTTGGCTTTGCTATAGTATGTTGGTGACTATTTAAGCAGCGATTTCCGGTGGTCTCTTAATAGACAGGTCTGTGCCCTGAGTTAGTTCCGGGGAGGGGGAGGAGTGGTGGTGAGTTCGAGGGGGAGAAAGAGCACCCCCTCCTCCTCCCACTGACACAGCAGGGCTAGCTTCCCTCATGGATAGACACTCTGTAACATATAACAAACAAATTAGTCTGTATAACATTACGTTCAACAAGAATTGTACAGTAATGGAATTATAACAAGGATTCTGTTATTTTACAGAGGTTTCAGAATGATCTAATAAAATACATTTCAATACTGGTGGTTTAATAATAGAATTATAACAGGGATTCTATAATTTTACAGACATTTGAGAGTGATTTAATGGAATACACGTGAACACTAGATTTATTTTTTCTAAAGTGTAAAGTAAATGGTGAGGCACTTGTCTTGCATCTTCCGAATTATAATATAATTCATTTTTACCATACATAATTACCTTCCCATAATATTTAAAAATTCAACTTCTCTAAGTTAAATGGGAATTTTTTATTGAAATACCTAGGCTATAAATAACAACAGCGTCTGATGTTTAAAAACGTTTCGTATGAACTTTGTCAGACATCTACAGTTTAATAACAAAGTTCAGACAAAGTTTAAATGTCTCACCACCTAATCCTTCGCTTTAAAATTGTATAAGTCAATTTACAACTAGACTGAATAACTTCTTGATAAGTGAACATTAATATTATGTTTAAGGTTTTTTGAGCACTACAAAGACCGCGTACATTCAAGATATTTTTGAGCATGAAGATGAACATTTTAAAGGCAAAATAATGGAAAGCTACTGAATTAATATAGTCATACTGTTTTGCTGTTTTTTCCAGCGAGCTTCCCTAGGAAATAGAGCTATTCATTTCTACCAACACATTGAGCAACAAGTCGTAGAACTAAACGGAAAGCAGTTTTGAGTGTCCAAACACCCCCTGAGTTGCAAATATGTGCTCTAAAGTGCCTTTTATCTAACTTGTTCTCGATTGAAAAAACATGCATTTGAGAAAATTAGGAACATTTACTATTTGACGTGAAAATATTTTCGCATAAAACTAGTACAAAGTTTAGATAGTGTTGATAACAGCGTCACTGACCGGGTCCTTGTCGAGAGTCAGGGTGGTGCCCCTGGTGGTGAGAGGGGTGGGCGGGGGAGGTGCCACAACACATGGGCCCAGGGCCCGTCTGCTGGGGGCCCATCCCGGGCATACTGCAACACAAACATTATTCTATACACGTTCTTAACAGCGTTCATATTTTTCCATCTGAAATCCAAATTGATTGGTAAATTTACTCAAATTATACTAGGTAAACTAACAAGTAATTTTTCTTTGAACGTTGATTTTGACATCGACTTTTAGTAGATAGACTGTACTTGTTGATATTTTTAATACGTGCTGTTAGTTGATAATACAGAATTTTACGTAAGCGTGTGGTCCATCGTAGGTAAAAGTTCCTAAGAACCTCAATCGTGGAAATATTTCATGCCAAAGAGAATCAAGTCTTAACAGCACAGTATTTTAATGATGCACCTTGTCTAATGGTAGTTTAGTAACTGCTACCACCATTGTACTTATATGTTATAAAAGACTACGACGTTCAGTTTCATAAAGAACTTAAAACAAAGATTCGTTTTGATCATATTGCTTAGTCGGACATTTTAAGACCTCCACGCAGCAAAAATTCATAAATGTGATCATTTTCAAAACTTGAGGAGAAAACTTGTTAAAAAATAAACTAAAGCTATCTGTAGGCATATTAGAAAGTCAACATATTAACTTTTGTGACCGAAACCCTAGTTTCCAGCAGACCCGTGGCGGGTTGGAATCGTGCGCGACTCCGGAGCTAATCACTCCGCTGGCGCCACAGTCACCACTTACATTGTAAAGTGACTACGATAACGCTAGGTAAAGGTCGAGGTTGAGTGGTAGAAAGGACTTTGTAGGCCTAACCTCGCTTTGTTAAACAAGACAAACTTTTGGCCTTTTTCCCAGAGTTAAACAGCTAGTTACTTGTATTATAAAATAACAGCGAACCCCCCTAAGCTCAATGTGGGGTGTTGACGTACCAGGGTGGCATGATGCGGTAGTTGAGGGGCTCCTGTGGGGTGGTGGGGGGCGGGGACATCTTCACCCCCCGCTCCGCAGCCTCCCTACCTGACAACATAGTTAAAAATTAGTTAAATCCTTATACCTTTGAAGAAACCCTAAAGAACTATTAGTATCTCTTGTTCCTGCAAATATTTCACTGTATGGTTAACAATATTAAGTTGTAATTTCTAGTTTACTTTCACTCTGAGTACTTTCACTTTCACTTTTATGATGAGTAGACTAAGTCAACACATGTTTCCTTACAATTGGTGTATAACTGCTGTTAATGTAGTAGACTTTGTGTTTTGTACTGTAAACACAAAATGTTCTCTCCTTTTCTTTTTTATTGATTATTTTGATGACAATGTGCGGTAGTGTAGCCACACTTCCAGCACGTTTGCGAGTGTGGTTAATGTTTTAATGCTTTAATGACTTTGCAGTCGCATGGGCTTGAGGCAGGACTTACCCATCAGCAGGGGCGGTGTGGAGAGCCCCAGACAACGTATTCTCCAGGCATCCTGCAGCAGCTGGAAGCCTAGCCTGCTTCCTCCACTTGGCTCGTCTGTTCTGGAACCATACCTGCAAACAAAGTCAATCATAAATTAAACAAATAGCAAGAATTAAAACAAATTTTCAGGAGTTCCACCGGCTTAAAACTTTATCAGTGGCGTTTCCAAACGTCACAAGCAGCTCGCCTTCTTCACGTTGGTTTGGAGGTACCGTAGAGAAAATTGACCCCTCGTGGTTCCGCTAGGTACCCTCACCGATGAGACTGAGTGGTGCAGCATCCTTATATGTTGAGGATCAGAGATGTAGGGTCAATCTCCAGGGATCCGAGAGAAAACGAGTGCGGTCCGAAATTGTATCACAATATTTCTGCCGATGAGCTGTGAGGCAAGCCTTGTACCGGCCGTGTGATGCTGAAGAAACTGTAGCTCCTGTTACGTCGCTCTCTTGGAATCTGGAGAAACCCAGATTCCATAAAAAGCGTTTATAGAGGATTTCAAATAACAGAATCTGAAAACCCGTTCTTTTCCATCTTAACTACTAAATAACTTAATAATAAATCGATTTACAGTTAAAAAGGTTCAAATAGTTGTTGTTTAAACTGTATGCGTCCGATTAGACCAGTAACCTAGCACCACAATGACGTAGAAGCGATTTAACGTTTGGTAAAAAGACATTACTCAAACAAATTGACAATAAAATATGAACGTAAGTTTGTTGTTGATGACGAGGGAGTTAATATAACTGCGGTTATTTTCTATCGTTAGTTAACAAGAAGAAAACGACGTTTCGGGATCTGCAACCTGGTCAACACGGCCACAGCTGGTGACAAAACAGACCACAGAGAACTGACGCCCACAGTCGTCTCTATTAGCTGTGCATACATGAGGGTTTTGTATTGTCTGTTAGAGCTGCCTGCTACACGCCTGTCATTGGTCGTCTGCTGTTCCCAGCCAGCCAGTCAGTCACTTGATAGCTGCCACCGGTCATAGACGTGTTGAGTGTCTCCAGTTGCAGTTTGTTTCTTTACGTGTTTCTTTATTTTTTTTCTATGCTGGTTGTGAAAGATTTTATTTTCTTCACTTTAACTGCTATTTGTCGTTTGGTTTTGTTTGACTGGTCAGCTTACGCTTATTTCTTTAGGCTCGCTCATTTCCTAATGTTTTGTGGTATGTTATAAGTTACTTTGCACCTAGACTTTAAAATGGCGGATCCCGAAACGTCGAGTCCTTCTTCTTCACTAACGAGAGGAAATATCCATGATAACATTGGAAACTGGAAAATATGACCTCGTCTTACGTATATGTGAGTGAGAAGGGTTAATTTGGGAAGGTTTATAAAGGGCCCTTCGGGCGAGATCCCAACTTAACGCTAATAAACAAGACAAATTTTGTACAAACTGTGAGTATCAGAAAATGCATATCCAAATGTGCAATAGTCGTTATTATTAAACAATAAGTGTTTCAGCACATCAAGTTTTCAAGAAGCAAAATGCTTTATCCCAACTTGTAAACAAACAAACGAGATCTCATCTCTTAAAATCTTCTTTTATTGCTCAGAAAACCTTTCCACTCCCAAAACTGAAAGTACAAAAACTCTTTCAAATAAAGTCTCGCGTCCTAACAATATTTTTACACAGATTAGAAAAAACAATCAGGTGTCATCGCGTCAGGGCATGCTCAGAGGGTTTTAATCTAACCAAAAACACCAGCGGACCCTCCTATTATCACATTAAATGGTCGTAGCGCAGTGTTTAAATAGAGGCGCGCGCCCTGCCCCCATTCAAAAAGCGCCCGCCGCGCCCCCTGCTTTGTGCTGGGCAGATTAATTTTTCAAACGCATTACGACAGAGGCACGCCTAACAATGACATCAGGGCGGTGAAGGGGGGAGGGGCTCTACGAAATTAAACCGGAATCATCACCCCCTGACTTCAACCCCTTTATAAACTTCAATACACATTCTTCCATTCACAGAGTTCTCATAATAATCATATTTGTCAGAGAGAGATTGGATTTTATGGATTTTCACTGGGGTTGTTTTTAAGACATCTGCTACGACTTAGTGGTGAAGAGGGGTGGGGGAGGGGTTTAATCTATTGTGGTTTAGGTGGGATAGTTACTGTATTGTGTTTGATGTGTATTGTTTGTAAAATACAGCGTGCACTAAAATCTTCCTTAATAAACCTGCCTGCAATAACAAATCTAAAGACTGTTACTTAAAAATTGGTCAACTGTATGAACTCTTTGGTATGAATAATACTCATCTAATGTGTAAAAAGAGTTCTCCTGAAGCCAGCGTCTCAATATTCTGTTGAAACCCCCTAGTGTGTGCCTATGGTCTTCAGATGTTAAGGTATTTATGTGGTTGATCAATGTTTAATATGTAGGCTATATTTTGTTTTGTTATTGTTAATTTTTCCTGATCGATTTTTTGTCCAATTTTCATTAAGTTTTGTACAAACGTTTCTTTTGTAAATAAATGGGATACATTCATTAGCCAACAACATCGGACCACCAAAAGTCCTTTTTGGTACGGGGTTTACGAAAAGAGCTCCTGATCTAGAACAGTAAATTAAATCAGATTTTGATGAAATATGACATAAATATGTACTTTATTGTTATCCACAAATTCGCCAACAAACTATAAAAATCCATCTAATCTATATTTATAAAAGGCTTTGTCCTGACTGACTAACTGACTCGCTCATCATCGCCGAGCCCAAACTACAAGGCCTAAAGAGTTGAAACTTTGCACAGCTGTTTTTGTTAGCCCAAAACCACCCACTAAGAAACGGTTTCGTAAAAGTTTGATTTTAAGGGTGGTTTTTGAGGGGTTGAAATTAAGAAAAAATGGGTCGTGTACGTGTTTACTATTTGACCGCTAGCGCCTAAACAAGTGATCCGATCTTCAATCTGATGGAAAATCGTCAGTGTGGCATGAAATTATCTACAAGTTCTATCTCAATCATTTTTTGTATCTCTCTAAGTTTACGAGTTATTAAGCAAAATGTAAAAAACTGGTCACTTGGCCCAGGTTCCCCCGCGCCCCACCCCACCGTATTGACCCACTCTTCTATCCATTTGCTGCCTTTATGTAGGTAAAATTTCAGATAACGATGTCCTGTTAATCTACTATTTAGGCCTTCCAGAATACTTTATTTATTCAGACTAAGATACTGACCTGTATGTTGAAACCGTTATATTACTGTTCTAGAATGGTTATAGGTTCGAGTTCTTCAATAATTAATGCAACTGTACCGTACTTCAATACGGCAAACTAAGAATTCTAAAGATGTATCAAATGAATGAAGGATTATTGGTGATTTCTACATGCTGAATTAAAAGTATAAGCATAGGTAAAGGATGCTGGTGTCAAATTTTAAAAGTCTAATGCTCGAGTGTTTTATAAAACTGTCCATAAGAATATAAGTAAAAAAGTTTTACGGCAGAACGTAGGCTATTATTTGACGAGATACCAGTATTACCTTGCGATTCAGCTTATTGGTAACAGCAAATAGCTTAAAATTAGTTTTAGTTTTAGGGATTTTTAAAGATTTAATATATTTAGTAGGTCTAACCATAGTTTTGTGGAACAATTTGTTTTAAAAATATACATTTGCGCCCAGCCTACCCTAATCTATACAAATAAAATAAGACTTTTGTCTGTACATTGCAAGGAATCCATCGGTTTTTGGTTATTTGGTGGTTATATACTTTGCAATGACCGAAACTGGCGTCAACAAAATTCCTGTCTGTCTGTCTGTAACGTTTTAAGGCATCTTGGACGGCTTATAACTCAAAATCGGCTGAAGCTATAAGGGCGAAACTTCGTTTAAGATTTTAGCCCATTACGCAGTGTATCGTTAGCTTTATTTATACCCATACAACGTCCACAAAATAAATGGTTAGGGACCAAAGTGGGCACTTAACACGTTTTTAAGGTATATTGGACCGCTTATAACTGGAAATCGGCTGAAAATATGGTAGTGAAACTTCGTTTAAGGGTTTAACCCATTACGCAGTGTGTCTTTAGCTATATTTTGTATCCATACACCGTCCACAAAATAAATGGCGAGGGACCAAAGTGGGCACTGAACACGTTTTTACGGCATACTGGACTGCTAATAACTGAAAATCGGCTGAAGCTATGGTAGTGAAACTTTGTTTAAGGGTTTAACCCATTTCACCCATTTTAACCCATTTCATGTGTCTTTAGCTATTTACAATATGGGTACCCACAAAGAAAGTTTTTTAATTGAAAAATTTAGGTGAATTTGTAGGGGGTTTAATTTTGGGAAAACTACCTCATAATTTCTTTACTTTGACATTCAGAGCACTGGGAATTTCTTCACTTAGACATTCAGAGCACTGGGCAAACTTCCTCACTTCCACATTCAAGGCACTGGGTAAAATTAAATACTTTTGAACGGTGTGGGATAAACGCACCAAATTTTACAGGCCTGATTTATTATCTATAAACTACTTTTCTAATTAGTTGTTGGTCTGATGGCGCCAGTGGGTTGCAACCAGTTGGGGGTTAGTAAAACGGATATTGCAGATGGCTATTGGAAATGGCATATCGTTGAAAAGTCATTTATTTTTTTACACAAACAACGTCGCAAACAGCATTTCTGGGAAATTGGCCAATCAAAGGTTATTGCCGTTTAAAATGTCAAACATTTTAAGTTTTAACGGCAATAACTTTTGATGGAATAGTTTGTTGAAAATTAAAGTTCAGGAGCGTTTTTGGTAAAAAATACCTATTTAACGAGATGCAACTTGTCGCAGTTTTAGTTAATATGGCTGGGGTATTTGTATTGGGGGAAGGGGAGAACGCTTCTCTCCACTCCACACTGTCTACAGAACTGCCAACCTAACGAACCTCGCGCGTAACCGTGGTTAAATCCTAAAAGTAAGAATCAAAAGAACAATCACTACTTTCTGTCCATATATTTGTAACATGGGTTCTGAAACTAACCAAGGTACGAGTAATTCAGACGCTATTAAACTAATCTTGACACATAGTATTGGTTAAAATGCTACAGAAAAATGCAGGAATTTTGTTTTAGACTACTAGAACGCTGGCACCTATGAACTAAGCCGCATCAGCAAAGATTCCTGGCCAATTTGACTTTGTTTAGTAGCAATTGGCACTTGCCAGAGGCTTCACGCTACTTATTCTACTCAATTTACCTGTGTCATTTTTGTTTCCTTTCCTCTTTCTGTTCCGCTGGTTTTTCCTTGGTTTGGTTCCGTGTGTTAAATAATTTTTATCGTTAGCGGAGATGAATACGAAATCTTTTTATGTAGTGTTTAACTTTTAGTAGTTTTAAAGAAACTGTTAGCTTAATATTTTGGGTTGCTACCTATATAAATAAAATAAGACATTTGTCTGTACATTGCAAGGAATCCATCGGTTTTGGTTATTTGGTGGTTATATACTTTGCAATGACCGAAACTGGCGTCAACAAAATTCCTGTCTGTCTGTAACGTTTTAAGGCATCTTGGACGGCTTATAACTCAAAATCGGCTGAAGCTATAAGGGCGAAACTTCGTTTAAGGGTTTAACCCATTACGCAGTGTGTCTTTAGCTATATTTTGTATCCATACACCGTCCACAAAATAAATGGCGGGGACCAAAGTAATTACTTATGAATTTCTGTAGCCAAACACCGATTAACACTTATTTGGCGTCCGTTTGTTTGTACATTGAAATGAATCCATCGGTTTTGGTTATAAAGTTTTACTAAACTTTGTAAAGACTGAAACCGACGTTATAAAAATTTTCCCTGTCTGTCTGTATGTAACGATTTTAAGCCATTTTGGAACTCTTATAACTCAAAATCAGCTGAAATGATCGGTTGCAAATTTATTTATGGATTCAGCTCAAACACATTACACAGTTTGTCTCATCTATAGAATATATAATAATACATACAACATAAAAAATTCTGAAGGCGAAGCATGGCTGTGAGCGTAGCTGTGCCTTTAATCTCCCGTGGTAATAGGCACTAAAGCTAAGGCCAAAGGCTGAAATGAGGTAGTAAGGAGTAAATTAGAGTTAAAATTAGTGATTTAGTGTAAAAAATATTGCAAAGAAAATTTGTTTTACTTTCCAGCGGTGCTTAGCGCTAAGCTGCGTGTCGGCCTGGTTATGTATTAAACCTATAAAATGGTGAACTCATGGGAAACAGTACAATTTACCAAACAACATAAACATCGATTTTTTTAGAAACATTTAGGTAAATATATTCATAAAAATTCAACATTTAAATCCCGTAGCGTAGCGCGGGTATTGTCAGCTAGTTATTTACAAATGGCGGCAAAAAAGTGATTTCTTGCTATAACAGCGGGATGAGTGATTCGAATTTTAATAACATTTGAAAAGCGTTATGGCTTTATGATAATTATATAATAAAACTTTCAGTAAAATAGTGCGTGAGGCCGACCGCCTCATAACGACCGCGATAATAGAATTTGAAAAGGTGAAGCTAATTAAGGTAACAAATTGCAAAGGAAATTCGCTTCACTCATGCCAGCAGCGCTTTAGCGCCTAGCTGCGTGTCGGCCTGGATCAGAATTATAATATGTTATCTGGAAGTACATGTATGGCCAACGTCAGGTAAAGCTAGTTAAATAACGTCGACATTCACACTACATCTAGATCCCATTCATGCATTACAACAAGGTTATAACTCTGCTGAAAATATAAAACGAACATTGATTTCGACATTTACAATTATTATGCAACCCAAAATCAAAACAAAATGTGGTATTTGACTTTTGTATCTTGATCCATGTACACAGATAAGATTCGCTATATTTTAAAAATCCGACTGACCTGGACCCTGGCCTCCGACAGGCTGATCCTGAGCGCCACCTCTTCCCTCAGGAACACATCCGGGTAGTGTGTCTTCTGGAAGAGGGACTCCAGCTCCTGGAGCTGCTGAGGGGTGAACGTTGTCCGGTTCCGTCGCTGGAAACAGAGGCACGGGGGTAAAGTGTGTTTCATGTATGGAAGCAGAGGATATCTATTATTAGGGGTAGAGTCATCCCGTGGAGTCAAGGTTTCTTGCAAGAAACCTTTTCAATAATAATACCAATACAAGAGAACTCTTTGCGGGACTACGTTTAGTAAAAAGTAATTTTAAGTAAATTTAGTGTTTTGAAAGGTTTTGAGAGTAACTTTGGCTAATTGGAAATTAATTTTCCCGATCCCTGAAATATTGATTAATTATTGGGAAATACCTATTAAAACAGTCCTAACCACTTTATAAAAGCTTAATAAATCATGTTTTAACAAAATTTGAATTTTACATACATATTTTAAAGAGTAAGTAATGCTAAGTACTTTCAACTCATTTTATTTAAATGTTGAATGAAGTTTTTTGTAATTGGGCCAAGTTGCAGAGTTTATATTATAGTAAATGTATATGCACCATCCCTTTCAAGAAGTTTGTAAAACTTACTAAAATTACGATAAATTTTGGGTTGGTAAATGAACACGAATTTTTGTTGTTTCATAAATAAAAGGAAGGTAAACGTTGAACAATTTCTTTTGAATTTGTTTAAAGACAAATTAGTTTTAGTCTTGTACAAAATTTTAAAATAAAGACAAAAAGTGGTTTCTGTCCGTAAGGAAATCAAATCCCGTTTAAAAATCTAGTAAAAGTACAGACATATTTTCGTGATTATTTGTTGAAGTTAGTGTAAGCGTCCATTCAAAAACGAGATCAAAATATCTTACACTCTTTTTTCAAAATAAATTCAAGAAGAGAAATTCAAGAAGAGGCTCGCCTTTGTGGTTCATGACAATTTTACACACGTTATTTTAGTAGGAAAATAATTATATACTGTACTAACGATAATCAAAAAAGGGTTTCTGCAAGCAGAGAACCATTGTAGTGCCGCTGCATATAAATGCCTAAATCATTTATTCAGCATAAAGCACTAATTAGTAAATTTTAAAATACAACTGTATGCAGGATGTACCAATTCTTCGTTTGATGTTTGTTGTTAACGATAGAATAGTGTCTAGGTTTGAACAATTAAAAGATAAAAATTCTTGTTTTGCAAGCATGTAGAACTAAACTTGTGTACAAAACCCCATCCCCTCCACTGGATGTGCATACGAGGCTCGTAAATTAGGATTTTACTTTATTCTCAGTTATAGTGGGTCAGCCTGTCTCACGCCTGTGATTGGTCGTCAGATGGTTCCTAGCTGTGACCTGCCGTGGACGCTTGAGTTTATCTGGTTTCCTTATTTTGTTTACGTTGTTTGCAAATTGTTTTGTGTTCAAAACTAGTGTTTACAAAACTGGTCTGTGATAGCTAAATTATTGTTGTTTGGTTGTGTTTGACTGGTCAGCTTACGCTGATTACACTTGGAGCTAGCTCATTTTCTAATGGTTTCTGTCATGTTGTAGGTTGCCTTCTCCTGAAGACGGGATCAAATCCCGAAAAGTCCAGTTCGTCTGGTCCACTAACGATGGAAAATGTCCGCAGTAATAATATCCATACACATATTTTAAACATGTTCCCTGGGCCGAAAACTAGTGAAAAGATTCAAATCAAAACTGTTCTTGTTGTCCGATTATTTAGGCAGGCACCATCTTGTTTTTCACGTTTGTGGGGTTTAATACAAATCCAAACAAGCCTATTTGTGGAACCTACTTTAAAGGAAACCTATTTGTTTTCACAATGTTATTTATTTATGCTGTGTTTTATATTTATTTTAAAATTTATTTCTTGGGTAACGAGAAGGCAGACCTCCTTGCAAGGAGGGGAGCAATGTCCGTGGACCGGAACCGGCAGTTGGGATAAGTCCGGCTCTGGTTTATAAGTCCTTGGGGATAATACCTATGAGGCACATTGTCAAAAGTGGACAAGCCTCTCAGGAAGCTCAACCGCCAACCTGCTCCTAAAAGGGCCTAGCAGGGCGCTCTCCAGTAGCATCTTAAAACTAAAACACTCTGACATCAGATTTTCAATATCATATTTAACTGGACATGGGCACTTCAGGCATCATCTACAGAAATTGGGGTTGTATAATGGCAATACTCTATGTAGACTCTGTGAGCAGGCAGTAGAAACTGCTAGGCACGTCCTATTAGAATGTCCCTCTCTGGAGATTAGGAGAAGATCTTCTAGAGGGGCGTAATTGGGATGAAGTTCACTTGTCTGAGCTTGGAGGAGTCATCTTGAGGCTTTGTGGTCCCATAGGGTGGGTCTCCCAGGCTAAGATAACCGGGGCAGTACAATAAACCTTTGGTTGACGTACAACTGGTTCACTACCAGCCCTACTTAATCTAATTCATTTCAAAATTATTGAGTTGTATTATTTATTTATACTTATAAGGATTTAAAGTATTATTTATTGTATGTTTTTTATGCACTGTTCACTAGTTAAGCCGTTTTTTACGTTGTTATCTACTCTTTTATCTGTTATTCATTTTCTCGGTAGATCATTTCTTATTTTAGTCGCACTAAATTGCATGTTATGTTAATATTTAATGTTCACTCATACCATCTGCATGTATGTATACTGGCATTTGCCGTTAGTAAATTAATAATAATATAATTGCATGTTAACATGAAATTGAGCATAACGCTTTGAATTGATTTGCAAGTTATTAACGGATTTTGCAGTCTGGGCGATGAACCTCTCAACGATATTAATGGCCCTTGTCTGAGGTGGGACTCGAACCTGTGAACTTCAGATCCGCAGTCTCGCGCGGTACCGAATCAGCCAACACGCCAGCAAACATCCATTCTACTTAAATCAAAATACGAAAAATTATAAAATAACCTTCTTGCTCTTTGTTTGTATTACTCTCAAACTTAAACGCAAAAGTCTTCCGCTTCAAAACATGTTGTTTTACCGTTTATTCCTTTGTGAACCTAGGTATGCCGCCAACCTCCACTAAATTTCTCCTTCCCATAGAAAACACGCCAATCTGATAAGACCATCAAATTTGTTAATAAAAATTATGTAATTTTCAAATATAAAACTTTTTATAACTTGAATTAAAAATAATTTCACCAACCTGTCTTCGACGACCGAACATGTACTCAGAGAGCAGATCTCCCGGCAAGGGCGACAAGAAGGGTCCAGCCATGATGTAACAACTACTCCAGCGTGCGCACCCTCTGTTATATACCCTCACCCCACGCCCCGCCTCTCGCGCTCATTGGCCCGCGTGCGCCAATCACAGCCCTCCCCGGCAAAATGTTCCAATTATGAGATTCTGTCAGAATATTTCTATTGTTCGCCCGTAAAGGGATGAACGCATTGTGAGCTTCTAATTATGAATTTCTTTGTTCTAGATCTGATTGCTTTGAAAATTAAAAATCGCTTCCAACTCCGCGAGGAGAGGAGACGGATCTTTGTCGCTTTGTTTAGTTTTGTCTGTTTACTCTGTTAGTTTCGCCATGTTTGACGAAGTATGAGTGGCTGAGTTATTAGACTCTAGCTACTCTAGCCAACAATGAAACGTTGCTTGATTGTTTTCCGCCGGAAACTGTTTAGCTGAAGCGTCTAAGTAGAGTTTACACGATGCGGAAGTCTCCGTTGTTCCGGTTTTGTTTGCCGAACGTTTGCTGCAGATACTTTCATTCCCGCTAATTGCAGAGTGTTGGGTCTGTGTTTGTTTGTGGATGAAAATATCATGTGGGAACGAGTGTATTTCTGCTATTTAAGTATTTTCTGTTAATTTTCAACGCTCGTTTTTAAATGTTTGTATGATGTAGCAAAATTATCATGGGGAGAACTCACTAAATCACTATTTGAGATGCCGACCACTCTCATGAAGGTATTTTAAGGCAAATATGTGGTGAAGGATGAGTGTGACAAGTGGTAGTAATGAGTTATGAGGTATAGTCTTGTTACAAACTAAGGCCGACTCTTCCTTAGAATGGGTCAATAATTAATAGCCCAATGACCAATGGAAATACAAGGACCAACGGTTAACGTGACTTCCAAACCACGCAGGTGATGGTCCGATATGTCTAAACGATGGTGGGAGTTGATGCAGGTATCATCAGATGATCACTGAGACTATCTGGCACTTTAGACCTATATCATCCTCAAACCTTTATATCTCGTGCATTGCTTCTTATATTCATTTGTCTTGAACCACACTTTAAATTCACTTCAGACCCGGTCAATTTGATCGTTCGCAGAACTGAAACTGGTTTCCCTGGACAGGAAGGTTGTATCGTAAATAATAGTTCTTCCAGAATTACAGCTGTCAAGATCATGATTTTATTTAATAAAATTGTGTAAACCGTATATTCAAAAAAATCAATAGGATAGAAAATCCTAATAAAAATCAAATTATCATTTGAGCTTTAAAACATCAAACTGTCTAAGAGACTCCCAGTAACTAAAGGAAACAATGATTTTTAACTAATAGTAATTAACACATGTTACGAACTATAAATTATTAAAATTACATAAAAAAATAATATTAGTTGATGTTGGTCCTGATACTATATGAGAAACGGGGAATTTTGAAACGCTCCAGGCTCGTTGTTCGCTAAATAATTTTGATTCTTCTTCATGAACAAAGATTCGTATGCATCTAATAATTTTGGACTTTGAACTTCTTTCAGTAGATTAATTTTAGAAAAATGATGTCCTGATTCTAAAGAGTGTTTTGCAATGGCGGATCATTGATATATTATCTAAAATCATTGTTTCCTTCAGTTGCTGAGAGTCTTTGACGATGAATGCCATGCATTTGAAAGGCCTCAGAATTAAACAATTTTCTTTATTAGACAGTTTAATGTTTTAAATTTCTAAATAATCTAATAAGATCCAGCTCTTCAAGATATGTATCATTTAAGCTGTAAAACAAGGCTGCTCCAGCGAAGGAGTCAATTAACGTTAGACAAATCAACTACCAACACAACAATAGTAGGCTGAGCCCTCTCACCAGCTGATCCATTCACAAGTCTATTAGTCAATTCATTAATCAACTCAGTGGTGCCACCCTCGCGGCACTAAATATCATCAAACACTACACAAAGCTCATCACCCCTTACTCCCTTACACCCTGGCACCATCTGTTCAACGCAACCAATCAAAGCCAGTTTGTCTGTTTAAGGGTTGTTTACAAGTGATGACTTCTGTTGGAACATCATAGGGGGTTGTTATGACTTTTTCGTTGGGTCATTTATGTTTAGGGTTTTGACGTACCGTTTAAATTGTGGTCAAAACAATATTTTGTGGGAGAAACGTGCAATTTTAGGAATTATATTCTACAAATTTTTGAAGGGTAAGTTTTTGGAATAATTAGTTTTTGGAATCATTGATATTATTTCCTCGGTTTAACCACGGTTTTACTCTTAATAGAAAGTATCCACGAAGAACCTTTCTAACTTTGATGTAAACTTTTATGTTTTCACCTGAGGTCAAGGAATTTGATCTTTTCAAAGGATAAAATACTAGATATTTTAAAATCTAATAATAATAGATATTTTAAAAAGTTGGATCTTTCCAAAAGTGTGTAAGATTTTGGGAATAGTAAATTATAGCCTTGATACCCGTTCAATATTACAGATACAAATACATTTACCTACAATATACGATTGGTTTTATTTAACCTGATACATTTTATCACCGCGCTGTCAAATAACAGAAATGCCTTTTGAGCCCATTTCAAGTCTACGCAAGCCAGTAATCTTAATATCTAACCTCTTAAACAGCGGTTTGCAGAGTTCCTGCTGGTTTGCCACACCTGATAACATTTTGATAGCTTCCTTTGCTCAGTGAAACATAATTTCTTCGGGCTGATTGGTCTACAGTAAGATCTGTGGAGTTGTAACATTGACTCGGTGGAAAACTACTTCGACTAAGTCAATGCTCACCCGTTCCAACTTTCAGCTAAAGTGAAAACAGATTTGGCCACGGCCTGCTCATCATTTCCATTCTAAATAAATCACTATTTGAGATGCCGACCACTCTCATGAGGGTATTTTAAGGCAATATGTGGTGAAGGATGAGTGTGATGAGTGGTAGTAATGAGCGAGGTGTAGTCTTGTTACAAACTAAGGCCGACTCTTCCTTAGAATGGGTCATTAATTAATAGCCCAATGACCAATGGATGAAATACAAGGACCAACGGCTTAACGTGACTTCCAAACCACGCAGGTGATGGTCCGATATGTTCAAACGATGGTGGGAGTTCAGTATCATCAGATGATCACTGAGACTATCGACGTTTAGACCTATATCATCCTCAAACCTTTATATCTCGTGCATTGCTTCTTGTATTCATTTGTCTTGAACCACACTTTAAATTCACCTTGACCCGGTCAATTTGATCGTTCAGAACTGAAACTGGTTTCCTGGACAGGAAGGTTGTATCGTAAATAATAGTTCTTCCAGTTTTAGCGGCAAGATCGATATTTCAATAACATTGTGTAAACCATTCAAATAAATCAATAGGATAGAAAATCCTAATAAAAATCAAAGTATCATTTGAGCTTTAAAACATCAAACTGTCTAAGAGACCCCAGTAACTAAAGGAAACAATGATTTTAACTAATAGTAATTAACACATGTTACGAACTATAAATGTATTAAAATTACATAAAAAATAATATTAGTTGATGTTGGTCCTGATACTATATGAGAAACGGGGAATTTTGAAACGCTCCAGGCTCGTTGTTCACTAAATAATTTTGATTCTTCTTCATGAAAGATTCGTATGCATCTAATAATTTTGGACTTTGAACTTCTTTCAGTAGATTAATTTTAGAAAAATGATGTCCTGATTCTAAAGAGTGTTTTGCAATGGCGGATCATTGATATATTATCTAAAATCATTGTTTCCTTCAGTTGCTGAGAGTCTTTGACGATGAATGCCATGCATTTGAAAGGCCTCAGAATTAAACAATTTCTTTATTAGACAGTTTAATGTTTTAAATTTCTAAATAATCTAATAAGATCCAGCTCTTCAAGATCATTTAAGCTGTAAAACAAGGCTGCTCCAGCGAAGGAGTCAATTAACGTTAGACAAATCAACTACCAACACAACAATAGTAGGCTGAGCCCTCTCACCAGCTGATCCATTCACAAGTCTATTAGTCAATTCATTAATCAACTCAGTGGTGCCACCCTCGCGGCACTAAATATCATCAAACACTACACAAAGCTCACCACCCCTTACTCCCTTACACCTGGCACCATCTGTTCAACGCAACCAATCAAAGCCAGTTTTCTGTTTAAGGGTTGTTTACAAGTGATGACTTCGTTGGAACATCATAGGGGTTGTTATGACTTTTCGTTGGGTCATTTATGTTTAGGGTTTTGACGTACCGTTTAAATTGTGGTCAAAGTATTTTGTGGGAGAAACGTGCAATTTTAGTTATTATATTCTACGAATTTTAGGGTAAGTTTGGAATAATTAGTTTTGGAATCATTGATATTATTTCCTCGGTTTAACCACGGTTTTACTTTAATAGAAAGTATCCACGAAGAACCTTTCTAACTTTGATGTAAACTTTTATGTTTTCACCTGAGGTCAAGGAATTTGATCTTTTCAAAGATAAAATACTAGATATTTTAAAATCTAATAATAATAGATATTTTAAAAGTTGATCTTCCAAAGTGTGTAAGATTTTGGGAATAGTAAATTATAGCCTTGATACCCGTTCAATATTACAGATACAAATACATTTACCTACAATATACGATTGGTTTTATTTAACCTGATACATTTTATCACCGCGCTGTCAAGGAAATAACAGAAATGCCTTTTGAGCCCATTTCAAGTCTACGCAAAGCCAGTAATCTTAATATATAAACTAAGCGCTTACCCTTTCGTGACTGGTGTCCCAACTGTAATCTAATTCTTCCGGTCCACACAACGTCAAAACATCATTATAATTTGCATGAAATATTTCGGTCTCGCTGTGGAGTACAATCTCCAGTCACTGATTGGCTAAAACTGAGACACTTGCTGCCAGCTATCCTATTGGTCACAGGGCTGCCAACCGTCCATTGTCAATGTTCTCATTGGCTGTGACACTATCGACTTCTTCAGGACTGGTTGCCATCTTCTTGAAAGTTTAATGCTGTCTTATTTGTTTATGTAACAATCTTAATATATTAGTTCTTAAATCACTACAAAGTATAAGGCATCTGTTGGTTGAAAGGTTTTACCTTTTGAAACACATTTTGTCTTCAAAATTTTAAAGACATTCTTTAGTGTGAGTAGTTCATGAAAATAACACAAATGTTATAAGCAAAAGTTGAGAAATATTGAAAGGAGTGCTAAGCCATACACCACCTTTTATACAAGAACATAATTTCATTGTTCTAGAATATTTAACCAACTACCCGAAAACATTAAAGTAATCAACACAAAGATATTTTGTCAGAAAGTTAAAGAATGGCTTCTCAATTTGAAGACGTTGATTCCTTTGTTTTTTATTCATAGATAAAAACAACTTCCCAGACCAATAATGTTTATTTCCAAACAAACTGTTTTAAAATAGATTTTTATGATAATAATGGTTCTGTTTGGTCTTACACAAAAGAGTTTTGTGCTCGCTTTTTGTTCCTGGTTGTTCATGTCTATAATGGCTCGAAAACCGGCTGTCTTTGTTTTTATGAAGGCAGTGCTGTGCTGGTCTCAGAACAGGAACGCGAGGATGCCTTGGTCCAGGGGTGAGCTTGATAATATTGAAATCGTCCAGGATGTTTCATGTTTTAGATTAGGTTTTCGTTGTATGAATAAAGTGCACCAATAATTAATAAACCATATGGCACTATTTTCCAAAAGACCAAAAGAATATATTTTTAAACACTTCTGACCGTTGAAGAATAAACTTTCGTGAATTAAACGAACCCTAATCAGGCATTTGCCTGAGGCCCCAAAGCAAAAGTATATTTCATGTATAAAAACCAAACTGATTAAATGTTAAATTCTGCATTTTCAACCCTAGGCCAGAAACATAAATACAATTAGTCCTTTAATCACTACAAAGTATATCTGGTTAAGTAGAAAAGAATTTTTTAAATCCTAACTCGCCACGAATAGAGACGTTATTCAATTCATTTCAAAGTACAGTATGCTGTGTTGTTGAGAATTGGACAGCCATGAAATTGCTGAGCAGTGCTGGCTTTGCAGAAAATTTGAAGGCACCACCCTAAACATGATCAATTTAATATGTAACTTATTGTGATCATATTTAACTACAGAAGTTAAATTATTCCCCCAAAACTGAAACGATCATAACTTTAAGTTACTCTAGACTAGGCGGACATTGCCTCATGTACATATATTGAAGGAGGTTTCTTAGAAATTCTTCGATAAAAGCATTTTCAAACTAATTTTCTATTTAAAAGGAGTTTATAAAAGTAAATAATTCAACTCTTAAATCGATTCCCTTCGCCATCACTTAGCTAAAACACTTTGTCACAATGAAGAACATCACAAAGGAAGAATGAAAGACTGTTGAAAGGACATTGCATTTGTTAAGGGAACAAACTTACCTTTAGTCAAGGTGATTGGGGGAAGCAGACAAACTTTCCTTTCTGCTAAACACTTTCATTTAATTTTCCCTTTATTAAACTTTAAATGTCTTCAGTGATTTTATGCGCGAACATCTTTTAAAATTAATAATAACTTTTTGTTTCAATGTTAATGAAGATTTTTGTAGTTGTGTGATTGGAAGCTGTTAAACGTTTGCCCTATAGTTGTAAGGTAAAGGTAAAGTTGTCTTGTTTAACGAAGCGAAGTTAGATTACAAAGTCCTCTCTACCACTCAACCTCGACCTATACCCATAACAATACCTTAAGTGATGACTCGGAGTCACGCGCGATACCAATCCGCCACGGACTAAGCTCTATGCTTATCATTTGTAAAGATTCGTGTCCGATAAGCAATTACTGTGTCCAATAACATGCTTATTAACTGCAAAGCATTAAGTTTCTCACCTTATTCAATTAACATAAACAATCTTACCTGTGGTTCAAGTCCCGATTAGGTCCACATTTTGTCTTCAAATTTCTTAAGTAATAAATTAGCTATTTAGCGTTTGTACAAATTAAGATACATGATAAGTCAATTGACCATAGTATTTAAATTATGTTTTATAATATTTCCAACTTGCTGATTTAAAGTCGCTATTGACCGTTACATGTTTCGGATAAACTTTCAGATTTGAGTACTTCTCTAAATTTGAAGGCATAACTAGGTGAGCCGGATGGTGTAGTGGTCAGCATATACACCTGGCAAGTGAGAGACCCAGGTTCGAGTCCTGCTCGGTCCACATTTTGTCTTCAAATTTCTTTAGTAATCGTTTAACATAAACCTTTACTTGAAATTTGAAGTTTAAAATGTCGTCAATCCGTCAACATTTCAAGCAAAATGTTGGATATTATAGTTATCAAAGAAACCTAAGAGATTTTCTAATCATCGGTTATTCTTTCTGTCATAAGTTAGTTCACAATATGTATTAACTGTTTCCGCTGTACCTAATTAAAGGTGAAGTAAAATATAATTATTACTATCTGTCAACTAATTCTTCATACGGTCACCCAAACTTGTAAGCTTATCCTAACACTATTTCCATATAAACAATACAAATAAAGATAATACGCTTCAAGATTTGTATTGGTCAAATGATAAGCTTAGGAAATACCTATGATAATACTGACAACAAGGGGTATAAGCTATTCATCCACACAAGCTAGAATACAGCTTTAAACAATGGAAGAGAACAATGCCTGTTGCTCAGCTGATAGAACAATACTGATATCAGTGTTATCAATAGACGATATGGACAGAGTGGTCAACAATAGCCATTGTTCCTCAACATAACCTGACTTTCATCTTTCCCTTTTGTACATCTCAAACCATACATTTGCCAGACAATGTGTTCCAGACAACCGATACGCTTTGTTTTGTCTAATATTTGCAAACGTTTAATTGATTGGCTTTTTATATTTTACATACCAATGTTTGAATTTATTTTATCTGCTGTTCTTTTTAAGGGAGGGGGGAGTGTATCTAAGGAACTTTGGGTAGAATAGTTGACAGAGAGTACAGAGAGAGAGATAGAATGTGCTTTATTCACAATATTTAAGGTTGAAATTGTGTCAACGTTCACAATATTCACATTATGTTTTAACGAGCCCTTGATGAATTAAATGATACATAAATAGATTAAATATATCCAGCCGTTTCTTGGCTACTTCGGTATTTGCTATCTGAATACTTATTTCGATGGCAGTTAATAACAATGTGGTAAAACCATGATAAAAAGTCTAGGATATAATTTTTACCTAATTTCTTTTGGAAAAATGACATATTCAGGCCGTCAGCATGGTAAGACCCAGACCCGGTACTGTGAAACGAGCACCGATTCTGAACCTCAGAACACGTTTTGAACATTTTTTCAACACTTTATATACGAGCATATCTTACATATGTTTATATGGACCGTACACTCTCTTACAGGTCACATTTTCGACAAATTTTCGTGAAATTTGGCACAAATGTTTCTTTTGTAAATATCTCGGTCAAATTCGTTAGCCAGCAAAACCGGTCTACGGAAATTCCTTTTTGCGGGGAGCTTTGGTCAAAAAAAGTTGTTTTTATTATCTAAATACAGCATGCGATTTTGATGACGTTTGAAATGCGTTTTCCCTTCATGATATAAAATAAAACTGCAGTCAAAGAACACGTAAGTCTGAAGGCAAGAATGGAGCGAGGCTGAGGAGCGAACAGCCTCGTATCGCCCATGGTAATAGAACGGCCGAACGCCAAAGCGAGGCTGTGAATGGAACGAATAAGAGTAACAAATTGCATAGAAAATTCGACTCACTCATGCAAGCGGCGCTTAAGCGCTTAGCTGCGTGTTGGCCTTGTTTTAATTGATCTCCACCACTATCATGAACTTTTTTATCTAAAAGTATTCGGTAATCAAATAAAGAGTCGATGCTATCTTTAAAAGTTGGAATCAAACTGAAAGGGAGTTGTTGTTGTTTTCTCTCAGCACGTATCCATTCACTAATTTGTTTACATGTGAAGTTGTGTTGATGTATAAAACTCCATCATCACATTCAGCTTTTTATCCACTGAATGTTGGCTTCAAAGCTGGACTTTTCCAATTCGAATTACACGAACTCGTTGATATTCCTGAAAGCTTTTTTTAACTGAACACGGAGAGATTGTGGAACAACGTTTATAAGGGTTGTCGATATGTTTTGACTTACGGTGTGTAATTAAAATTAACTGGATTAAATTAAGCTAAAGTATCCTTGACACTAACTTTGATGGATGTGAAGTAACATTGCATCCATCGCAAACACTCAAATTATGGAGCGTTGCTTAGTTTTAAGGTCAACGTAAAGGAATAATCATATTAAGCTGTAAACTGTAACCAAAAGTAATAACACCGGTGGCCGTTTTAGAGGAGATGGAAGGGACTATGGACTGCCGAGGGACCTGAGGGGTATGGAATATCTCCAGCAAAAGAAGGGGCCCGAGGGCTTCCCCCTAAAAATTGTACAGTTTAAGGCTTAAAGTATGCGTTTTCATCCGAATCTCAAATCAAATCATTAATTTTGATCGGTGTTAAAATTTTGGGGTTATAAAAAGCAACTTATTATTTCTTTATTTGAAAACAAAAATCAATGAAATATACGTATGCACTATGCAGTCTCTATTAAATCTCACAATAATTCATACAAGTATTTCACTAAAATTGTTCTTCAAAATCATTAACTTTCTAAAATCTAAAACTACCTTTGGAAGTAGTAACTAGGTAATCAAAAGAAAATCACTAACATAGTTTGCTAAGCATTTATTTTGGTATGGTATTTTTAGATACAATTAAATTCAATGTCAATGTTTGCAGTAAGGCCACAACGTGTCTTTACTCTTAGGTTTTCACAGCCAGTGTCACAACTACTTCCGGTTCACACCACGTCAAAACATCATTATAATTTGCTTGAAATATTTCGGTCCTCGGTGTGGAGTACCATCTTCAGTGACTGATTGGCTGAAACTGAGCTACTTGCTGTCAACCAGCTGGCAACCAGTCCAGTAGAAGCCTTTTCGATACTGTCACAGCCAATGAAAACATCAACATTTGGCATTCCTGTTCCATTGGACGGTTAGCAGTCTTGCGACCAATAGGATAGCAGGCAGTAACTCAGTTTCAGCCAATCAGTGACTGAAGATGGTACTCCACAGCAAGACCAAAATACGCCGGTAAAAGTATAAGATGTTTTGTGAGCCGGAGGAACTCATATAGTTGCCACAACTTGTCGTCTGCTTTGAGTCTATTCACGATGCATAAAGATCAAAATGTGTTACTATTTTAGCACTAAAATTAGCAACAGCAAAGTATCGATATTTAAGCTACAGAAATACTTTATTACTAGAAGCTTACAGCCACGTTGAAAGTAGCGTTGCAAAGTTTACCGTACAACGCCATTTTCTAATATCCTCAAATAATTGCAATATCTTTACAGTTTGCTTACATTAGCACCGGCAGACTGCCAAAAGCAAAAGGTTTTTCAAATCTATTGTAGTGGTAGCACTTGTGACTAGGCGACGGTTATATTTTTAATTTTGTGTGTGGCTTTTATTTAAAAATTAATTAATAACTTCTAATTAAGTGAACAAAACAGGAACGAATGGCAAATGATAACAACGTATCAAAATAAAATACGAGAGAAATTATAGCGTTAATCAACAACCGTAGCGTTATTAAAACATTTAGATCATGATTTTCATTTGTTGAATTCTTTCATGGATGGCTAATTAATTACATGCCGATTAACTGGAAGTGTGGAGATAGGGCTGAGGGGTGGGGAAACACAAGGGATTGGATAACTGGCAGACAACAATAGAAATAAACTCATTGTTGCAGCCAATCACAGCTGATTAACAATGGTGGAGAGGGGGAAACCCCTCTAGATGTATTAATTGGCTTTTGTTGCTGTTACAACGGATTAGAAACCCCGTTTAAAAAGTGTTTCTAACCACTTAAGCAAACAAGGTGTTTTAAAACCGACTGACCATAATAATGGTGATATTAGAATCCCCACTAAATCAGAACTCGAATACCGGTCTCAGATCATTGTTCTGAGCAGAAACCCAAGCCTGTAATAAACAACAGCTGGTAATTGCGAGGGAGGCATTCACCATTCAACACAAGCGATTTGCAAAATTAAAAGTGGCCAATCGCAACAAAAGATCTTCGCAACGAAACCCAATGTTCATTTTCTGGACGCAACAAATGAACAAAACGCTGCGGTTGAATTGGCATTGTTTGATAGATTGAAGTCACGTGATTCGAACCATGGGGAAGGGAACTGTTGGGCATTTAAAACAAAATAAATTTGATTGCATTGTGCATATTTATATCAATAACATTTTAAATTTACACTGAATATTGTGTTGATTGAATAAATAAATCGTGAAAAATGAATTAATGGTGAAGTAATATTTTATATCTTGGATACTCAGAAGGCCAGGAAAAATTATGTTTATTACTTAAATTTGTTGTTGCCTTTTTTGTCCAAACCATTTAGTTCTACAGTAAGTACTGTAGGTAAATTATTGTATGAATGTTTATGAAAGTTTGAACGAGTCTAGTAATCAAATATCTTCTTACAGTAATGATATAAAATTTTTAAAAGTCACCAATACATGGTCTTGTATGACCTCCTACGATTTCACTTTAATAATTATGTTAATATGCATCATTATTAGCAGTGATGGATGACTGGGACTCGTGGCGTGGTCCTGTAATCCAGTTTCATGAAGGTCAGGTTTTGAGGATGATATAGGTCTAAAGCGGTCAGATAGTCTCAGTGATCATCTGATGATACCCGCATCACCACTCCACCATCGTTTAGACATATCAGACCATCACCTGCGTGGTTCGGAAGTCACGTTAACCCATTGGTCCTCTATTTACCAATGGTAGTGATTTCCATTGGTATTGGGCTATTAATTAATGACCCATTCTAGGAAGAGTCGGCCTTAGTTTGTAACAAGACTACACCTCATAACTCATTATTACCACTCATCACACTCACCCTTCACCACATATTTGCCTTAAAATACCCTCATAGAGTGGTCGGCATCTCAAATAGTGATTTAGTGATCGATATGTATGCTAGAATACGTTAGTGCCAAAATACGCAACAATTTATTACTAGCTACAGCCACGTTGAAAGTAGCGTTGTAAAGTTTACCGTACAACGCCATTTTCTAATATCCACAATAATTGCAATATCTTACAGTTTGCTTACATTAGCACCGGCAGACTGCCAAAAGTAAAGGGTTTTCAAATCATTGTAGCGGTAGTACTCGTGACTAGGCGACGGTTATATTTTCATTTGTGTGGCTTTTATTTAAAAAATAATTAATAACTTCTAATTAAGTGAACAAAACAGGAACGAATGGCAAATGATAACAACGTATCAAAATAAAATACGAGAGAAATTATAGCGTTAATCAACAACCGTAGCGTTATTAAAACATTTAGATCATGATTTTCATTTGTTGAATTTTCATGGATGGCTAATTAATTACATGCCGATTAACTGAAGTGTGGAGATAGGGCTGAGGGGAAACACAAGGGATTGATAACTGGTGACAACAATAGAAATAAACTCATTGTTGCAGCCAATCACAGCTGATTTTCACATGGTAGAGGGGAAACCCTCCAGATGTATTAATTGGCTTTGTTGCTGTTACAACGGATTAGAAACCCCGTTTAAAAAGTGTTTCTAACCACTTAAGCAAACAAGGTGTTTTAAAAGTAACATACTCTTAACTATTGAACAGTTAAATTATCAAATCTTGATTTCGCATTTGTAATTGGGGTATATACTTAAGTACGTGTGACGTGATCAGGGGTTTTGGGTTAAGGCTTCATTTGTTAGGTACCTTTAGTACCTTTAGCCTTTTATTAAGACTACCAGCGTTTTAGTTTGCAAGTTATCAAAACCCAATACGATTTTTGGCTTTAAGAAGATTATTCAACCAAACAAACCCCTATGTTTACCCTCAAATAGCGGGGTATTGATTATTTCTCTTCGATGGACGAGGGGTAGATGGAAATCCAAGTTTATCTTCTGTTCCTTTGAAGATTCGTGTAAAGCACCGACCTGCCAGTCAAGAGAAGTGGTAGTTAAAATATTCCAACTTTGTTCACTCATTCAAAAGTTGCAAAACGTGGTTTGTAGTCCCTGTTTCCAACATCGTTTATGAACAGAAACGTTTAAATGCGGGTTAATATGATAGTAGAGTGGTTCTATGTTCCCATACAATCTCCTTTCATCAAAATACTATTTTCCATATGCTATGTATGCAAGGTACACTGTTGGATAAATGAATAAATAAATAAATACATGAAAAGGCAAACACGTCTTGTTAAAAATATATCACACTTTTAAAATAGCCTATTTTGGTCAACTTTAACATTTTGCTAATACTGGCGTAAGATTTTTTAACAGGCTATACAAACCTAAAGACAACCTTTGAGAACATGGACAACAACTTTTCTAATCTCTACACCAAAAAATAGCGTCCTAAACACCGGGCCACAATAGCATGTTTTGAGCAACTTTTTCTGGAGTGATCAATCCTCTTAAGGGTCTTTTACAAGAAAATACAACTGTGATAGGTTTTGGATATATAAAATATCATCCGGTAAAACCGTTTACCGTAAAAACCAGACCATATACCTTTTAAAAACCGACTGACCATAATAATGGTGATATTAGAATCCCCACTAAATCAGAACTCGAATACCGGTCTCAGATCATTGTTCTGAGCAGAAACCCAAGCCTGTAATAAACAACAGCTGGTAATTGCGAGGGAGGCATTCACCATTCAACACAAGCGATTTGCAAAATTAAAAGTGGCCAATCGCAACAAAAGATCTTCGCAACGAAACCCAATGTTCATTTTCTGGACGCAACAAATGAACAAAACGCTGCGGTTGAATTGGCATTGTTTGAAGATTGAAGTCACGTGATTCGAACCATGGGGAAGGAACTGTTGGGCATTTAAAACAAAATAAATTTGATTGCATTGTGCATATTTATATCAATAACATTTTAAATTTACACTGAATATTGTGTTGATTGAATAAATAAATCGTGAAAAATGAATTAATGGTGAAGTAATATTTTTATCTTGGATACTCAGAAGGCCAAAAAAAATTATGTGTATTACTTAAATTTGTTGTTGCCTTTTTTGTCCAAACCATTTAGTTCTACAGTAAGTACTGTAGGTAAATTATTGTATGAATGTTTATGAAAGTTTGAACAGTCTAGTAATCAAATATCTTCTTACAGTAATGATATAAAATTTTTAAAAGTCACCAATACATGGTCTTGTATGACCTCCTACGTTTCACTTTAATAATTATGTTAATATGCATCATTAGCAGTGATGGATGACTGGGACTCGTGGCGTGGTCCTGTAATCCAGTTTCATGAAGGTCAGGTTTTGAGGATGATATAGGTCTAAAGCGGTCAGATAGTCTCAGTGATCATCTGATGATACCCGCATCACCACTCCACCATCGTTTAGACATATCAGACCATCACCTGCGTGGTTCGGAAGTCACGTTAACCCATTGGTCCTCTATTTACCAATGGTAGTGATTTCCATTGGTATTGGGCTATTAATTAATGACCCATTCTAGGAAGAGTCGGCCTTAGTTTGTAACAAGACTACACCTCATAACTCATTATTACCACTCATCACACTCACCCTTCACCACATATTTGCCTTAAAATACCCTCATAAGAGTGGTCGGCATCTCAAATAGTGATTTAGTGATTTTAATGTGTAAATAAAACATAGTAATTTTCGTTGGTCAAATAAAATGAACTTACACCTGCCTGATCGAAATTGTATATAGGAAAATGGCTAGTGGTTATCATGAAGATCCTAACAATAAACAATTTTCAAATTATGGTGTCTAATGAAAGACGGGTTTTTATTTGCAAGTGTTTGTACTAGGTGGTTACAAACCAATACATTTATGGTTCTACCCCACGTCTTTAAAATCGTGTATATCCTCAACATTAGTTGTATTAGCCATAAATCGCTTCTGCAACGAAATTTTGCTACAATCAGCTCACAAACTGCAAATTATGCTGGAGGTATCGTCGAACGTGTTATAAGAGTTAAAACATTCAACTCGTATGAAAGAGAGTGTACAGTATTTGTAACGTGTAAGAGTTATGGCAGAGTATGGAGAAGGGGTTGATGGGAGGATAGTGGTAAGGGGTAGAGGGAGGGGGAAATTCACAGAACCAACCGGATTTTCATTAGCGCTGCAAAGCGGTCTTAATCAACCGTCTGTCTGTCTGTCTGTCTGTCTGTCTGTGTGTCTGTGAGTTCATCAGTTTAGTCTCAGTTTGCCACAAGCTTCACAAGTTAAACCTGAATGTAGTCCTGCATCTGTCTGAGCCAATCATTTACTATGCGTATATGAAACACGTGCATGAAAGTTTAGTATCAGTTTACAGTTCAATGAAAATCCCAATCAGACCTAACGGTAAACAAGTTTAAATATAATATTTAGTACCAGATGAATGAACACTCGAGGTGAACATAGGTTCTGTAAGTTTCTTTTCCATTTATTGAGAAGCTGACAATAATTGAAATGGTAATACAGTAATATTGCAGCATCCATGCATTGTTTTACACAGAGCATTAACAGAGGTCCAATAGGATAGGGAGAGTCTTTTGAGGTTTAGTGGTCAAGTCCCTCACTAATACTGTTTGAAAACCTGAGTTTTGAATGTTTTAAAATTGTTTTGTTAAATAAAAGCTTAGTTTTATTTCTTAATACAATTTGCATTGCGACAAAATATATTGTTCTTTGTTCGAACTTTGTTGTTGACGGTGGGAGAGTTTCAGAGATTGAAATATTATTGTGGACGTTTTCTATAGTTTAGTGAACAAGAAAAATACGACTTTCGGGATATGAAATCTGATTTTGGAAAATAACCTGAAGCATAACACAAAACATAAGAAAATAAGCGAGCCTAAAGTGATCGAAATCTGACCAGTCAAATACAAAAGGTGGCGTTTTTGGTGTAAGAAAATAGGGCTTTTGTGTTTTCTTTTACAGTTGGTCAGTCTGATGCACACTGTTATTGGTTGTCCGTCTTTCTGAGGCTGTCTTTTAGAATATCACTACCATTTGAAAGCTTCAGCGCCTGAAATATTATCTCACACTATAGTTTACCCGATGTGTGAAGCTGACCCGTGTTTTCTTTTGAAGGCGTATTATTTCTAACAAATTAAATATTTATAAGTCTATTGCTGGCAGATTTGCATTCTGTATGTGAGACAATATTTTGAAATGCATACTTTGTATAACACTTTACAGTAATACTACAAACCTATAATACTGTATACAAAAGTACAGGGTGATTACGAATAAAATAGACAATTTGGATAGCTCGTAGAAAATTAATTATATAAAAGTTTAGATCATTAGTTACATGATTATACAGAAGAACTCTTTAGGTTTTATTGAACATATTTACTCTGGTTACTGATAGTTCTTGGAAGAAGAACGGCCCGTAAATATTTTCACAAGATAAAGCAAAACGTTCACTTTAGAAGAATCGCGTATATGCTGTACAGTCTCTCTTGGGTTTCTATTCTCATAATCGTACATTATGTCTATTAACGTTTCCACTAATGTGAAAAGTGCATTCATCACTGAAAGTTAGGCGATTAAACAATGTGTCGTCATTTTCAAGACAATGTTGCATCTCCTGACAAAAGTTTTACGTACAACTTTATCATTGTCATTTAAACTTTGTACTAAATGTAATTTATAGGTGTCATTTTCAAACGTTTCCGCAGAATTGTCCACCATAATTTGTACCAACATAAACTTTAAGATATTCCCCACAAACCTATATCACTTACTATGTTGTAATACACCAGTTTAATTTTGTAAAGGCTATTGAAGTTGTCTATTTCATTTGTAAATACCCGGTATTTCTAAAAATACAAACATATTTCGCACTATAGGTTGACGTTTTGTCGTTGGGACTATTACCGCACCCCCTGTTGGAATGTGACAATGACCGACTTCAACAGCATATTGTTTTATGGTTGTGTTATAGTGAATACAAAAACATTACTGAAGCTACAAAAACATCAAGCGCTACCTTGAGTCCTGACGAATTTCCACTAACGGGGAGGAGTACACAGAAGTCTACTCGACAAAGTTCCTTGGGATACACCTTGATCGAGGGTTGACCTGGAACTGTCACGTAGACAGTGTCTGTTCAAAATTAGCCTCGGGCATTTATGTTTTGAGGAAACTATCCGAGTACTGCCCAATTCAGGTACTGATGACGGCGTATTACGGAGTAATCTACCCACACTTGTCTTACGGATTAGAGTTGTGGGGTGGTTGTTCAAAAACGGAATTTTCCAAAGCTTTCATTCTTCAAAAAACCGTTCGGACAATCGCAAAACTTCAAAGAAGAGAGTCGTGCAGGCCAACGTTCCAAAATTTGAAATTGTTGACTTTACCATGCCTCTACATTCTTTAAACTTGTCTTCTTTTCAAATCAAAATATGACCCCATAAGAGGAAGTGATATTCACTCTTATGAAACAAGAGGCAAGGAGAACTATCGAACTGGGAGACACAGAACGATAGTTCATGAACGTTTGCCGTCTCAGGCAGGAGTTCAACTAGTCAACCGGTTGCCAGATTCGATCAAAAGTGCGCAAATGCCGAAGGCGTTCAAATCTCGTCTGAAACAAATCTTGTTCACAAAGGCGTTTTACAGTACAGACGAGTTTATGGCACATAACTGGGAGATCGCAGAAAACACCGACTTACAATGGGGCCAGAGTGGAATAATTCTAATGACTGGGAGAGAGTGTATGAACAAAATGTATGTTTGAATGAGACTTCGATGGCAGAATGAATGGACAATTTTAATTAAGAAAATAAATGACGATTGCATAGCATGTTAATATGTTTCCTCAATAAACGATTTATTTATATAAGAGAAACCGGGTCGTAGTTTTGAGTTCACTTACTTGCATGTCACTGTTTGCAGCCCAAAATAAATAAAACATGTAAATATGCAGGCCTATATAAACTTTATAACACAATTGAAGACAGAGGAAGGACCACGCTAGAAGAATGGGCAACTGTCGTGCAAAATGCATCGCGTGAGTCTTAGCGGACCCGTGGCGGGTGGGAATCGTGCGCGACTCCGGAGCTGATCACTTCGCTGGCGCGGGTTCGAATCCCGCAGTCACCACTTACATTTGTAATGTGACTATACGGTAACGCTAGGTAAGGTCGAAGTTGAGTGCTATAAGGACTTTGGGTCTAACTTCGCCTCGTTAAACAAGACAAACTTTACCTTTTTTTTTTTTTTATGTAAATTGAATAAGGTGTGAGAATTATATTTAGCGGATCAGGTATCGCGCGCGACTTCGGTATCCATGCTAATGGTAAATTGTTAAGGTTTACATTACATCCATTTAGAACCAACACAGTAACAAAGCTGCAACGTACTTACAAAGTAATCGCGAGTCATCGAACTCAACCCATTCACAAGATATCAGCACAATTTCTGCATTTCTGCAAAGTCGAAAAGACAAAAGCTTACTTTGCAGAATTCTTGCAGCACTTGTCAGTTAGCATTTGTGGTTGTGTGGCAGGAATAATCCATCGATTTGATTTCCTACTATCAGAAGTTTATTGTTAGGTGGACCATTTCCAAATCTACGCTCTAACTTCAAAAATATTGGTACAATACAATTATTTTTATTCCGAACGAAGGTTTATATAGTTTTAAAGGTCGATTACAGAACATTTTACGGCACAAATCTATTGTTCATATTGTATCGACATCTAACAAAGTATGTCCCTGAAAAGTTACTGATTTTTGCTGGACACTAATTTTGGCAAGCACTGTTAAATAGTCTTTGACCCGAAATTGTATACAGTTTAATTTTGTGTGTGATAAGTTGTGATATTTCAAAATATCTTGATTTATAAAAGATTTCAGCACGAAAAGTTCAGCACAGGTGATACCAATAACAACAATTTGTTTAATGTAAATTTTTACAATTTTTAGTATAGTTTTGTGACAATATACTAAGTACCACAAGTAAGACTTTAGCCTAATTAAACAATTGGATTATGGAACTTTACCTATCTATAAACTCTCTAATTGTATAAAACGAATTTTGGGCAAGATAATTTTGTTTGGATTTGAATTGGTTTGAAAAATAACTTTTAATGTGATAACTTGTCGCAAACTCAAATTACTCGTTTATAAGATACACAACCCAACACTCGATCATGTAAATATACAGCACTGAATCTATTTTAGCCACTACAGCTTTTACTAGGCTGTTAGCTTGGAATACAGTACATTATGTCTATTAACGTTTCCACTAATGTGAAAAGTGCATTCATCACTGAAAGTTAGGCGATTAAACAATGTGTCGTCATTTTCAAGACAATGTTGCATCTCCTGACAAAAATTTTACGTACAACTTTTATTGTCATTTAAACTTTGTACTAAATGTAATTTATAAGGTGTCATTTTCAAACGTTTCCGCAGAATTGTCCACCATAATTTGTACCAACACAACTTTAAGATATTCCCCACAAACCTATATCACTTACTATGTTGTAATACACCAGTTTAATTTTGTAAAGGCTATTGAAGTTGTCTATTTCATTTGTAATTACCCGGTATTTCTAAAAATACAAACATTTCGCACTATAGGTTGACATTTTGTCGTTGGGACTATTACCGCACCCCTGTTGGAATGTGACAATGACCGACTTCAACAGCATATTGTTTTATGGTTGTGTTATGTGAATACAAACACATTACTGAAGCTACAAAAACATCAAGGCTACCGTAAGTCCTAAGGAATTTCCACCAACGCGAGGGGAACAAAGGAAAACCGCCATAGTTTTGAGTCTGTAATTTACTTGCAGTCACCGCTTGCGGCCCAAAATAACCAAACATGTAAATATACAGGCATATGGCAACCTTTATAAACAATTGAAGACAGAGGAAGGACCACTTTAGAAGAACGGCAACTGTCGTACAAAATGCATCGCGTGAGTCCAGCGGACCCGTGGCGGTGGGAATCCGCGCCGACTCGGAGCTGATCACTTCGCTGGCGCGGTTCGAATCCCGCAGTCACCCATTTGCAGAGACTATACGGCAAAGCTAGGTACGCGCTGAGTTATAGAGGACTTTGTAGTCCTTAACTTCGCCTCGTTAAACAAGACAAACTTTACCTTTACTTTTCTTGTCAATTGAATAAGGTGAGAAACTATATTTATGGACCTGTGGCGGTGGAATCGGCACATCCGGAGTTGATCACTCGCTGGGCGGGTTCGAATCCCGCAGTCACCACTTACATTTGTAATGTGACTATACGGTAACGCTAGGTAAAGGTCGAAGTTGGAGTTATAGAGGATCTTAACTTCGCCTCGTTAAACAAGACAAACTTTACCTTTATTTTTTATGTTGATTGAATGTGAGAAACTATATTTAGCGGATCCGTGGCGGATTGGTATTGCGCGCGACTTCGGTATCCATGCTAATTGGTAAATTGTTAAGGTTTACATTACATCCATTTAGAACCAACACAGTAACAAAGCTGCAACGTACTTACAAATTAATCGCGAGTCATCGAACTGGCCCATTCATCAAGATATTCAGCACAATTTGCATTTCTGCAAAGTCGAAAAGACAAAAGTTTCACTTGCAGAATTCTTGTAGCACTTGTCACTTTGCATTTTTTAGTGTTGTGTGGCAGGAATAATCTCATCGATTTGATTTTACCATCAAGTTTATCGTTAGGTGGACCATTTCCAAATCTACTCTAACTTCAAAGATATTGGTACAATCCAGTTATTTTTATTCCGAACGAAGGTTTATATGCCTTTAAAGGTCGATTTAAACATTTTAAAGGCACAAATCTTTGTTCATATTTTATCGACATCTAACAAAGTATGTCCTGAAAAGTTACTGATTTTTGCTGGACACTAATTTTGTCAATACCAAATAGTCTTTGACCCGAAATTGTATACAGTTTAATTTTGTGTGTGATAAGTTGTGATATTTCAAAATATCCTGATTTATAAAAGATTTCAGCACGAAAAATTCAGCACAGGTGATACCAATAACAATAAACAATTTGTTTAATGTAAATTTTACATTTTAGTAGTTTTATTGACAATATACAAAGTACCACAAGTAAGACTTTAGCCTTAACTTAAACAATTGGATTATGGAACTTTACCTATCTATAAACTCTCTAATTGTATAAAACGAATTTCTAAAAGATAATTTTGAGTTTGATTTGAATTGGTTTGTAACTTTAATGTGATAACTTGTCGCAAACTCAAATTACTCGTTTATAAGATACACAACCCAACACTCGATCATGTAAATATACAGCACTGAATCTATTTTAGCCACTACAGCTTTTACTAGGGCTAGTGTGCTTGGAATACAGTACACTAGGTCGCTATTTATGCACTCCGGTACGACACTCCCTGAGTCATGGTTCGGAAGTCACGTCGTGTAGGTCAGGATGTGTACTGTGTGGGAGTGAACACAACACTTTCTACCAAACACTGATCCGGATTCCGGGTCAGAGACTGTTATCAGCTGAGGATCTGCACTGTGAAAGCAGTTCTGCCAACCCGTCCCATGAAACTTTGACCTGATTCACCTCTGTGCGGAAATAAACACGCACCTCAGCTGTCAGTGGTTTGCACTGGTGAAACGAAAAGCATAATTATATCACTAAATCACTATTTGAGATGCCGACCACTCTCTGAGGGCATTTTAAGGCAAATATGTGGTGAAGGATGAGTGTGATGAGTGGTAGTAATGAGTTATGAGGTGTAGTCTTGTTACAAACTAAGGCCTCTTCCTAGAATGGGTCATTTAATTAATAGCCCAATGACCAATGGAAATACAAGACCAACGGCTTAACGTGACTTCCGAACCACGCAGGTGATGGTCTGATATGCTCTAAGGATGGTGGGATTGATGCGGGTCATCAGATGATCACTGAGACTATCTGAGCCGCTTTAGACCTATATCATCCTCAAAACCTGACCTTCGTGAAGCTGGAATTACAGGACCACGCCAGAGTCCCAGGGAGGAATCCTAGTAATTCTATGGAATAATTTAATAAAACTGACTTTATGCTCTAAACACTCCCTCCACCCGATAAAGGCATTCCGTTGACTCTGCTAATTGATCAATCAATCTTGTTACTACGAGAAAAAGTACCACCGTGAAAATCGGCAAAAGATTAAAGTATTTGTCTTAGTTCGTGTTAAAGTAGTTAACATTTTGCCATTAGACTTATTAGTTGTTGGGAGGCTCAAAATTGCTTACAGTTTTGCCTACGCCATGCGGATCCGTGGCACATATCGCGCGACTCCGAGCTCATCACTCCGGTGGCGCGGGTTCGATCCCGCAGTCATCACTTACAATTTGTAATGTGACTATACGGTGACGCTAGTGTCGAGGTTGAGGGTAGAGAGGACTTTGTAGTCCTAACTTCGCCTCGTTAAACAAGACAAACTTTACTGTTACTTACCTGTTTCATGCAATGTGACAACAGAAATTAATAACGCTATTTTCTAAGGAAATTCGCTATTTATAAATGTTTAGTTTGAACGTATATCCTCTATTTTCTAAAATATCTAGAAAATTTATCACTATCCCAACAAAAATATCTCAGTGGCTATTTTGAGTGGGACAACAATTGTTTGAGACATTTTCGTCCCTTCTCAATAATCTAGGAATGACAAGAGGTTTAGGGTTTAAAGACTTGCAAGTTAGGGAAATCAAAGCTTAACTGAAGTCACATTTGAGGTCATTCGGGTTCGAGTTAAAATGTAATAAAACTTAAATGATAATACATCCAACCTGATGTCTCCTAATCCATCATTATACACCCTTAAGCGTCTAATATAGACTACACGGCGTTTGAAACCCCTCTGCTTGCTTATATTTGTTTGGGATTGTATACAGAATCTTGAAATACTCTTACTACTACACTACTGCAGTTATACTACCAAACCAATTCTTCCTTGCTTGTTCCAGAATGCTCAAAGTAGTTTTATATAAAACAGATTATACAGCTCAAACAGACCATTAGGATACCAGAAACAAAAGCTATCACGACTTCATAGATAATATTATACCAAAGACTGACTTTGCCTCGCTAAACCATGTGATTATCCGACCTTGACACTGACAGTGAGGGGTCTTGTTGATGACTTGATGATTATACGAGTATGTTCACTCTTTGCAACCAAACCTGAAATCACTGTGTAATTTTCCTTCCAAACAAAGGCTCGGGTGAGGAGTCCAACGCTGATTTTAAGGCGAACTCATGGATACTCGTAGTCTAAGGCTGAAATATTACGTACGTTTTTAAGTGAACAAGGATAACAAGGACTTTTTGTTAGAAAAATTTATTCATTCCTCAAAACTCTAAATAATGTCTTTTCCTCCTTTGGCTGAACCTAAACAGGTAATTTTGTGTTCTCTGTTACAGTTCACTAAATCACTATTTGAGATGCCGACCACTCATGAGGTGTATTAAGGCAAATATGTGGAAGATGAAGTGTGATGAGTGGTAGTAATGAGTTATCAGGTAGTCTTGTTACAAACTAAGGCCGACTCTTTAGAATGGGTCATTAACTATAGCCCAATGACCAATGGAAATACAAGGACCAACGGGTTAACGTGACTTCCGAACCACGCAGTTGATGGTCTGATATGTCTAAACGATGGTGGGAGTTGATGCGGGTATCATCAGATGATCACTGAGACTAATTCTGAGCCGCTTTAGACCTATATCATCCTCAAAACCTGACCTCCATGAAGCTGGATTACAGGACCACGCCACGAGTCCCAGTCAGTTGGTCAGTCTGATACACGTCTGTGATTGGTGGTCCACTGCTCCTAGCAAGCCAATCAGGTTGGGCTGATAAGGGAAAACCCGAACAAAAGAGAAACTTATGAGTTTTAGTGGTAACTGATTGGTCAGCTTTAGGCCAACTCATTTCCTATTTTTTGTGTTACATTTTAAATTACTTTTCACCTGAAGACGAGAATATAACAAACGCTGTATTGTTCTTGTTCACCAAAAACTAAAGAACATGCCCTCAGATATTCTACCACCGTCAACATCAAATTTCCAACGAATTGGAGTCATTTTTCGTTCCCGCCGACTTTTGATAAGTTATCGGTATCGTATGAGTTCAAAGATATTTCAACTTTGAGATATAATATCAACAGTAAGATTAGATCGATTTGTTTCTGAATTTACTCCATATCTGCAGGTAGGTACAAGTAGATTGCCTACGTCCCATTCTGTAGTAACCCACCAAGTTTAAAGACTAGGAAAGTACCCTTGTTAATAAAACTAGTTAGTCTACTATCGGGTGTGATATTGTAGTCCTCTAACTTTGATATGTTGTCGTGCGGAAATCCAAAATTTTCCCTTCCAATTATCAGTTTTATGTGTGTTATGACCTACTTTATGTGTAATATACGAGTTCTTTTCTATTAGCATAATAAGAATACTTTCAAAAGAAGCATGAACTCATCTTATTAATACAATTTGAACTAATTTTGCAAAGCAGGCGGTGAAAAAACGTTCAAGCCATTTCAAACCATTTTCACTTATTCAACACTAGTTTAGTTCTTTCTAATTCGTTATTTTTATTCGTTACTATTGTAAAGCTTTTTGTAATTTGATTCTTTGGAGTTTTTCTTAGTGTACTCTCTGAAGAATAAACTTAGATCTTAAATAGATCTTCAAAACAATCCAATTCTCAATGTAAACCTAAGATGATTATTTTTATCTTTGACCCAGTACCACGCAAGCGACACTTTGTGATAATAATACAAGAATTTAACTGCAAATGACTTAGAAGTGACCAGCTTACATACAACTTACTCCTAATAATTAAACAAGTTAATTATTTCCCATCAATATATCCTTAAGCAGTGCATTGCATCTGATTTTGAAATCCGACCAAAGAAGCGGGCGTTTATCCCTCATACGATCGCGCAATCGAGCCAGCATCATTGGTGTAATCAGCTGATTAAAGGATCACAAGCAGCGGCAGTTGGCAGCTGATTGTTGCCGAGCTATCAGCTGATCTAGAGTAGAGGTCTAGAGGCATTGTTATCTGTGGGCGTCGTCTGCTAGCCAGTGCAGTAGTTACTCTGTGGTCTGCAGCTGCACAGCTGTGAACAGCTGTTCAGTGCTGCTCAGTGCTCAACCAGTCGCGTCTTGACTCAGGTCCGGTCAACAGATTGTTTGGTAAGGATTAGTTCTTCCTTTCACTCTAGATATTATGTTAGATAGCTGGTCTTTCTGAAGGTCGAACGTTAAATTGTTTATAAGTGTTACAGGAGGTTCTTTAAATAAATCTGTATCCAATTTAAAGTTTTGTAACATTACTGTATTAATATATCACCATGAAAGATATACTAAAATAATAATTTGAGAAACCAATAAAAAAATACCTGGAAAGTATTGTTAAATTATTATTGGTGGCAAATTTAAATTTCAATGTACCAAATAGTGTAATAGATTTCATAAATTCTACAGTCAAAATCTGTTTACATCCCTTCAACTACTATTAGAGACATTAGAATGTCATTTTTACTAAATTTAGTTTTCATCCAAGAGGTGAGGAAGACAAGTTTCATGACTTATGTTTAGTTATGACGCAAATACTTCAGTTTACAATTTGAAATGTGCACAATATTTTTTATGTTGATGAAGGTTTTATGGTAATACATATCAGTCATGTTTTTCTTATACATAAAACTATTTGACCATTTTTTTTTAATTGGGCTTGTTCTGTGTTTAAGACATGATAAGGATTGTTTAAGACATGATGTGTGCACAATTTACAATTATTGCACAATTGTTTTAAAACAGGTAATGAACTCTCAAAACTATACACAACATCCAACCTAAAAGTATTTTAATTAACAATTATTCATTCTGCAACTTTTACACTTTGTTACATAAACCTTTTATCAGAATCAAATGTTTCATAACTTGTTTTCCGTTTAATTACAGCATGTACGTTCTTTACACGTTTTACAAACTTATTGCAACTCTTTAAAAAACAAGAATGCACAAAAGAAATAAACGATTTTTTTAGATTTCAATGTAACTCATTACATTGATTTAAAAGTTATTTCAAAACCGAAATTGTGTTTTCAGATCTTTGGTCATGAGGGTTATGGAGAAAATTGTGTTTGTAAGCTTCTGCATCCTTGGCCTTCTGACAGCTCAAACGTAAGTAACAAAATCGCAGTAATTTATTTTCAGTAACAAAATAATTCAAACTACAACTATGATATTCAAAGGCGCCCATAGGGCATCTTCCAGGGGGGAAGAACATACCGGAAGGTCTGGGGCATGGAATACCCCCAGAAAGAAGGGGGTTCGGAGGCTCTCCCCAAAAATTAAATATAACCCATGACACTCGGTTGTGTGCGTCCTAGAAGAGAAATTTACTATTCTTAAAGACTACAATTTTCTATTGTAATTTTGTAGAACTAGCTTGAAATTATGATTAATAATTCAATATGACACTTGCCTTGCGATTATTCTTTCTCATATTGAGCTTAAAACTATAACAACAAGATTTAAATACAAAACTCCAAAGACTTTTGAATGCCTCGTTAAACACAGTAGGACTACCACTTGCACTCAACACAGCCATCCCAATGAGAGTCCAAAAAATTCATTTACTTAAAATTCAGATAACAAAATATAAAATAACCATTATTTTTGTTCTAAAATAGATTTTTAATTGAACTTAAATGTGAAACATTACAAATAATATTTCCCAAGCCAAGGGGGCCTTGGCCCCCTGCCCTTAGTATGGGCGCCCATGATGATATTGAACACAGTTGTTGGTAAATGAATCACTAAATCACTATTTGAGATGCTGACCACTCTCATGAGGGTATTTTAAGGCAAATATGTGGTGAAGGATGAGTGGTAGTAATGAGTTATGAGGTGAGTCTTGTTACAAACTAAGGCCGACTCTTCCTAAGAATGGGTCATTAATTAAATAGCCCAATGACCAGTGGAAATACAAGGACCAACAGCTTAACGTGACTTCCGAACCACGCAGGTGATGGTCTGATATGTCTAAACGATGGTGGGAGTTGATCATCAGATGATTACTGAGGTTATCTGAGCCGCTTTAGACCTATATCATCCTCAAAACCTGACCTCCAAGGCTCCATGAAGCTGGATTACAGGAACACACCATGAGTCCCAGTAAAAAAATGCCGGAAGCAAGAATTGATACTTTTCCATTTTCCATCGTTGTCTTCTCCACAATCGTCAAGATAGAATCTTCAGTCTCTTGGTTGCAGCTCACCGCCTTGTCTTTTTTAATGATCATCCCTGTATTCCTGTAAGCTGTAGTAGGTGTTATTCAGTATTGATGACTTTTTTCTTGTCTTGGATGGCATTTAGATTTTCAGACAGTAAGTTGTATAGTTTTATTCCAATGTTTGTGGTAATCAAAATCAAAATTTGATACTACTTATCAACAGCTGATTCTTGTAGTAATAGTTACTAAGGATGATGAATAAAATTGGCGAGACCTAACGAGGGAAGAGAAGGCCAGCTGACAGCAGTCAACTAATTGCAAGAACAATCAGATGTTTATTTATACTGAACTTGATTGGCCGCTTGGTTCCCGAGGAAGTGCCTGGTAGTTGTTATGAGTTTGAGAGATAAGTGTCCCAGGGAAACTGTATGAGAACCTGACTGGTTTAATTCAGTGTTTGTTAGTAATTTTCTTTAGTTTTACTGCCAAAGCAGATGAACTTGGTGAAGGAAAGTAAAAAAATAGATTAACTCTTAAATTTGTCAAAACAACTTGGCATTTTGCCCATTTTTATTTGTACGTTTTATTATTACAATTTTATTTTTCCCATGAATTAAATCTTTTTATAGATATTGATACACCACCTAACCATAATAGACAAGGAATCGTAATTTAAAAAATTGTTTTGTTTTGTCATTGAAATCAGATGCATTTAATGAAAAATTGGATTTATAACGTTACATTTTATTGTTTTTATGAGGTATCTGGTTTCTTTGTGGAAATAAAAACTCATTTAAATTTGTTTGTACATGGTAAATATTTTTAAATAAGTTATTTGGAGTAATCTTTTACACATTAGCACAATTGATATTTTTTAATTTAAATAGTTTTACTGAATATATTTTAATTCATTCCTAAATTTAATGTTTCTATTAAGTTCTAATGTTACCCTTTATTCTTTAGTTTATAAAGGCATGTCTCATTTTTCTCATACCTGGTATCATATGAAAGAAATTTTCAAAAAATAAGCAAGCTAAAACCATTGACAGATATTACATTAGGAGAAAGTATGTAATCTATTTGTTCTGGCAGCAATCCTTCATGGAATTTCATGAGGAAATAACAAGTGATCACTTAGAAAATATTGTTATGAAAACAGGAACAAAACGTCAGGAAAACAGAAAGGAAATGGAAGTACTCTATCTTGTATGTGATAGCAGTTTGCTCCATACAAGCCTTTCAGAGATAAAAAACACAACAAAACTATCCTTTAACAATATTTATAGTTTACTAATTCTTACTGTTTCAGGTGGGCCTGGAGGTGGCAATGCATCAACAAGCAGTGTGTGCGCAGTGACGACCCCTCAGGGGAGACTGCTGCCAGCTCACCACCACCACTCTCCCTGGAGGTGTGTCGCCTGACGTGCGGCAAGTACGGAGCCGTGTGGCCACAACCCACCGGGCACACTGCCATCAGGTACTCTGCGTTCTGGGACAAATACTGGGTTACTGATGGTTAGCACAAGAATAGGATATTTTAAGAAATGTCCAGGCATAAAACACAGAAGATTTAGTCTGACCGATGACCGTAGACTACAGGCAGAAAGATACATGTTTTGAAGTTGTTAGAAACTAATAAATTTCACGTCAAGTTTGTACATCTGCTTTTCACTGGCTTTACAGGGGTTGCAGACCAAGAAATGTTACTGTCGTGTGATGTCTTTTAGTGTGTATCATAATTTGTATAATGACAAGAAGATTATCTAAGGCGGTTTGAAGCCACATGTTTGATATTTCACTTTTGAATGGGAGTTTCAAAGCATTAAAAGTGCTGTATTTCAACGTTGTTCAAAGTGAACTTTTCACAAATAAAACTAAAATTTGAAACATTTTGCTTCATGCTTTGAGATTTGATCTAGCATTTTATTTATTACGAAGACGTAAGAAATTGACATCTGTAGAGACTTTCTATTGCCTCTTGGTATAGTAGTGGATCAGTAATCAAGCTACAATAGAACCCACTGACTCAGATGATACAACTTTTATTTTGTGCTGACCATACCCTGGTCTGCTTTATTGACTCCCCCAACTTCTATTCCAGTGACAAAGTGCTCGCATTTGACCCTGCGGGTGTTTCGTTTGACTTCTCTGCGGTGACAGACTACAGCCGCCGCCCGGTCCGCAGATTAGTCTCTGACATCTCCCATGTGTTCTTGGATACTCTGCGGACTATGTGTAGGCACAACTGTACACCTGTGACTGAGTCAGCTGTTACAGTTTTTCTGGCCACCACATCAGCTGATCTCTCCCTTAACTGGATCACAGATGAGAGCTACTCTCTGGAAACTGCTACAAAAGGTATCGGTGGAATTTAATATTACTTTGCACTTCTACTAATTCCAGGGCTTGAAATATTATTGTGGAGGTTTTCTATCTGCATGAATAATTTAGGAATTAATTCATGTATTTCTCTGATGCTGAGTTGAAATAAACCAAAAGTTCTCTGATAAAGAGACCTATTAACTTTATTGAATGCACTTTTTAATGTTGATTTCTGATTATTGAGCTGTAGAATAGAATAGAATAGTTTATTGGCCACAAGATATTTCATACAAATACATAGGCATGTCAAAATAAACAAGGTTTCCATAGATTAACTTATAAGAAATCCTCTTCTTTCCACGTTTGTTTAAAAGTCATTTACAGAATAAAAGGCTTGATTTAACAAAAACATATTGATTTTGTTCTTAAAAGTAGGGTACTTCAACTGTATAGACAATGACAGATAAACATAAACTGTATGGGGTAGATAAACAATGACATACTATAATAATTTTTAGGTACATAAAGTATATTTTTATTAGCATTGAGGTATTGTTGATTATTCCTTTAACCTCACAACCCACTGAAATATACATCTTGGAAACAAATTGATACAAAATAATAAACATAAAGTGGATTTCACCTTAATTATGATACTCCTAGATAAGGTATCTTTGAAAACTTAATTGCTTGTAAACCCAACTTATGTTCCATGCTATGCCACAACACACAAACATTTTGGTGTTGTAAAAGAGCTGGAAAATGTAATAAAGTAACGTCAATATAAATTCTAAATGTAGTTGCAACATTTATGCAATTAAAAGAAATTTACAAATAAAAGCATAAAGCACTGATTACTAGTTTACTTCTAGAGCTACTATAGTTTTGAAAACATAAATTTTATTATTCAGGAAAACCTATTTGACTATGTCCACATTCAATACCTCTAGCTGGTAAACCAAATTATTACCAGGTTAAACAATATACATGTATTATGAGAAATGAAATAGATTATCTTATGAAGAATATTGGGTTTTAAGGTACAAATCAATTCACTATCACAAAATCAAATTTCAGGAAACAGGGTGACAGTTCAGATACGAGCTGATACAGTTTATGGAGCAAGACACGGGCTGGAAACTCTCAGCCAGCTGATTACATTCTCACCTGACGAAAGTCAGCTGGTTATTGTTGCCAATGCCAAGGTGAGCAACAGCTGAGTACTGATTTTATTTGTCAACAATAGATTTCTCTATACTATATTATATTGATTGGCCTCTGTTAAATGTGGAAAATATTGGGAAACAGAACTGTGTGAACTTAGATAATACTAGCCGTATCATTGTTGATTTTGAAATATTTTTTCCTCGTTTCTTATCAATGGTACGACATTCTATCTGGGTTGATAATAACTAAATATATCTGAGCTTTTTGATATGTAGCATGAACACTACAATCTGTCTCAAACAGATTGTAAACGTTGCTCCAACAATGCTTGAAAGTTAGAATGAACTTTATCCACAGTAAATCCCACCAAAAGAACTCAGGGAAATACTTTGAAGCTTCTTGTCATATCAAAAACTGAAGGTCACGGGTTCGAGTCTCAGGATTTTGGCATATAAAGGTTGTTTAAAAAGCTTGTTTAGTTTCCAAAGTTCTTGTAAAAATGGAATTAAAAAATAATCACCCGTTTAAAATTGCCATATGCGTTATTTTAAAGAACACTCTGTATTTATCTTATAAAAGAGTCAAACATACCTAATTTCAATGTGAAATACTGGTTTAATACAGGTTTATATAAGTTGTCCAATAATATGTTGTTACAATTTCATTTCAAAAATTTACTAGCTCCTAAAATTATACAATTTTGAAAATGGCTGCCATAGAAAGTTTTATTGGGAAGGTACAACACATTAAGTACAGTTTGACTTCAAAAGAAATTCTCAAGACCAAGAAATTTGTTTTTTAATCGCGTTTTATTATTGTTGACTCTCAAATTATCGTTGCAAAACTATTTTTTCCCTTGAGCCATCAAGATATTTGCACCCTCAGTTGTATATTAGTTCAGTATCGAAGGCTGAATTATTTGCAATGAAAGCTCATGGGAGAAAAGTAGTTTTGAATGATAATTCAAGAACCAGAAACAACAGAAATATAATTGAAAACAATAATTGTCTTTTGAATGTATGACTATACCAAACGATACTTGCTTCCTTCAGATTAGTTATTGAGGCTCTAATTTAGTTTCTTTATGACAATGTAAATCGATAAAACGGATGATAAATTTATGACATTGAGGTAATTTTTCATTAAAACAATCTGTAACCAGTCTGCAAGTACTGCTATAAAATGGCCTGAAAGAGTCTGAAAATAAATTATTTCATGTATTTTTCAAATGTTCCTAAGAAAGTGAATTTTATGCCCCTAGTAGTCAACTAAGAACATCTCTGAAAGTTGAGAAAATTTGTTTTTGAGTTGAGAAGTTCAACACTTAAGCTCTCAAAAGCCAATTGTCTATTGTTAGTGACATTTCTGGGTACAGACTGTTAATTAATCTGTGGTCTAACCCAAGTTTGCCCGCAGATCAGTGACAAGCCCGTCTACCCGCACAGGGGCTTGCTGCTGGACACGTCTCGTAACTTCTTGTCCGTACAAGCACTGAAGCGCAGCATCGACTCTATGGCAGCCTGCAAACTTAACGTGCTTCACTGGCACGCTACCGACTCTCATAGTTTCCCCCTGCAGCTGCCCAGAGCACCCCAGCTTGCCAAGTGAGTCAGCAACCTTAAGAAAGGAACCCAGAATAATCTCCAACTAGACTTTTATAGCACTTTGTTTAAGGAATTATTTGGACAAGTGAACAAATTTAAATATTGTCACTTTTAGATAGTGTTTATGGAGTTCACTCTGAAATTGATTAGTATTGTCACCTTATCTAGGTATGTCTTCCACGTAGGACTGGATAGATGATGCATGGCAACATTTATTGTAGGATCTAATCCTGTCATAATCTTCATTATGCATCTTCTGAGTTTGTAGAAACCGAGCAAAATAAAGGCTTCTCTTTTCCAAATAAAATACCAGAAAACAAGGAAGGTAAGGGTGTAAAATATTAAACTAGAAAAAGCAAATACACCTTTTTAACTCACATATCTGTTCTTTTTAACTCAGTTGTTTGTTTACTACAATCTTGAGTTTTCCAATGTTTACAAAGTGCTATAGAATAAAAATCAACATTGATAACAGTTAACAATAAAATAAACAATTTCTTTTGTTATAGATATGGAGCATACTCTGCGAAGGAGGTCTACACCACCGATGATGTGAACATGCTCATCAGCTATGCTCGAGTGCGAGGGTTCGCATTCTGCTTGAGCTGGACATGCCTGCGCACGAAGGTACTTGCACTAACCCTCCGACAGACTCACAGGTCTCGGTCGTACCCCAAGATGTATTTATTGTCGTATACATATTTTGCGAGTGGTTGGTGTGGCCAGCACTCTAGTACCTTCAAACTAGTTTTTGAGCAGCAATTGATCAGTGTAGATATAAATTACTAAATCACTATTTGAGATACCGCCACTCTCATGAGGGTATTTTAAGGCAAATATGTGGTGAAGGATGAGTGTGATGAGTGGTATGTGAGTTAAGGTGTAGTCTTGTTACAAACTAAGGCTGACTCTTCCTTAGAATGGGTCATTAATTAGCCCAATGACCAATGGAAATACAAGGACCAACAGCTGCGTGACTTCGAACCATGCAGGTGTATGGTCTGAGTAATATGGTCAAAACTTGATGACTTAAAGAAAAATCAATTGATTTAACTTTAAATATCAATTGTTTGATGAATAGAAAAACAATAGTTTTATTTCTTCCACTACTTTTAATGCTGAAATAGTCATAAATAAAGTATAAGCATTGCTCATGTAATACAAAATGTACCATGGCAGGATGGACCAAATGTTGTGCTGCAGAATGAACTAGCTTTGTGGTGCAGTTCTAGCCTTGCGCTAAGATCGGCAAAACTTGCAAGTTTGAATTCAGAATCTCGCTCCAACTCTAAATGTTGCTCTGGAACTAGCTAGAGCTATTTTTATGTTGGTAGCTCCTGCTACTTTTTTCTGGTTGTTTTAGTTGTAATTTGTTACTTTTTTCCAAATCCATTTTTAGTTTTAGTAAGCTAAATTTATAGGAAGGTAGTTTTAGTTTTAGCAACCTGTTCACTTGGGACGCCATAGTATACTCCACATTCCCCAACTCTGGTAAGATGGGAAACTGACTCTTACTACAACTTCTTACTAGCAAAAACCATTCTCCTGGCAGTTAATACTTTCATTGCCATGACACCAACTGAAACATCCACTCTCACTCGCTAGGTAACGGCTGGCAGTGGGGTGCTGCGGAGGGACTGGGGGACTTAGCTGTCTGCGTGAACCAGCAGCCCTGGCGTCAGTTCTGTCTCCAGCCTCCATGTGGACAACTGAACCCGGCCAATCCGAACCTGTACAGTGTACTGCGTGATGTGTTCAAGGACTTCCTCGACTTGCTGCCCCAGGGCGAGGCTGTGCACATGGGAGGCGATGAGGTTTGTATTCTATACTACGTCTTTAAACTATATTAAAAACCTTGTATCAAACCATATTATTTCTTCATTTGTTATGCTCAGTTTTGTGTACTATTAGAACGGCTTTAAGAATTTAAGACAAAATGATGGAGCTATTTTCAACTATAATCTTTGTGACCAGCAATCTTGATATAAGCAATAAAAGTATCCAAGATTCTATTTTATCTTCAAATTTCAACATTAATTTATCTGAAGAAAGGGGTCTATAAATTTGTTTGTACATAAAAAATCCCAAACATTTGAACGATTCTCCAAAAATAAATAAAAAATAAACCAGCCACCCTTTTTAACTATTTGTAATATAGTTGTTTTGAGACATATTAAAACCAGATTAATTCAATTGATGATTGAACATTACCAAACCTCTTGACACCTCAGAACATCAAAATGGTTTAAATAATTAAAAATCCCAATATTTTTTGTTTTAAATAAAAATACTTAAGAAGTCAATATTTGTCCAACAGTTAACCTTTTCAGACTAAAGGAAAAACATACAAATATCCCTTGCGATCTTCCACCATTTGCATGAAAATTTTGAATTAAAAAGTTTTCTTGCTCCAGGTCTACTTCCCGTGTTGGAACCAGTCCGCCCAAGTGACGGAGTGGATGAGGTCCCAAGGCTTGAACTTGACGCAGGCAGATTTCTTCACCGTGTGGGGGGAGATGCACAAGAAGGCACTGAGGATATGGGACGAGGAGGCTGGCAATGAGAAGACCCCGGTGGTACTGTGGACCAGCCACCTCACCGATGCAGGCATCATAGAGCAGCACCTCGACAAGAATAGGTGGGTGGTTGGAATAGAAAATTGCTTTAAAAGGTAAAGAGTTCCAGCTTAATATCAAATTGACCTGAAGTTATGATTGTATAATATTCAAAAAGTTAATGAACACGTCTTCGTCATATTTGAACTCATGATCTGCAAGGCGGCCCGGCCGGCACCCAAGTTGTAGAGCTTTCAGGCGCTACTTTGGCAAAGTGGACTAACTCTTATGTACACTCTATCAACCAGCTTTCCACTTTTTACATTTATATTAATTTATGAAAAAAAAAAACGCGGAGCTCAACATTGTGCTGGTAGTTGAGTGAAACAATCCTCCTTCAACCTGTACGATGTAGGGCTGTTGCATTACTAAAACAGTAAAACATTGAAGAAGGACAGGTCATAATCCGTATAGAATCGTTTTTTGAAAATTTCCATCCTGTAAATACTCAAGGTTTAAACTTGAAAGTCATAACTATCCAGTGTGACAAATTATAGATCTTCAAATATGTCTATTAAAGCTTTAAAAGATGTTAATCAAGAGGAAAAGTAGTTTGAACGCTTTGTTTGGAACTACAGTAATTTTGTTCATCAAGAAAGCATTACAAGGTAGTAAAAGCTAATTCTGTCTTTGGAAAGGAGTTGCGTAGTAAGAAGTATAGAACGATCAACTGTAATGAGAATACTACAGAAAATAGTTGAGAGTCTACAGAAATCCAATGGAATAAAGACAATGATTTGAAGTTTAGTTGTCAATATTCATCACCAAGCACTGTTGCATAACAAGCAGAGTGACCTGCTGAAAAGGAGCAGGAAGGGTGGAAGTGCACTCTATAGTGAGGCAAATGAAAAGGCACCCTCCTCGGTGATAAATTTAGTGATTGAACTAGCCTGTCCTGGATATTAAAAAAAATATGTCTGTAGAGGTTCTATTGTCTGTGGTGATCATTGGTTTTGTGTCTTGCCCAGGTTTGTGATTGAGGCGTGGACGGATGCTTCAGACCCGCTAGCAGAGAGGTTGCTGGGGATGGGCTACCGGGTGATCTTTGCGACGAAGGATGCTTGGTACCTGGACCACGGGTTCTGGGGCCGGACACAGTACCACAACTGGCGCAGAGCGTACGACAACAAGCTGCCGCAGTCCAGAGGCGTGCTTGGAGGAGAGGTACGTACTGTAGACTGTAGAGTCGCTCTTAAATAAAATATTTGTAACCAACATGAACGCAAAAGCTCAACCCCAAAGTATTATCTTTACAATTCGGCTCCCCGGTGAGAATTGTTGATGGCTGGTATCATTAGCTGGTCGGGAAGAAGAAAAAAGGCTTGTGAAAAGGGTGAAAGGCATACATAGATACCTAGATACATACAGTACAGTCTCTAAAATCCAGCCGTTCGCCACTCCGACAAGTCCAGTAATCCGGCGCTGTTATGTAGCCACCTGTTTTCAAGTCTCTACTTGTCTGTAAAGCACATGACGTACGTCATCTGTATTGATTACTTCAGTTCACTGCAGACAGCCAGAGAAAAGTGCATTGTTTATTGCTAATCTGTGCTTCCGTTCAGTGCAGGCCGCGAGATGTTGTAAAAACATAAACATGCTACTTTGACAATAGATAAAAAGTATGTGATTTTAAACAGATTGAAAAGTAATGATAATGTAGCTACTCTATCCAAGGAATTCAACATCAACGGATACAAAATTCATGGACATAAGGAAGAAAAGAATGAAATTGAATCTTTCTTTAAGAGTAATTAATCATCCTCCAACGCAAAAAAGATAATTTCTGGAAAATTTAGTTTTTTTAGTAAACCTCCACTAATCCGGCATTTCCAATAATCCGGCGCTTCCGATCCCGATATAGGGCCGGATTAATGAGATTGTACTGTACTTTTAGTTAGGTAGAAGTTTGTACTCTAGATCTACCTTTCATAGTGTTGATGTAAAACTCTGAAAATCCAAAACAGAAAATTAATTTATTAATTTTTTTTTTGAACTATTCTACCTTAGTATATAATTCAGTTTGACTTTAATGAACTCCTGTTGAGTTTTCAAAACCTTTAACGTTTCCTTCATGTTTATTGTTTTCTTCCGCCGTTGGTCAGGTGGCGATGTGGGGTGAGCTAGTGGACGACAGCAACCTAGACGCGAGAGTGTGGCCCCGCGCAACTGCCGCAGCCGAGAGACTCTGGTCCAACCCGTCTACTGGTAGTACTTACGCAGCAGCGCATCGTGGAGCAGCGTGACAGGCTGGTACTGCGCGGTGTGCGTGCCGAGGCTGTAACGCCACAGTGGTGCGCACACAACGAGGCCAAGTGTGTCGGCTCCTCTAACACGTCATGACGACGGAGGTAATATTGTAAGTGCAATGTAGGTTCTTCAGTACAACTGTAATTAATTTGTCAACAAATTCCATTATAATTTTTGTTTTCAAATTTCATAAATATTTAACTTTTTTTAATATTTAAATTTTAAAGTTTTTAAAATACAATTTGACTATGTTTGACAATTTAAGTTACTTGTTTGAATAGATCTTATTTACAGTTGCTGATTTCTTTTATTAAATTTTGAACTGGAACAGTTTTTTCCAATGTAAATTGGGTGCGTAAAGTTATAAACATTTCTTGTAAATATTTATGGAAATATTTATAACGGTTTTCACTATATGTGCTTTAATTTTGTAAGTTTAATTCTATTATTGTGTAATATTTATTTCTTATTTATAATTTTACTTTAATGTTGAATAAAGTATCCACTGAAATACAATGATGCTTTTTAGTGTTGTACACTTTCAAATCAAATTAAAAAGTTTTAACATGAAATAATGAATGTAAAGTACTTTTGGATTTCCAAATAAAAGCCAATAAACCAGAACAAGTAAAAAACGTTTAGTTACTAAAATATGATTGATAACATTTTAAATGAGTGCTTACTAAAATATATCAAACAAATAATGCTGCAACATCAGAACTATTAAAATACAACAAATTATTAAAAAGGCTAACATGAATCTCAAGATTTTAGATTTAGCTAAAACAGAAATGACATAAACCTTTAATAAGGGAAGGAAAAGCAAAATTTATGAAGTAAAAAGGTTTACAATGTCAAAATAGAGAGTACATTTTATTTTTATGGCACAAAGAATTTTCAGTCTTACATTTCATGGTAACGTTATGTCTTTTACAAACAATTTAACAGTACAATATCAATACTCGATAAAAACTAATCAAAGAACTGTATGTAAAGGGACACTATAAAAGTTTCACCTTGAATATGTTATTAAATCAAATCTTATTTTGGCTTTAAAATTTTCTAGAATGTTCAGTTTTCTTATTTGTAGGATACATAATAAATGTCTTTTTTATAGAAATACATCATTGTAAAGAGCAAAACTTCTTGACGACCATGTTTATACATGTTAGAAGTCAGCAGTTATTTGGGCAGTTTGGTGCGGTTTGTGTGGTTCTGCAGTGATTTGCGTAACACTGCTACTGCGAACTCAGCATCTTCCTTGGTGATACACATCGGCGGCTTCATACGAATCACCTACACAACACAGACAAATTCAATGAAACAATTGTTTAGATTATTGAGATTTTCTCAAACCTAATTACAATCCTGTGAAGTTAGTCTTTGGTTGGTCTACAGAGAACATGCTGAGAGAACTAACTAACGCTTTGGAAGTAGAATTATAAAAGTGTCGAGATTTGAGGAAAGTTTTTAAAAGTAAAACACCTCCCAAAAATGAAGGAAAAACTGTATTTAGACAAGATGGAGTATAGGCTGTTCATCACATTTGGAGATCTAGAGGTGTTGAAAAAATTGATGATGAAAATATATTTACAATAATATTGTGATATTTAGCCAATACCATTGTGTAACTACAAAGGCCTGACCCCAAGAAAGGATAAAAAAGGTCAGAACCCCACAACAGTTATGAAAGTTTCTTAAATTTAAACCAACAGCCCAAAGCGCCTCTCTTGCCTTAAAATGTTTCAAAATTGTAAATTTAATCTTGAAAGCACCATAGTTGTTTTGCATTACTCAAGCCTCTTTTCACACAAAATTGTATCAAACATTGCAAAATAATGTTTTGCAAACAAAAAAATGTTCTAGACATGGACTTTAATACTCAGAAACTTGTATAGATAAGTCATTGCTCCTGAAATTATTTCCTGAGAACAACCTCATTGTTTAAAAATATTTTGACAGTATTCATCAAAAACTGTAATGTCTGAAAATATTGGTCTTAAAATCTCCTGTCTCAAGACTGATGGATTAAAATTTAAAAGATCAAAGTAGTGCTTACATTGGCCATCAGACCACCTAAATGAGAAGCAAACCCATGTCCTTGCAGTCTTCAAAGATATCGGCAAAGTGTTTGTTTCCAAGAGGGTTCTTGGTTTCCTTGTCCGTGATCAACTCAACTCCTGGAACCATTTGTTGTTTGTGTTAACACATTGAATGTATTCAAATTCATCAGTGTACAGTTAGATGAATAGGCAATGTGTGTATCTGCTTTATGGGTACAGAAAGATTTAATACATGAAATTTTACTGAAATTTACTCTTGAGAAAAATAGCAAAATCATTCAAAATTGTATGATCTTCAGCTACAAGGAAGAAATCTAAATGAACTCAGTCTTACTTTGCTCTGGCAATGGTTCTCCTTTTCTGAAACTTATGGAGCTAAAACCAACTTGTACATGAAAATCATTACTAGGAGAGATCTTCTTATTGTTGTTATATAATTGATAAAAAGCTCTGTCTTCTAAAGAAATCCAATGCTTTTGTAAAGGTTAATACACTTTTTGGTTGGTTTTCTTGGGGTCACTTGTATCTGTGAGTTGTCAATTGAAGGGCTATCAAAGGAAGTGTTTGAAGGTGTACCAACCCCCACCCCCCGCCACAGCAAGAACCAGTGTATTAAATACACCCTTTTTCAAGATAATTTCCTATTCTTACACTCTTAGTAATTATCCATTTAGTGTTATTCAACTAATGTTATTTAAACAGCAAGGAGCAAGCTCAAAATTCCTCCTTGGAAAATTTAAAAATTTTATCTTCCAAAAGAGCAGTTTTAACACAATTCTGACCCAAGAACCATCCTTTTTAACTAACAAAATACTGTGCAATTTCGTAGCACATCAGGTATTATTGTTTCAAATTTCTGAGGGATAGTCATGACTCCTCTACGTGTCCGTCACTGAGGGTACTCACCAATCATGAGTCCCTTGCCCCTGACATCGCCCACACACTGGAACTCGTCCCTCAGTTGAGCCAGCAGGTTGAGCAAGTACGTGCCCACCCGAGCCGAGTTCTCCTGGAGCCCTTCCTCGTCAATCACCTTCAGCAAGAGGTCAAGTTGTCTTATTTAACGATAAAAAATTAGGACTGCAGATTACATTTACTTAATAAATATAGCGTTATTTCTTGGCAACAAAGCCATAAACTTAGGGTAACTTTGTCAATTCTTCTCAGTAGAGTTAAGCCATCACATATTAAATAACTAAATCACTATTTGAGATGCCGACCACTCTCATGAGGGTATTTTAAGGCAAATATGTGGTGAAGGATGAGTGTGATAGTGGTAGTAATGAGTTATGAGGTGTAGTCTTGTTACAAACTAAGGCCGACTCTTCCTTAGAATGGGTCATTAATTAATAGCCAATGACCAATGGAAATACAAGGACGGCTGCGTGACTTCGAACCAAGGTGATGGTCTGATATGTCTTAACGATGGTGGGAGTTGATGCGGGTATCATCAGATGATCACTGAGACTATCTGAGCCGCTTTAGACCTATATCATCCTCAAAACCTGACCTCCATGAAGCTGGATTACAGGACCACGCCACGAGTCCCAGTCCATAAAATTCCACATTAAATTTAATAAAAACATCAACCACATTCGAGCAAAAGGTCAACAGTACCAGTAATAATTGAGTAAAGTTGGAGATAAACTTCTCTGTAAGAACATTCAGGTTGAGCTTTAAAAATAACATAAGACGCAAAGTGAAATAATAAAAAACAAACTTGAAAAACTTTTTCTAGATAAAAAAGCCACCTTTAAAATTTTTAAACCCAATGATTACTTGTATTGTGTTGAAATTTCACTTACAGTTGAAGTTTTAAAGTTTGTGCAAGATTTCAAATTTCAACTTATCTTTTTTAATTTCAGAATTTTGCCATATCATATTATAAATACAGCATAATTGTCCAATACAGTAAAATGTATTTTGTATGTCATCAACACATCAATGATTTTTCTAATAACTAAAATTTTCCATTAGGGTATCTCCAACACTATTTTATTTTCTGTAATTCCTCCAAAATATCAAATTCTTTTGTTTGAAGTTTGTTGTCATTGATGGCAGAATTTCAGAATATGAAATATCATCACGAACATTGTTAGTAAACAAGAAGAAGTTTTGGGAACGTTCACAATAATATTCCAAACTGTACAAAACTAGAGACTGCGTCACCTGAAGCACAGCTTTGCCGACAGCGCAGGCTATCGGGTTGCCGCCGTATGTGTTGAAGTGCAGTGCTTGCGTCAGTGCCTCGGCTATACGAGGTGTCGTCACTACCGCTGCCAGCGGATAGCCGTTACCGATGCCCTTGGCCAAGGTGACGATGTCGGGCACCACGCCGTGAGCCTCGAACCCCCAGTAGTGACTGCCCAGGCGGCCGAACCCTGTTTGTACCTGTAGTAGTGGGAGGAAAACAAAGAAATTAGTGAAGACAACTTTGTTTTTGACAAGGTTTTACCGTTTGTGTCTAGGTCACAACTCATAGACTAGTATTTCTCCTTTACACCTTAGAACGCATAATAGTTATACTCTACATAGAACTTAACATAAAATAATTTATCAGTTGTTTTAATTTTTTAACTTTGAACGTGACAACATTTAAAACTTCGACACATTTTATTGTTTTACTCTGATGATGCCTAATACTTGGCTACCTAAGAAAATTGAAGATGTCAAAGTCTGACTTTCCCTTGGGAAAGTGTAAGAGAGGAAGATCAAGAAAGAAATGGGAGGAGAAAGTGGAAGACGCTCTGCGGGAGAGAGGCAGCTCAATGCGAGAGGCCCTGCCAATCCAAACAGATTACGCAACTGTGCGCAGATCCAAAGTTGTGGAAGCACCTTGTAACCTTAACACCAACTGGTGGAAGAGGACAGGATTAAGTAAATAAATTACTGTGATGATTATGTCCCGCACAGCACAAGCATATCCCCAGGAAACGCTGAGGAAATCCCCCAGGGATATTGTAGATATCCTGAGGAGATCCTGCTATATCCGTGGAATGTCCCGGGGAAATCCTTGACAGATCCCTACGTCCGCTTAAAAGCGTATCCCTAGGATATACTCAAAGGCTATCCTTATATCCACAAAAGATATCCCAAGGGCATCATGAGGAAATCCTGCTATACCCTAGGGATTTCCTTGGGAGGTCCTCAACAGATTCCTATGTTTTTTTTTGTGGCAATTTTCTAGTTTTGTACACTAGGGTACGTCTGGCGGATATACGTAGGGTTTGTCTTGAACTCTGACTTTGTTACTTTGGAAAAATTCGATAGAAACTTATTGGAATATTCTTAGGATATTCGAAAATTCCAGGATGACCTAGGGACATTGAGGATCTAGTAGGGATATCCGTGGGATATCCTGTGCTGTGTGAGGTACAAAACTACAGTTTAGCTAACAGATACAATTGTGAAGAATCAAAGAAACCCCTCAAACAAATAGGGGTTCTATTCAGTTCAGTCAACATCGTTTCTTTTGTTCCTCTCATAACCAAACATTTGGACTTTTGATTAAACTTCAAGCAAGAAAACCAATAATGCTGTTTAAAAACGATTAAATGGGCACAAAGTATATACAGTGCATCCACCTGAAAGTATAGCCAGTGGAAAAAAGGTCAAACACACTTCAACTAGATTTTTGGAAACAGGTCACTCCAGCCAGTAGGTCTACTCTTGTTGAGACAGTATAAAACTCTCACCTCGTCAGCGATACAAACTCCTCCGTTACTTCTCACGAGCTCATAAGCCTTCTTCATGAAACCTTTTGGATATTGAACAACCCCTCCAACCCCCTGTAACATTAACAAACTTCCATTTGTAGTCTCTAAAACTAAAAGAATGTGATAGACTGGTTTCTACCTTGGTAGGTAAATGTTTGAGATTATTAATATTACAAAACTAACAGGTATCAAAGTTTCTTAGCTTTCAACACCCATTGTGTACTTTTCACTTGCAGGTTTTAAAAAATTTGAGGAAGAACTTTAAGTTCAATTTTATTCAAACTCCTGCAAAAATCTTCTTTGTTCTGAGACTAAAAATGTAGACGTGTGGTTGATTTGATGTTCTTTTAAAAGGTTGCTGTTTTGTTTGTGCCTAGTAGGGATGAAGAAATCCTTCATTCATGCGTAGCGTTTAATGTTGGCTTTCTTTTATTTCTAAATGGTAACCATTTGTTGGTTTTACTTTAGTTTATCAAAATGAATTATTTGTTTGTTTGTAAAATCCTCATTGAGTAAATCAAATCTTTGCTTATCAAACAATTAGCTGACCCTGACCTCCCAGTTTGACGTTATTCACTCAAACCAATGAAACACTATTACGACTGCTGAGTTATCATGAGTCAATGACATGAAACTTATTAGCGAGCTAAAATAACCAAGCTCTATCTTTAGTTTTTGTACTGAAATGATGATCTCAATAAAATGATTACTTTGTAACATGAAAACAAATAGATTATTGTAAAACCATTATAGACTCTAATTCATTATAGTTTCTTGTTAACTACAATCTACTGTATAAAATGATATCCAGTAGTAAATAAAGAAATTTACAAACTGCTAGCTTCAGCGTCCAAAGGTTTTACGTTTAATTGTTTTCCATATAGTGTTTTGTTACTTTTATCTCTAGACGTTTAAAACCTTTGTCTCTCCCAGTGATTTGATCAGCTGATGAGACAGAGACAGATGATTTTGACTACAGCCTCCGTTTTACTTCTTGACAAGGTCACGTACCATAGTGCAACAACAACACAACCGTAAAAAGCTCTTGCCAGAAAGAGGCAGCGATGAACCTGAATTTACTGTTCACCTGTTCTGTTGTTCAGTAGTAGTGATCCGTTGCCTGGTAAACACAAACCAAACAATTATTGGTTAACCACCTTGAGTGCCAGGCTACAGTTTCCTAGTTAGCAGTTTCTGCCCTGCCCCCTCCGCCCATCGCAATCACCTGTTTGCAGCAACTGCGCAGCAAGCACAACATCGCCATTCTTAAGAGAACTGAAGTATGTGCGTATTTTGAAAGCTGTTGCGAAGACGCGATAAATGGCGTCGGCGATGTTGCTGGATTGCATCGGCAACACTCATCGTCAACAAAATCTGCCAATATTTGGTCTGCAACTCGGTGTAAGCCGGCTACGGTTGTAATATGAAAGTTAACTTCGATTTTTCTCTATTTATTATAATATCTCAACGGAAGATCTTGAATTGTCGAATTTCAGAGTTTAAGCTCTTTCAACCACAATAAGGAAAAACTGGAAAACTCAGTGTTGAAATCATACCTGACAGTGGTCAGGAGAGCAGCTGCACTGTCTGTCTGTCTGCACGGGAGAGTCTCGGCAGTGCTTGCCTCCCCACCAGCCTCGGTATACGTCCGGGTGCATTGCCTGCAACATACAACGGACACATTAACCCGAGTCTAGCGGCATCGTAGCAAGATGCAGCCGTTGATTCCTGCATACTCTAACAAAAAGCATAGGATCTAGATTGAATTGTGCTTGTCTTTTCTCTGCAATATGGTGACTATATTTTAGTAATAGCAACCACACAGCAGCAGTTACTGCAGTGCACAGCTGGTGCTTTAGTAAGGCTGTCACGGGGAAACAGTTACTTAAACAAGGCTTAGATCCGAATCGGGTTAAAAGACCAAAACTGTACTTTATCAAGCATTTATTATTTTTAATTTAACTTTGAGAAAAACTGTTTAACAAAATAGATTTATACATTAATTTGTAGTTTTTTAGATTTGAAAATTTTCTGTTTGTTTAATAAATGTAAACTGTAAGTTAGCTGAGTGAAAGGAAAATTTTAGCTCATAAGAATGAGGATTGCCATACATTTCATGTAAAAAATGTTATTGCAACAAAATACGTCTAGTTGTTTATTTATTTATAATAATTATTAATGTCAAAAAGATTCTGAATCAATTTGACTAAATGGAACAACAACCATTCAATGAAACAAATAGACAGCAAGCAATAGATCTAATTGTACCAATTATCTAGATCCTGGCCTTCTACTACTAGTGCATTTCATCAGCATTCCAGTGTCATCAATGTCAACTTAAAACTATCAAACTGTTATGAACAAAGCTACTACTAAATTATTTTGTTTTACATTATCTATTAGTTTTCTTATCATTTTCCAAAATTTGATTGATTGTCTCAAAGATTTTCTTCTCTTAATAATCTTACCTTTTGCATTTGATTATGTGGGTTTAAATTTTGCAGTTACAGTGAAATTGAAATCTGTAATTGAAACCGTTTTAATTGAAGTATCATTTACCCAAAATGACCAAAAGTTTATAACAATTATTATGAATTAACCTTCTTTAGTATTTTAAAATAAACCAACATTTTTGGGTTCCTGGAAAACTGTTTTGTGCTAATGACACCCATATACATAATATAATAGTTTATTGACCATAAAATATTTCATACAAATAGAAGAGCATATACAATTTTACAAGGTTTCTGTAACTAAGAAAAATTGAGTAAAAAACATAATGTGTTCATTTATTTTCATTGTTAATTGCTTACGTATCACACTAATAACTTGGCTTCATACTAAAATGTCACTAAATCACTATTTGAGTATGCCGACCACTCTCATGAGGGGTATTTTAAGGCCAATATGTGGTGAGATGAGTGTGATGGTTGTTAGTAATGAGTTATGGCGTGTGATCTTGTATTGCTAAACTAGGTGACTGTTCCTTAGAATGGATCATTAATTAATAGCCCAATGACCAATGGAAATACTGCTGTGAAAAATAGTACTACCAATAAATGCTGTGAAAAATAGTTGGTACGCTAAATTCTTTAAAACTTTCAGGTGGCACACAGGTGGCCAAAGGTCAAGCACCCTTGATTTAAAGAGACAACTTTTGTTTGACCATTGTACAAACAAGATCTCGGCTACAAAGTGTCTGTCACGGAGTATAAATAATTGAACACTCCAATGTTCTTCACGCATCTGATCTGCATGATTGTGCTTCAAGGTCGCACATGGCCGGCTTTGTTTACATCACATAAACCGGTTTCTTAACAGTCTGATCTTGTTGCTAACAAGTACAGAAATAACCTAGGAAATGTGTGATCACTTAACTTAAGCACTAGTCATGATGGCTTGTTCAATAATACTTAAAGCTAGGTCTTTTCCGATTGAATAGATTTTTAACAAATTTGGTTAGTAAGCTTAATTTTACTAGGTGAAATGTGAAAAAATGAAGAAGTTAATAAACATTATCCTGATAAATACCCATTTTTACTCACATGTCCAAGCAAAAACAGGGGTCTGGAGAGATCTGAAAATTTACATTTTGAGACCCAGTTATATGGGAGTATTGGGGGGTTTAGTGGATCTCTAAAAGAGCCCATAAAAAGCCAGGCATTGTCCCTCAAGAAAAATTTGGAAATGTACTTTGAAGCCGTTTTAGAGAATTTAAATCTTGTTGATCTTGGTAGCAATAGGTTGCCGCTTCCCAAAATTCCCAGCAATAGCCGAGGGTCAACCTAAAAAACGTGAGAAATGTATACGAAAAATATTGCATTTGAAGGCCCTCTTTGAGAATTTTAGTTATTTTAGATATTGGTGTCAGGTTCTTTATACCTTCTTTCGTTGCACCTATGCTCAGACTCACTCTATCTATCTTATCCTAACTAATCTGAAGGTATTTAAAAACCAAAGATAATTAAATACTACAAGTAATTAATTATGTATCACTTTTTCAAGTTTCTTTCTTAAAAACACTTCCTCAATAAATAGGGTAAATGTTGAGAGCCCGGACTACAGCGCCACACTTTGTGCGTGATACTCACATGGTGTATACCTTGCATGACCGGGATCTCAAACCGCCAGGTGGAGTGAGCAGTGAGACCCATCACCGAGCAACTCATGCCGTGGTAAGCGTTGCGGAAAGCGATGACATCGTAGTTCCTAGTGTGAGTGCGAGCTAGCAACATCGCCAAGTCGTTGGCTTCCGTCCACTGTTCACTAGGTACACCACCTGCAAATAAATACATTATTATATGTATAAAACCAACACTACACTGTTATTTTCAGTGGCAGATTCTTTATTCCCATCACAGGTGGCGGTTTATCACTACTACCTCTTGATTTGTTAGGTGGTTGATGATAAAAGTAGCAGTGCTTTTTAGTTTAAGTGCCGTCGTGTTACATTCAAGCAATTATTCAGCCTGAATCCAACTGATTCCTTCCGCTACATTTAGGGCTAAAATGAAAATAAGCCTCACATGTGCAGCAAAACACCTCAAGTTAAAGTTACCATCTCGCTCGGGATCACAATGCTCAATGTTCCATGCTGATTGTTTAAGAGTTTTTCGCTCTAATAATGGTCTTGACAAAAAAATTTAAACTGTCAATTTGAATCCTCATTTTTCTCTGCGTAAAAGTTGTCAAGAGATAAAGAATACATTATTAGATATACAAAGGTTCAACATTAAACTATTTTAAAATATTTCTTTCTGTCAACCACGGGACAAGTTAATCAAAACTAAGTACAGTACCTACTTTTAAAGCATGATTAAAATACATTAAGCACTAATGTCTATAAGCTCTAAAGTAGGAGATGTTCAGTACCTTGAGTTTTCCAGGGAATTTAGCAACCAGTTGTTCAGTGTATTCGTAGATTTGATTGTGCATGTAAATGTTTGTGGTGTGCCACAGCTTTTCCATCTGTTTCTTTGCTGCTTCGTTGATTTTCCTAAACAAATGAAAATTAGTAAAATAGTATTTTAAAACTATGAACTGACTCAAAACAGTACCAACCAGTAGAGAACATTGTTGGTACTGAGGAGGTCAGTACCTACGAATACGATCACTCAGTACCACCACTACTGCGAAACAAACAATTCTTTAGAATAGAATAGTTTAGCAGTCCATGAGACCGGTTTTTTGTGTCTTAAAGTGAATTAAACGTCTGCCTCAGTGGTCACCTTAGAAGAGAGGGCTGAATTCGTCCGCTCAAAGAATACGACACTGTTCACGTAACAGCTGGCAAAACAGCGGGCTTGCAAGGGTCTACGCCGGCCCCTTTTTCATATTTTAAAATAATCTTTATAATATGCGCAATGTATTAGGTACAATTATTAATTAAAGTTTGAACTCAAACAATTCAATAAACTTTTTTATTTTGGGTGAGGACTTTCAGAAACGATGTTTCTATCTTGTTGGTGTTTGGTCCGAAGACAGAAACATCGTTTCTGAAAGGCCTCATCCAGAAATAAAAAAGTGTTTTGGATTGTTTGAGTTCAAACTTTAATTAATAATCTTTATAATATTTAAAAACTACTAATATATTAGAAATATATTTAGAAACTATGGAAGATTTCTGACATGGATATAGAGCCTGATTTTTCATAAGTGGTTTAACATTTTCACCAATAAAGATTGAAATTGTCCAAGTTTTTATGTTTTTAACTCCATTTTGTTCACTAAACTATCATCATTTCCACACTGCACCAGGTACTCCTTACCCTAAATAACGAGTTTGACAAGAACATATATATAGTGTAGTTAATATAAAATAATCTAAACGAACCCTGCAGCATAATGCTCTGCTACAATTCTGCACCTCCTTGCCCTAAGCCAGCGAGGGGGTGACAGGAAGAAACATATATTCACAAATTATTAAAGTTAACATAAAAATAGTTATAAACGAGCATTGAACCGTTAGACCGTTGTTAAGAATGTATATCGTCTTAGCCAACAAAGAGTGATTTAATGTTAATGCCAATTTACAGTAACATAAATATGTATAGAACAATTTAAGTGCTGGCTTACACAACTTTCTAAACAGGGAAAATGACACAATGGCGACTTGCAAGAAATATTATATTATCTAAATTTATACAGGAAAATGTGCGTTCGTCGCGAATTACTAAAAGAAACATGTTTGGAATGGTTCAAAGCCCTAGGCGAAAAAAGACTTAAAACATAATTAGATTTAATACTTAAGTGAAAAGTTGAAGACAGCTTCTTACTGCAAGGGCCTCAACACACACTTTCTTGAGATTGAAATCGCGTTGTCACGACTGGACTCTTTTCCCTAATGCGCTGTGTTCTGATTACTTGCTTACTTGAATATGGTTGGATTAATTTGTATGTCCGGACTTGAGTGGAAATTCTTTACTCTATAAACGTGTTAGAAAACTCCACTAGTTTCCAAATATTATACATGTTTATTAATGTAAAAAATAGGTTGAAAGGTGAAAATTGGGCCGTTGTAAACCCTTGCATTGTAGCGTACTGACTGAGTTGCCCTTTATAATATTCAGATGTACTCACGGATGACAGTGCCCCACGCTGACGGTGACGATGCCACCGAACATGTCCAGGTATCGGTTGCCGTGATTGTCGTACAAGTACTGTCCACGTCCCTCGTGAATCAACAGAGACTGTTTGTAATACTGACGGATACATTGCACCACGTGTTGCTTCTTCACCTCTTCACATTTCTCCTTCGATGGTCCCTGCGAAACAATTAACCTGTTTTCTGATAATTTAGAATTTTATAAAAGAAACCCCCGTGTAGGGTCACTATTAATCCAAAACTGCAAAATAACTTAAATGAACAAAGTTTTAACTATTAACAAAACTATTAAAAATGAATTAAAATTGTTTCTAGATAATAGAAAATTTGTGAGTATCTTAAGAGTTGGATTCAAAGTTTTTGACTTGAATAATTGAACTTTTTAAATTTTCTTTATACAAGTGTTTAACTTGTTGTTAATAACTTTATTCTATAGTTATGATATCCTATTTTTATATATGTACTGTAGAAAGAATACAAATGTTTTGTTCTTAAATATTAATTGTTGATAAAATGTTTACACTATTTATCGTTCCAAATGTACTAAATTGCAAATAAAGATATTCCGGCACTGTACTAGTGTCGATGTGTTAGCCTTTTCCATAATTTTACGTGTTATTATCAACACGTAACTTCAGTGACTTTATATGAAATCATGTGTTTGTTTGTAGCGCAATTAAACTCATTTTCAGGAACCAGTGTATAAACTACTTCACTTTTTAAGATAATGTACCCTGTCTTTAACCATATTCCCAGTAATCCAAAATGTTTGGTTACTTCGCAAAGTTCAGGAACCTTTGGGTATTTAAAGACAAGAAGGAGGTCTGCAGCTCCTTCCCCGGAAAAACTGTACTTTTCAAAAGAGAACTTCAGCAAACTATTCAGATCCATAAAACTTCCCATACATATTATGCAAACCGCAATAGCTCAGAGTTAAATATTTTTTTATTTTGTTGGTGAAATCATGACCTACTTCCTTTGATCTGCCACTGGTTCCTCGTAAGGTCCAATAAAAATATGTCATAGAAAAAAAAAATGTAGTTAAAAATCAAATAAAACTCAATTTTACCTCATAAGTGTTAGGAATGTAGTTGAATTCTGGTAGTTTAGGAATATTTGACTTTCTATCATATTTAATTGCTGCAGCCGTTGACGCATGTTTTTGATTAGTGGAAGATTCCAATCTGCAAGCTGAACAAACATTTTCATGACAAAACACGGAATTTCATTGGGCTAATTTAACTCTTAAATGTTGTCCATCAATAATTTTTTAGCTCCTAGCAAATTCACAACACATTTTTAGGTTTTATTTTTCACAGGAAAAAAAAGAAAAGATGTAAAATGTAAAATAATTGATTTTTTCATGTGAAAATGTAACGTGAAGAATGTTTAAAAATTAACTTCTTCTGTTTTGTTTTTGTATTTTTCAACATTTTCTTATTAATTTGTATTCATTACTTTAAAATGCTTATTTAATTTATTCCACCCACTAAACAAATCGTTATACTGAATTTTTTTAGCAAATCTCAATTAAATGAACAATAAAAATAAATAATAAGACAATGAACAATAAATTATTTGTGCGTTTTCTGGGCTTTTCATGTTTTGGGACAGTTATTTTACAAATAGATTACTAATTCCAAAATGTTTGCAACATCTTAGCAGATAACATAATGTAAGCTTACTCGTTATTGCTGTTAACAATATTGAATATTTGACATAATTAGTATTAGACCAAGGGAAAACCAAAAACTTACCAGTAGAAAACGATCTGACAGCTAAGTTTAATTGACATTTCATTGTCAAAGCTGTTGTTGCAACATGAAACTATACAGAAAAAGAATCACTATGTGTAAGGCCTGTTTCGAATTGATAATGTAGACTAACAAAACAACGCGGCAGGAACTCACTGATACGACCGCAGTCACTGAGCTGTCTAACACAAGATAACATAAACAAACTAATGTCTGGAAGGGAAGCCACGCCCAGTTGCCCGAAGTGGTCACCGGCTCGGTTATAAATGGCTAGCCGGGGGGCATACAAATGCCTGATGCGCCACGCTCTCAACGCATGAACGATTTGTTTATAGTTCAAAGGTCAATCTCAAGGTTAAGTGACGGCAACTATACAAGTTGGACACTTTTGTTGTGGATTTACATAGCTATTGAAATTCAAACAGCCGCGCTATTGTCCGTCAGCTGGTTTAAAAACCAAATCAGCTGGCTGTCACCAAAACCCACAGAGTACAGCTGCACCTAGATTTTATTACTCTGACAAATAAAATGCCAAACAAAAATAATATTTAGTCAGACAGTCAGTCACACTTACACAGTCATGGCTGATAGCGATGGGAAGGGCAGTGGAAATGATAATTTTCAAAGGAATAATTCTAGATCAAACAATGAAGATGATAATGCCGACGATGAAAATGCACCAGGAGCTTGTATAGGCCCAGATATTGGATTAGGAAATATTCGCCAAGTTAGAAGATCGTCTACAGAAAATGGACTAGCAGGTTAGGTTTCATCAATGTCTTTGCTATCTAAGCCTAGGTATTATCTTGTTTGTAATTTTTAAGCATGTTCAATTCCTTCAAGAGACGCTCAGCTACTCGTTGTATTAGACTACACTTAATGTCCGAGGAATCTAGGTAAAGATAAGTTGTTGGTTGAAAGTGGCCTGATCATTGACTTTAGCTCATTCTAGGCCATGCCAAAGAAATTACCAAAATGTGTGTTGGTTAAAATAAGACAGAGTTGAAAACAATGTTTTAAAATAGGCTGAGTTTTCAAAACTCTCAGCGACCCTCCTGTATTCAACAAAAATAATCCTCTGTAATTAGGCTTAAGTGATAATTATTAATAAGGCCTACTTGTTAGGAAGCTAGGTTTAACTAATTACATGACAGTGGGTTGAGTGAGAACAGACATTTTTGAGTCAGTGGCAAGCGTAGCCCAAAATTTATTTATATAATTAGCCCTCACACGATGAGTTCTCAGTACAGCGAAATAAATATTATCTGGGACTCTTATTTAGCGAATAACATTGACTTTCAACTCTTATTTAGCGAATAACATTGACTTTCAACTCTTATTTAGCGAATAACATTGACTTTCAAGCAAAATTGAAAAGCAGTGTTAAGTCTTCGCTAAATGACTTAAGTTCTTAGCACTTGAACCTCTTACACATGAAATTTAGATTACAAGTAATTTTTTAAGGCATTGTAGTGTGTTTATGATTAAGCTTCCAACCTGAATGTAACTTCAGTTTTTATTAAAAGTTGAATTTTCATTCTAGGATTCATAGCAAACCATATTCAGAAGATAAATCACTATTTGAGATGCCGACCACTCTCATGAGGGTATTTTAGGCAAATATGTGGTGAAGGATGAGTGTGATGAGTGGATACTTGTGTTTCAAATTCAATTGTCGTTTGAAAGCTTCTATAATAATTTCCAAAGCGATTAAATTCCTTCCCTTTCTTTACAGGTTCAAGTTCTAGCAATGACCCGCCTCGACGAGAAGAAAATCCGTTCTCGTTCAAACACTTTCTTAACCAAAATGCTGGGTCCGGGAGAGGGGGAGCCCGGCCGAAGGTGTACCCGGCCAAGTCCCCGACCTCTCCCCGCCTCATCTCCAATCCGGAGCTGACCTCAGGACTCCCGGACTTTGTACAGGACCATCTTGTGATAGAGCAGTGCTACTTGAGTCAAAACCAGCCTGCGCAACAGCTCTCAGTCGATATGAACAATCTGGCTGAGTTCGGTTTGGAGTAAGTATTTGTCAAACTTAACTTGTCAAGGGTTTTTTATCATATTGTGTTTTAAAATGCATACTTTGGTGGTTGATCGTGTGAAATTGTTCAACTAACGATAGGTTGAACAGTACCGACCTAAATCACTAAATCACTATTTGAGATGCCGACCACTCTCTTGAGGGTATTTTAAGGCAAATATGTGGTGAAGGATGAGTGTGATGAGTGGTAGTAATGAATTAAGAGGTGTAGTCTTGTTACAAACTAAGGCCGACTCTTCCTTAGAATGGGTCATTAAAATTAGCCCAATGACCAATGGAAATACAAGGACCAACGGCTTCGAACCACGCGGTGATGGTCTGATATGTCTAAACGATGGTGGGAGTTGATGCGGGTATCATCAGATGATCACTGAGACTATCTGAGCCACTTTAGACCTACCAACATACGAAGCAGAACAACATGTGACACTGCCACAGAATAGGTGGTAAGCTTGCTGAAGAATTAGTCCCGATGTTAGCCAGATCTGCTCACGATTTCCTTATCTTTCACGCTATTGGCTACCTTGCAAGATTCATGGTTACTCCCAACTGTCCTATTTGGACTTGTAATTGTCAAGCCTGCAGGGCATTAATCTAGCGCTCCAACAGTGTTTCTAACAAACAAAATCTTTGCAGACCTCCAAACGACAACTGGAACCCAGGCCAGGGTGAGCTGCCATTTGACTTGACAGCGTCTCCGACGCGAGGAGACCCCCCGCGGGTACCTCTGGACCTGCCGTTTGACCTACCCGGTGGCGAGGGTGCCCAGTCCACCAGCCTGCCCGACTTCCTGTCCGATGGACCGATACACAGTGGGCGCCGACCCGACACGGGCCAACCTCCCAGTGAACCCAGCAGCCCAGTCGTATCTCCCGCCCACGCTCATCTACAGTCGGTAAGTAGTGCCAGTGGAAGTAAATGGTGAACAATTCTGTTACGCAATTCCTAGAGTCGACTCTATTTGAGTAATCTAGAGAGTCAAAAGAATAGAAAGTCCAGAAATGACATCAACCTTGTCTCTGTGTTGAAAGTCCTGATATGGCCCAACTCAATGCAACAATCATTGTCGGAATTGGCGTTCACAATTTGCACACAGGTTTAAACTACATACCTGTGGAAAATGCTACAAAGGTATTTTTGAAAGTCTTGTATTAGTTTAATTCATTTGGTAAATTCTTTGTTGGTTATTTTGCAGTTACAAATTGAGAACGAGAGGTTAAGAAGAGAGCAAGAGGTTTTGAGGCAACAACTTTCCAGCCAAATAAGAAGGTAAAAGCCATTGTCTAAGGTTATAAAATAATAATAGTTAAATATTTACTCGTCTCCTTGACAACCTAAATTTGCCCAAACCTGTTTAAAGGGTTAAACATTTGTACTTTTATAGTTGTTACTTGCATTTTGTTGCTATGGAAATAATATTAATTCATTTCATAGTAAGTCTTTGTGCTGTTAACACTATGAATTGCTTGCTATCACCGTTTAAAACTCTTTTTGAGTGTTTTTGGAGTATTGAGGAAGTGGAAGAAGAACAGGGCCCTCCCCCCCTGAAACCGTTCAAAGTGGATTGGTCCGAACTGTATGAAAATTTTGTGGAATCGGAAATGAGACTTCTGTACACCCCCTACGTTGAGAACATGAAAGAAATCCCGAACCCAGAGAAGAAAAAGTTTATAGTGACTGAAGAAGAGCTTAGAAATAATCTGATATGGAAAAGATGGCGTGAGTTTATGAAAGTGAAAATTATTCTTTAATTTGTTTTCATGAAAATTTGAACTCAAAATTTATGGACAAATATTGTTACCAAATTACCAATAACCAAATTCCGAGGAGACAACCTCGTTAAAAAACATGATTCGGCCTATCACAGTCAAAATTCTCTGTCAGTCTCAAACATCTGGAGCATGTATTTGAACAGATGACAAGGGAAGCGTGAGACTTGAAGAAGACTGGACTGGCAAAGATCGACTGTTGAGGCTAAGTGAAGTGTGTGAGAGATTTAAGGGGAGGTGATAGAATGGAGGAATGATCGGAAGATGGAGAAGAAAGTGAATTTAAGAAGAAAACCACAGAACCGATACCGCAGAATATCTACAAGGAAACTCTTTCCTATTTATTATGAAATAAAATACAGATCCATTTGTTTGAACGGTATTTTATGTGTTTGATTTGTTAAATGTAAAGTACATGTAAGATGACTGATGAGGGGAAGGTTGGGCTGGTAATATTTGTTAAAGGGTGTTTTCATTGTAATAAGAAGTAAAAGGTTCACTCTGCAAGTAGAGCTATTCTGACGTTCAAAATGTACAATAGAGATTAATTTTAAACCTTACATGTGAAACTAAAAAGGTACCATTTTAGTTATTTGTTTTTTTTTTCGTCAGTGAACATTTTTCATCGTAATGTCAAGAAATGCAGTAGGGCTATTTTGAGGTAAAGAACAGTAATTTGTAGTCAACCAGTTTAGGGGTCCTTTCAGATCTTAGGAAAGGCATATCTTCTCAGCCACTACTGGGTGAGGCAGAAAAACCGGACATTTTTAAAACAGCTAGTATTTAGGCTCTGGCGGTCAGAGTGGGGAGAGTGATGCGATCAGTAGCTCCTGCCATTTTGTTTTGTCTAAGTCTTGGAGCCGTGAACTGTAAAACCGGGGTTTTAGCTAAGAAGGTTTTGTGCACAAAAGTGAGACTATCGTTGTAGTGCAGCATGAGTTTCGTCACTATTTCAATATCGCTAGACATGATAGTGTTCCCACTGTGAAAGCACCTTTATTAGGTATTATTTCAACACGAAAGCAACAGTGAGGAACGGAAACCCACCAGGAATTGATCGCTCAGTTTGGACAACCGAAAATGTGGAAAGAGTTCGGCAAGCCTTACTCTGTAGTTCTGGTAGATAGGCTACGAGAACACTGCAACCTAGCCTAACCTTTAAACGATGTAGAGGTCGTTTGATAGAGGTCACTCGATGCATTTTACCTGAATTAAAAAGGAAACGTATTCTTATCCAGCGAGTGTAGCGAGATGCAGCTACAGCTCACACTGTGTCCCTTTTATGAATCTCTAGGTTAAGTTTGTCGACCAGTAAAATCGGTCAGCCCGAAGTTACCTTTTGGGGAGAGGAGTTGAAACTATCACCCTGTTGTCACCACAAAAGTAGCGGGTGAAACGAACTAACCCAAAATCAAACAGAAATAACCTAAGAAACACCCGTGTAGATTTTAAAGTGTTGAGTTGAGATGGGTTTGCAGGAACGAGACGTTGGATTCAGAGCTGAGGATACTGCGCTGTCGACCATGAGGACACGGCGAGTATGGAGAGCATGGTGCGACAAGTCGAGGACAATCTCACTCGAGCCATTGTGAGTCTCACTCTGCTGTCAATCAACTCCCTTTCGTTCTCTTTCTGGACCAATGAAAGAAAAAACAAAATATTTGTGAGAAAATCCTCAGGTCCAGAGTATGGATGCAATTTTGTCGTGTTTGTGTCTGGAATGCTATTCAAACAAACTTGGGAAGAAATCGCCAAAAGATTTCAGCATTTGAAATCAAATTGCGGTCAAGCTAAATAAATCTAATTTTATAACGCCTAAAACAGAGGTATGTGGGAAAACCCACATAGCTTGAAACCCAGTTTTGACACATTTGAACCAAATTTAGAAGGTTGTTGTCCCGGTTGAAGCAAATCTAGTTGTAACATAATTTGACCATTATTGAAAACTAATAAAAGCCTTGTGAAATGTAATTTCAAATGTCTAAGCTTAAGTTTAAAATTTTAAACATGCCATTTTGGTTTATTCTTAATTTTCTCCTTAGTATGAAATGTTATGCAAAATGTCAAGTTTACAACCAATAATCTAATAACAAAAAGAGAAGAAAGGCACCACTACAAGTTACTATAGACTTTGAGATTTTTTCAATGATAGTTTGTTCTGTCCCAGAAACAATATCTAAAAATATTTTTAGATAGTTTTGCCCCAACCCTTGAGTAAATATAGTTTTGAAAACAATAGTTGATTCTTTAAAAATTTGGCTTGATTTCTCTCAATAGAGAATCATTGACCTAGAGCTTTAAACTTTTGTTCTAGAGTTGTCTCCAGGCTTCCAAACTTTTGTAGATAGTTGAAGGTGAATATTTACTAGGACTGATTTGTGTTGTAGAAAAGAGCAGAGGTTGCAGAGAACAAGGCAGCCAAGCTGAAGCAAGAAGTCAAACTTCTAACTGTAAGTATTAACTCAACTATTAACACAATATTTGATTTAAGTATATTTCAAATAAGTATTTAATTTTTTAGCGAAATTGTGACTGTAAAGGATCTTCCACTTATCCACCATTAATTTACATACAATAAATTACAAAATGATGTTTGCAAACTATGTTAAACAGCAAAATTAGTGTTTTTTTAGTTTGTAAGACTTTTCTCGTTGAATGATAATAGTGGTATTTCAATACCTCTTTAGGTAATAAAATCTTATATACATATACTAGATATTTTGATAGTTTGACACTTCTTCCGGCCACAAATAGCCAAACAATCTTCTTCTGTACTTGGAAGTCATCATGGTGTCAAAACAGTTCCAGGCCATCATGAGACCTTGAATCATGTAAATCAGTGAAAAAGTTAATTATTGACTAAACAGCGGTATTCATAAAAGCGGCAAACGTAACTCTGACATCTCCTCCGGTCCTCGGTGACGGCATATGACCTTCCAAATGCCGGTCTCCTGCCTCGGTGTCTGTAGGGGCTGCTCCATGGTGGTGTGTACAACGGTGTTAGGTTCAATGATTGACTGGAAAGTCTTTGAAGATGCAGAGAAAAAGCTAGTAAATTCGAAAGAACGCTATCTCTCTACTCTTCTTGTAGCCACGACACTGGTAGACAAACCGAACTGTCTGTTGCAGCTGGAGATGATGGAGATGAGAGGGGCGTGCGGGGGCGCCGGACCGAGCAGAGAGAGAACCAGTGATCACAGACTCGCCTCCGAGCTGAGAGCAGCCGTATCCACCGCCGAACACTCCCTCAGGTAAAGCCAGGAGTTAGGACAGTACTCTCATTATGTCAGGTGTCAAATAGTAAATAAATAATAAAGTCAGTACTGAAGTATTTCTCAGTGATACCAAAGATTATGTTATGGTTGGGAGATAGCCACGAGGAATGGTGGTGAGGTAGGAAAGTAGTTGCGGCAGCCCAAGCACAGTTAGTGCTCCGAGCACTGCCATCTCTTGCCGCCTTTCTCTACTCTCGGGTTCACATGCTCGTGTTTGTCCAATGTCGATGACTTAAACGTGGCCAAATCATGGCGTTTTGAGAATGAACGAACTTGCGTTTATGCCAGCTGGCTCTACTTGACACTCTGCATCGATATACCGAAGTCTAAGCCACATGCGAGTCTAAGACGAACCCATAATTTTACCCTGAATATATGGTAAAAACTTACACCTCGTGATAAGACGCACCTGTTTTTTATAATGTCAAAAAAGAGGGCTATGATTTGTCAGGCCCTGACCCTCCTAGCAACCAGTGACGAATTGCCAGCTGCAGCTGTCAAGAGGTAAAAGCAGAACAAAGAATGCATAACGCTTGCCTTCCTCCCATCCCCACCCTGCTATGTCTACCACTGCCCCTCCTCCCATAGCACAAAAAGTTATTTGAAATAATTATTAAATTAACATATAAAGGTCAACAACAAGAAGATAAGGAAGGCAGGTAGAGAAAGGACCACCTGGGGGCTGGGGTCTGGCGAGGGACTATTTTTTGCCACTGGTGATTTACCTATATTTCCAAGCTAGTGTTTGATTTGCAATAGATATGCATCTCCTTCTTATATGCTACTACATCCCTTATCTTCTTTCTTCTACCCAACCGACCTGCAGACAAGGGGGGTGGGAGAGAAGGAAGGAGGACACGAATGTAATAAGAAGCAATTCTGAGTCCCCTCTAGTCACTTTCTCTGTTTTTCAACTATTCTTCCATTCCACACTTCAAAACAGGCAACGCAATAGCAATACGCAACTCTATTGTAGTTCCTGTGTTTCCTACCTCTCGTGGCCTACCTGAATGTTTTCAATGTTTTTTTTTGTAACTTTAAATGAATCCAATTATTTTCATCCTATTGTGCTTAGTCTAAGGCGCACCCAAGATATAAAACGCACCGCACCTTACTTTGGTAGAGCCTAAAATATGGTAAATAAAGTGCCTTAGATTTGAGTATATGCGGTAAGAGAAATCCTTCGCAGGCTATCTGATCTTGGCTGCAGCAACTATGTTGACTATCCTGCCTCAGCCCTTGCACTGTCTACCTCATAACATAATCTTTGGTAATAGCACTGTTATAAAGAACGACTTAAATCTTATTAGTATTTGAAAAGGTTTATTCACACATTATTGTCTTTTTTTCTTTGCTATCTTGTTAGTAATATTTTTGACATTATATGTCCCATAAAGTCTAAAGTGACAACAAAAATGTGCATAAACACTTTTATTCCTTGCTAAGACTAGTTTTAGGTTTGAAAGGAAGAGCCTTATGGCTAAACTAGAATTTCACAAGGAGAAAGAGGATAGTAGCTAGCTTACCTAAGAAAAAGTTTAGGGCCAACAAAATAGGCACACTGAAGAGTTACACACAAATTCACTGATATTTCGCCCTTACTAAGGCTTTATCAAAGCACAGAGTTCTTAACACCAAACACAAAACAAAAATGGCAGTGTGCCTATTTTGTTGGCCCTCTAAACTTTTTTTCTTAGGTAAGCTAGCTTATCCTCTTTTCTCCTTGTAAATTCACCTAAGACTAGTTTTAATTATTTTCCTAACATTATCTATATCTTACAAGATTTTGACTTTATCAGGGAGGTCATTGTACACTTTTGGCCCCAAATACGAAAAGCTCCTTCTCCTGAGTTCTATATTCAAGAAGAATCAAACCGCTCTTATTGCTGCGTTGAAAGGCTAGAAGGTGACATTTGATCCTTCGATACAATAGTTCCTTGAGGTATCAAGGCCTCGAAGGATCTGATGCATGGTTAATTGACAAAAGAATGGTAGACATTTTTCATCAGTATGCTATTTCAGTGGTGTGTTCGCTGCTTCAATGAACGTAAAGTTGAATGTGTGTTGTGTTTGCAGACAAATGCTGAGTGGTGTGGAAACGTTGCGTATGATCGCGTCCACACTGGAGACGAGACAGAGATATGACGAGCAGCCAGACTTCTCGGAGCGTGAGAGCCATGACGACTCAGGCCCTGCGCTCTAGTGGTCAGTAGTCACTCGTCAGCACTACGTAACACTATCACTAAATCACTATTTGAGATGCCGACCACTCAGATGAGTGTGATAAGTGGTAGTAATGAGTTATGAGGTGTAGTCTTGTTACAAACTAAGGCTGACTCTTCCTTATTATGGGTCATTAATTAATAGCCCAATGACCAATGGAAATACAAGGACCAACGGCTTAACGCGGACTTCAACCACGCAGGTGATGGTCTGATATGTCAACGATGGTGGGAGTTGATGCGGTATCATCAGATGATCACTGAGACTATCTGTGCAGCTTTAGACCTATATCATCCTCAAAACCTGACCTCCATGAAGCTGGATTACAGGACCACGCCACGAGTCCCAGTCAACAAGAACACTATACTGTATTCTAAGGGTCGATTTTCAATTCTCCTTTAGCCAGGAAGTTTGTTGATTTATACACAGCTTTCAAAATACTTTAATGAATGATGGACAACTATACATTCATTAAAGGTATTCTTTTACCATTATTTATTGAATTTAACATGTATACATGATGCTAAAATGAGCATGTACAAACTGTACACAAAATGTGTACAAAATCAAGGCAGACAAAGTAAAGCTTAACGTCCAAAAATATCCAGTGTTTCTATTGGCTGGCTGCCGGTTAAATTTAACCACCTGTTAAGGCTGAATTGAACAAACAGCTCTAAGTATGTGTAACAAGAATGTTTCTAATTTTGTATTTCGGTCCGTTTATTTCATAGAGGCTTTCCCACGGTTAACAAAACAAGTCTCTAAAATAGACGCTGAAGAAACTTTACCATAAATTAAGATGACTACACCGTCGCAAATATGCGGTATCAGTCTTTGGATAGGAACAAGGGTGCCGAAGTAGGCGGCGGTGGGCTACAGATATAGGCTAATTTCTTATAGGGTACAGATATAGGCTAATCGTGTTCAAAACAAGAAAATAATGAAAACTTTTTTTATGTTTCAGGTGACGCCACGTCAAGTCCGACTGAATGTACAGATGAACAGTTGTGTGTATAGACCTCCTCCTCCTCCTCTCCCCTTACCACCTTGGCACCAGCTTCTCTTGCATTGTCAGCAATATCTACCTGTAACACCCCCCCCCCCACCCCACTCTCTCTCTCTTTGTTACGTCGTAAATTATTTTGTAAATAAACGCTTTAAATAGAAATCTGTGTATGTTGTATGCCATAGTGTTGGTTCAAATATTTTAGAGGAAATTGAGTTTAAACCAGGCCGACACACAGCTAAGCGTTTAAGCGCCGCTGGCATGAGTGAAGTGAATTTCCTTATTATGATAGGAGTTACAAGGCTTTTGCTACGCTTACAGCCTCGCTCCGGCCTAACTTACGAGGTCTTTTACTGCACGTTTTACTATGTATCGTGAATAAAAAATGTTTCAAATTTCATCAAAATTGGACTAATTATAACGTTGTTAGATTGAAAAATCACTTTTGGTCCGCCATTTTGAAACCACTCTATGGAATTTTCAGTATATTGATGGATACTATCAAAATACATATTTATTTGATCAAATTTCATCAAAATGAGATAAAATTGATTGTTTTTAGATCATTAAAAACTTAAAACCACTTTTTAATGAAAACTCCTCTCAGCATTGTTACTACTGCGTTATTAGTTGTCCAATTTCAGTTAAATTTAAAATACGTTTTACCTTCACGATATGTAATAAAACTTGCAGTAAAAAAACAAGTAAGGGAGGCTGTGAGGGTAGCGAACAGACTTGTAGCTCCGGTGATAGTGACCACTAAGTCTTTGGTAATAGCACTGTTATAAAAACGACTTTTAATCTTATTAGTATTTGAAAAGGTTTATTCACATATTGTCCTTTGCTATCTTGTTAGTAATATTTCTTGACATTATATGTCCCATAAAGTCTAAAGTGACAACAAAATGTTGCACAAACACTTATTCCTTGGTAAAGACTAGTTTTAAGTATTGTCTTAAAATTATCTATATTACAAGATTTTTGACTTTATCAAGGAAATCATTGTACACTTTTGGCCCCATTTAAATCAGAAAAGCTCCTTCTCCTGAGTTCTATATTCAAGAAGAATTCACAAGACCCTATATTACGTGTCAAAAGGCTATTTGTGACATTTGATCCCGATACAATAGTTTTTCCTTGAGGTATCAAGGCTCCTCGAGCGCAAGGATCTGGATGCATGGTTAATTGACAAAACAATGGTAGACATTTTTCATCAGTATGCTATTTCAGTGGTGTGTTCGTTGCTTCAATGAACGTAAAGTTGAATGTGTGTTGTGTTTGCAGACAAATGCTGAGTGGTGTGGAAACGTTGCGTATGATCGCGTCCACACTGGAGACGAGACAGAGATATGACGAGCAGCCAGACTTCGGGCGTGAAAGCCATGGCGACTCAGGCCTGGCTCTAGTGGTCAGTAGTCACTTTCGTCAGCAATAACTAAACTATCACTAAATCACTATTGATGCCGACCACTCAGATGAGTGTGATAAGTGGTAGTGTGAGTTATGAGGTGTAGTCTTGTTACAAACTAAGGCTGACTCTTCCTTATTATGGGTCATTAATTAATAGCCCAATGACCAATGGAAATACAAGGACCAGCGTTAGCGTGACTTCGAACCACGCAGGTGATGGTCTGATATGTCTAGCGATGGTGGGAGTTGATCGGGTATCATCAGATGATCACTGAGACTATCTGTGCAGCTTTAGACCTATATCATCCTCAAAACCTGACCTCCATGAAGCTGGATTACAGGACCATACGAGTCCCAGTCAACAAGAACACTATACTGTATTCTAAGGGTCGATTTTCAATTCTCCTTTAGCCAGGAAGTTTGTTGATTTATACACAGCTTTCAAAATACTTTAATGAATGATGGACAACTATACATTCATTAAAGGTATTCTTTACCATTATTTATTGAATTTAACATGTATACATGATGCTAAAATGAGCATGTACAAAATATTACAAAATCAAGGCGAACAAAGAAAGTAAAGCTTAACGTCCAAAAATATCCAGTGTTTCTATTGGCTGGCTGCGGTTAAATTTAACCACCTGTTAAGGCTGAATTGAACAAACAGCTCTAAGTATGTGTAACAAGAATGTTTCTAATTTTGTATTTCGTCCGTTTATTTCATAGAGGCTTTCCCGGTTAACAAAACAAGTCTCTAAAATAGGCGTTGAAGAAACTTTACCATAAATTAAGATGACTACACCGTGCAAATATCGGTATCAGTCTTTGGATAGGAACAAGGCGAAGTAGTGGAAGCTGATATAGGCTAATTTCTTATAGGTACAGATATAGGCTAATCGTGTTCAAAACAAGAAAATAATGAAAATCCGTTTTTTATGTTTCAGGTGGCATGCGTCAAGTCCGACTGAATGTACAGATGAACAGTTGTGTGTATAGACCTCCTCCTCCTCCTCTCTCCCTTACCACCTTGGCACCAGCTTCTCTTGCATTGTCAGCAATATCTACCTGTAACACCCCCCACCCTCTCTCTCTCTTTGTTACGTCGTAAATTATTTTGTAAAAAAGCTTTAAATAGAAATCTGTGTATGTTGTATGCCATAGTGTTGGTTCAAATATTTTAGAGAAATTGAGTTTAAACCAGGCGACACACAGCTAAGCGTTTAAGCACGCTGGCATGAGTGAAGTGAATTTCCTTATTATTATGAAGAGTTACAAGGCTTTTGCTACGCACAGCCTCCAATCGCCTAACTACGAGGTCTTTTACTGCACGTTTTACTATGTATCGTGAATAAAAAATGTTTCAAATTTCATCAATGTTCAATCACTTTTGATTGAAAGCCATTTTGAAACCACTCTATGGAATTTTCAGTATATTGATGGATACTATCAAAATACATATTTATTTGATCAAATTTCATCAAAATGAGATAAAATTGATTGTTTTAGATCATTAAAACTTAAAACCACTTTTAATGAAAACTCCTCTCAGCATTGTTACTACTGCGATTATTAATTGTCCAATTTCAGTTAAGAATTTAAAATACGTTTTACCTTCATTGATATGTAATAACTTGCAGTAAAAACAAGTAGAGCTGGAAGTGTATCCGTGGAAATAATAGACCACTAAGTCTGAGCAAAAGCAAGGCTGTTCATTAAGCGTCAATTTGATATTTTTCAAAATCTGATATAGTTTAAATTTTGGACCTGTGGAATTGTTTACTACTGTATGGATTAAACCTAAAGGTAAACAAATGTATTTCTGTATTAAAGTTAATTTACTAGCTCAAGTACTTTTGAAAGTTTTTCCAGAGTCCCTGTAAGCAAAATTTCAAAATCGCTCTCTGGTCTGATGCGGTACCAATCATTGATCACTCCTCTAAATGCAGGGATTTAAGCATCCTAAGCTCAATTGCCACTCTCCGCCTCACTGGATTGATGAGCCATTTTTCTTCAGTGATCCTCAGCCGGTCATTGGCCCCGCACCCAAATGATCTAACCAGCACATTGCACCGTACCAGAGCACTCAGTGGTCCAGTGCAGCTGTGACAGACAGGGGCAACTGTTCGTCACTATAATCACTAAACCGGGCTGTTTGTAAGTGAGCTCAAACTAGCCTTGTGAGTTGGCGTCAGGGGGGGGGAAGTGGTAGTTTCCGTGTTCTCTACTAGGCGTTAGTGTAGTGTAGTTCTTGCCTATACGTTTAGCTATATGCAATAAACAATGTTAGGACTAGACTAGTTTGTCGTTCGCTCGATGTGGGACTCAGTTAGCCATTGGAGAGCAAAAGCAAGTAACAAAAATGTCCTTGATTAAATCATCTTTATAAAGTCTTTTTTTTTAACGAAGATGTTTTTTGTTAAGTATTAATTATTCATCAATGCTTTTCATTTCATTGATTATTAAACTATTTAAAATAATATAGTTTTAAAATTAAATTTAACCCAACCCAAATCATCTAATAATTGCCTTTAAAAAGAACCATTAGTTTAGTAACATCTAGGAGCTAGAACCATTGTTACTGTTTTGCCGACAACAATCCTTCTACTAGTTTCTCTAACTCCTGTAAGAGCGCAGCACATGCTAGAAAATCTAACTTGGTACTATAGTTTGGTCATAGCAGGATGACAAGGGTCGCGTTTTAAAAATGATTGATTATTTTAATAAGAAACCCTACATTATTATAATTATTGATATCCTCCCTTTACGTAAATAATCCTCAAGGAAAAATTATTTTAACTGGGTAATAGTTTCCTTGTCAAATTTGTGTTTCTAAATTTTGACATAAAATTGTGTCAACATTATTTTTTCAATGAATGTACAGTAATCATTTTTTAACCAAAAGTGTTCTTGTTACGTCTAATTATCAATGCCTAATCATCCATTTGATTTTCAAATTAAAAATTTAAAGTTACACAGTTTTAAAATTAAATTTTACTAATCTCAAACCTTTCTATAATAATTGTCTTTACAAAGAAGCATTAATTTAATTTTGTATTTAACACAATCATGTTTTTATAGAAATTTTGTATTGTATGTTTTTTGTTATTCCTTCAGTCTAGAGCCATTAAAGATGTGAACCTGGTTCACCAAAAGCTTTAAGCAAAATAAATCGATTTATTGGACCGTTAGACTTATTTTAAATTATATATGTTAGGCTGTTACGGTCTTGTTTTGAAGGCGCTTTCTAAATACTTATTTTGTGAGATCTTCTGCAATTGAATGTATAATTATTTGTTTCAAATTTAATTATTATTTTAATTTTAATCTTTTTATATTAGGGGTATGGTATCAAAGCAGGCTATCTCCAGTCACGCTTTTCACTTCTCTATGAAACATATAATAAAGAGTTTCTGATTTCTATCCCTGTATCAAGGTCTTCAACTCTTTGCCAGCCAGAGTGTGAGACCTGGACTTCAAAGTTTTAAAAATTTTGTGAAGGATAGTTTAATTAGTAGGACACCCGACACTGTACTTCCCGCTCAAACTTAAGGAAGAGACACTGATCCCTCAGTAAGCGCCATCTGCCATTATTATCTTTTTTGTAAATAATGTGTAATACACAAAGTATTTCTTAAATAAACTTATTGACGCTGTCTAACCAAGAAGTTAGTAAACGACTTAGACATCAAGTACAAAAGTGGCCTGGGCAAAGGACATTCTCCAAGTAATTACATAATTATGCGAAAGAGCATCACAAAACAGGGGTACATTAGTTATGTATAACAATGTTTGAAGGAACATAGTACCCTTTTTATAAATTGGTTTTATTGTGCGACCGGTTTCGGATCTTGTTTCCAGATTCAATACAGGTTGCACAATAAAACCAATGTTTAAAAAGGTACTATGTTTTACATCACTGTTATACATTATAACAATTATATAACAAATTACCAATCTACGTAAAAGATATGGATTTGAATACATTTAACCTTTTGCGCTCCAATGGCGAACTGGGTGCGCTCTGGTACGGTGCAATGCTGAGCATTGGATCATTCCGGGTGCGGGGGCCACAATGACCCGCTGAGGATCACTGAAGAGAAAATGGCTCATCAAATCCAGTGAGGCGGAGAGTGGCACTTTTTGAGCTTAGGGGAGGCGCTAAATCCCCGCGCTTAGAGGAGTGATTCAAAGATTGGTAATGCACCGTACCAGAGAGCGATTTTGCTGAAATTTTGCTTACAGGGGACTGGGGAAACCCATACGAGGGTTTTAATTTAAAAAATAAATTGGAGCGCAAAGGGTTAAAACAAAAATTAAAAATTACTTGCTTCTAAATTCGTTTTACAAGGTACAGGATTTCACTGACAGCTAAATTAAGCATACTTATTTTTTAAGCTTAACTTGTATTACAGTCTTACCAGTGGTAATAGGTTTTATTTTATATGTATTATAGTTTTGATGTCAAAAAACAATTTTGGATTGTAAATATTGACAGTAAATTATTATTACATCATTAAATAATTGTAATGTTTTTATACATTTACACTGAAAAATTATACGTGTTCTACATTGACTTTAAATATACATTTAAAATCAATGTGTTCTTTAACACGAAGATCAACATCCCGTTTCTTACGGAAAGTTTTAATCTATGCGCTGATCCTTCTTTTTTTATATGTTGATGAAAAGAAATGTTATGTTTTCAGCTTTCTGTTTATCAATCAAATGAGTTGTAATGTCGGAAATCGGAATGGATTTTCAATATTTTTTTAATATTTCTCCTATTAGTAGTTGGGTTTTAGAAAGGACTTAGTTAAAATTGATTTGCTTACAATAAATAAGTAAATAGAGCTACGCATCGGTTCTTAGCATTAATTGACCATATGAGTTGTAGTCCCGCTACATCAAACTTGGGCGGATTTGGGTCACTGACTAAACTGGACGACTAATTAATTAATTGTATGGTTCAACTAATATATTCCTTTTAATTCTGTCACCTAATGAACTATCGTTTGTGTGAATGAGGCGTGTATTCAACTTTCACACCTAGGCTCTCTTGCAACACTGTCAAAATGATAACCATTTCATCATTTGTAGGTGAGGTAAAATTTCAATTTTGGTCTAGGCTAGCTTAATTAGCTTAAATAGAGCTTATAAGATAGGCTTAGGCTAATTTGTAGTTTTGCTTTTTCTATCTAGCCTTGTTTATTTACAGTACAAAAGTATGTCCTAAATACTAGTTCTTCTGAGACCTTGTCACTTATAAACATTATGGGCAAGTGGCAGGTTAATGTCCTTACAAGAATACAGGCCTTAGTCTAGCCTATAACGTAATATGGATGAATATTTACTGTGTCCCTTAAAAGAATTGGACAACTTATTTCGGAGTTTATATCCAGAGTGAGGAACTGACCCCTGTAAGAAAACTTACCCTCCCTCTGTTAACCGAGGAGCGGGTCAGTTGTCACCAAGTTTGAGGTGAACCAAAGAGTTTGGTTTGGGTGTATACCAGGCCCAAACCAACTCTGGCTTGGACCATCATTGCTGTTCAAATACTCTTCAAGTTACAACTAGTTGGGCTACTCAGTGTGAAGAAGTGTGCACACCACAATCGACTTAGCCTGTTTCAGAACTTTGTCACATACTATACTGGCCCACTGCAACAATCCCACCCTTTTCTCTCCAACTTCATGAGAAAATTAACTTGTATCTTCATTTGGTGTTGCAGTTAATCCGCAACACGGTTAATCAGATTACGGTTAATCAAGACTTGTATACTTGATATCTTCGCCTGACACCTTTTTTAGGATTGGCTCTGTCAGTTATGTTTTGGGAGCTAATCTTCCTTTGAGAATAAAGGTCTCAGCTCCAGTTCATTCACTGGATAGAGGGATCTTGAAATTAATTCTCTTCTCAGTGTACTCCTGAATCTATATTAATCCAAGTTCTTGATATCTTTGGTAGTTTGTTGAATAGTGTTACTGCTGCTAAGGGGAAGCATCTCTGTGGTCTACTAAGTCTACAGCGTATTACTACTAAATTCTTGGAAGATCTGGTGTGATGTTGATGAATTTGGTCACGCGTCTGGTAGTTACTGATATTCTGCTTGACAGAAATGAACAAGTTGAAGATATTAAAAGCTAAAACTGTTAAGGTTTTGAATTTTCTGAATAAAAGGTTGCCAATGTTCTTGAGATGGAATTGAGGCTAATGTTCTGATAACTAGTTTTGATAAGAGTAGGACGTCAGCACATGCCGAGGCATGTCCGCAAAGCAGAATTCCATAGTTTACATGTCTTTGAAAAAGAGCATGGTATACACCGATGAGATGTTCTGTTGAAATAATTTTGAAGAGCTTCCTGAACAGATGCAAAACCCTGGATATTCTGATGCAGACTTGTTAGATGTGATAGCTCAAATCCATTTTGTTGTCTACTATAAAACCCAACAGTTTCACAGGTTTTCTGACTTCTTCCAAGATTTTCCGCTTAAGAGACATGAGGATAGTTTATGTCTTATCTTCATTAAGTTTGAGTTTGTTTTTAAGGAACTACTCCTTCGCTAGATTGGGAGTTATGTTAGCTTCATGTAGTCCGAGCCCCAGTTGGTCAGGGTCGTATCATCCACAAATAACATAGTCTTACCATCCAGATGAAGATCATTTATGTGTATGAAGAACAGCAGCGGCCCAAAGATGCTGCCCTGAGGAACACCGTGCTTAATGGATTTACCTCTAGAGAAAACTCCCTCAAGTGAAACTACCATTCAGTTTTCTATTTACTCTTGTCTTCATTACTTTAGTTTGTCCTTTGTTTCCTAAATATTTCATCAGAATGTTATATATTTATTTAACTCGGCTAGCTATCAATAAAACAATAACCTCGGTTAAACAGCCCACTAAAGTTCTCAATAAAGCCCATTTTAGAGTGGCCCCTCCCCAGGCAATGATACCAAATCTTAAGTGAGAGGCGGACATATAGTGCACGATACGTAGTAGAGTTGTATCTCACATCTCAATAGTGTTCTAGATAATTTGTAAAATGTCGATTAACATCTTTAAATGTTAAACCAAAAACATTTGCTATCGATGGTAATCTCCTAAGTGCTTGTATATTACTTAACATGCAGATTGAGGTTGATGAATTGTGGGTAACCCTCAAGTGCAAGTGACCCTCAAGACCAATAATAAACTTGTGCCTTGCAAAACTACTTGTATACAGCGGATCCGTGGCAGATTGGTATCGCACGCGACTCCGGAGCTCATCACTTCGATGGCACGGGTTCGATCCCCGCAGTCACCACTTAGATTTGTAATGTGACTAATACGGTGACGCTAGGTAAAGGTCGAGGTTGAGTGGTAGAGAGGACTTTGAAGTCCTAACTTCGCCTCGTTAAATAAGACAAACTTTACCTTTTTATAGTTCCATGAAAACATGAGTAGAATGAGGACAATTTACTCATTTCTAGGAAAAGGCAGTTGTCCACTCTGGGACCACCCTCGGTCACCGCTAGGAGTTACCAGTGTCATCTTATACCCCTCGTCCCCCCCCTGAGCGGCCCTTAAATATCTTGTTGTTTTGATTTTTTCTCAATCAATTAATACAAAACACTTATTCATAAAGGGCCCCATACACTACGGTTTCGGCGTGTTTTGCGTCAAAACAGTCCAAAACCGCCAGTGTATGGGTGACTCCGAGCCGAACCAAGACAGTCCAGTAAAACCCGAGATCATCAGTGCCTTCTGCGCGGATCGGCCCAGCTCGGACCGTGTGTCAATTTCCAAGTGTGTGGCACATCACGGTCCGGGACCGGCTATCAAACTCCCCACCAACCCTACCTCCTCCCTGGGCACACAGTCTGCACTAGCAGTAGCTACTGAAATGAACACTGACCAAACACTACAGGAGAATTTTACAGGGCAGGCACTGTTTTGTCCGATACTCGTAATTAATTATTTTTCACTGTCTAAAACCAATCCTTTTGACACTGATTAAGATCAAAGATTTTGAGTTTGAGTGAAATTGCATAAAGTAAGTCTCAAATTGTAAATTTTATTTTAGGGCAACGTTTTGAGCTGAAATATATAATGGTGTTTTTCCAATCTTCACATTAAGGCAGCTTTGTTCTCATTATCCTATGACACAACGTTTGGCGCTTCTAACCCGGAATGTTTTATATTATTTGAGCAACGTTTTGTTTTAATGTTCACTTTTAGGCATTAGTAGCAGGATGAAATGAAATGTGTAGCAGACGGAAGCACTTTTATCACTGTTCTAACCCTACATAAGCCACATGATTTACTATCAGAAATTACCTTCCACCTTTTGTTTTGGACAAGATTTGAGGTTCTACTGTACTGTACCATGAAATTGTTAAATTGACTCTTGATTGCTTGTTATGGTTTTTAAAAATAAAAAGCAAAACTTGTTTCTTTCAGCTCCTCCGCAGTCAATGGTTCTTCCTGTTATCGAGAGGATTTATCCCAAGGCGTCGGAACTGTCTGAGATCCTCAACTACAATCCTTGTCCCGAATGTGCCGAGGTAAAGTTTCCCTACTAGCACAATTTCAGTTGCCTAGATTGTAACGTTCCCCATTTACCAAGGCTGTTTAATATTTGAACTAGACATGGTGGTTTATTTTACTTCATAGTCGCTCTTAGCAAAAACAGCAAGTGACACTAGTCAATTACACACTCTTACTATCCTAGAAGTGCTACGGCATTTGTCACAATCTTGACCGCTGTAAAATTAATACAAATCGGTTGTATGATCAATCCGTATTGTGGTAATCGATAACTGACTACCAACTATTGGTCTAATGGTTTTCTTATGGACTGAAATATTTCGATGTTCAACCAGTTTGAAACATTCGAATTCCCAGCTGTTGGCAGGCCGGTGATGTTAGCATGAACAACTCTGGTGGTCTAGTCGGCCTATGGCATTTTCACTCAGTTTTATGCAGCTGTTAAAATCAGCCTGTGGCGCCAAAGATTATGGTATAATAGGTAGATTGCGCATAAATGGCTGAGGCAAGAAAGTCAACAACAACTTGCGGCAGCCCAAGCACAGATAGCGCTGCCGTCTTACTCCCCCCTCGGCACCATAAGCTCGAGTTTGTCAGATGTTGATATCTTAAATGTGACCAAACTGTGTAGTTTTTGAGAATGAATGAACTTTTGCTGGCATTAGTGGCTCTACTTGAGACATTAAAAAACTTGTTTGAGCTGTCACAACTATGTTGATTTTCCTACCTCAGTCATTCAGTATTTATGCGCCATCTACCTATTTCAACATAATCTGTGGTGGCGCTCAAAGGCTAACTTATTACAAATTATCTAAACCAATTTTTGTATGATAGCAATGCATTTTGGCAAAGCTGCAGACAGTCTAGAAAAGTGCTCAATTTGACATTTTCCACAACTATTATAATAAGTCCTGTTGGCTAGTTCTTGTGGTAGTTTATTTTAATTTTTGACAGTGATACTGCCAAATAAAAAAGCTATGTGTGTATTTGTAGTTTATGTTTAGTACTTTCATTCCCTAATTTAAATCAAAATGAAACCGCCACTTATAATTAATTTCAACTTTATCTACAGGTGTTTCACAACACACCCAACCTGGAGATGCATCTACAGAAGTCGCACGGGAGAGAGAGTAACCGAGCCGCGAAAGAAAACAATACAAATGTGATCAAGCAGTTCTACTGTCCTGAGGAGGGCTGCAAGTATAGCGGCCGATTCAAGACTGACGTCACTGGCCTCTTCAAGAAAGATTTCGGTGTCAAGTACTTCAGACAGCACAAATATTTAAAACAGGTGGGCACATTTTGTTCATTATTATGTACTGGCACTCGGCTAAGGGACAATCTAATGAAATATGTTCAATTTTCAGTTCTAAAACTTTGCCATACCACGACCTCGTAAACACCAACATTTTTCTGGGTCCTCTCCACATTAGGCATAATAAGTTAACAACTGTGAGATTTAGAGAAAATCTTTGAAACAAAACTGAGATACTAATATTCTGACACGAAAGTTTTCCCCGTAAGTAATATCTAATGTTTTGTTTAACTTCTGTAAAAACAAACTGGGTCTCTTAAATTTGGAGCTTTGAAAAATCTGTTTTTAGTGAGTGCCTACTCCTAAAGGGAACGTTTATGAAAAAAATCAAGTCACTAGGCCTCACTTTGTATTGATTGTTCTTAGTAATTGAATTTAAAAGACACTTTCAAACTATGTGTCAAGTTCTAAGTGTATGTGACCTAACAGTTTTTGGTTTATCGGACTCATTCTCTAACAGAGTCTACTATGAAATCGGTATGGGACTCACCCCTTTTTTTCTCTGTCCGAGTTTCTGGGATCAGATATGAAGGCCATCTGATTGATCTATTTCCACTGCCCAACACCAAAATATGTAAATAGTTAAAACTTTTATTGACTCTGTCTATCTAGCATGTTGGTCTAAGATGAAGAAAAAGGTAAAGGTAGCCTTGTAAATAGAACACTTGGATGTGCTATATTAATCAATGGTTTGTCATAGAGCAAATATCAAAATTGTTTTAAAAATCTTGTTTGTAACAGATTCATGATGATTTACGCATATAAATTAGTTGCATGAACCTTCACGAATAGCAATGTGATCATTGGTGCAAATCAACCCGGTTTTTATGATAATGTGTGCTAAAACCGTCATGGATTTTCAGCACTACATCAAGGTGCACATGGAGAAGAAGTTTGTGTGTGAACAGTGTGGGAAGGCATTTGCTACAGCGTCTCTGCACAAACATCATCTGCAGGTAGTTTGAACTGTCAGTAAGATAGCATGTGTGTTAGCTGGTGATTTGAATTAACATAGTCTATGTAGCATTAAGGTGTTCTTTTCATAGGGCTTTTGAAAGAAAGAATCACACGGGAATATTTTATTTATAGGAAAACATCAGGAGTTCTGTCTGCAAACCAGTAAATTTTGGGATTAGACTTAGGTCGCTACAATATCCGTAGCAGACTCTAGTGGGAGCTAAAAACATCGCAGCTTGACCGTAGAGTTGTGTTGTAACTAACCCTTTGCTTCAATTCTATTTTTAAATTTTCAAAATTTGTATGGGTTTCAAGTCCCCTGTAAGCAAAATTTCAGCAAAACGCTTTGGCACGCATTACCAATCATTGAATATCTGGCCAGATTTAGCCTTGGCTCGTGCCTTTCATACTGGATTTGGGGATTTCTTCATGATCCTCAGCGTCATTGTGCTCCCTCGCGATCGCATGATAATGCTCGCATTGCCTCCAGCATTGTTTGTCGGCTGTCAAAACGCAGTTAAGGCCAAAGTGGTAGCTTCCGTGTTCTCTACTAGGCCGTTAGTGTATGAGTTCTTGCCTTATACGCTTATATGCAATAAACATGTGTCGGCTAAATTTTGTCGTCGATAACTCAGTTCACCATTGTGTTGAAAATAAGAAAGTCTAAAATTTTGTCAATATTCTATCAGAGTTTAAAGATTGTTGCAAACAGTAATGGATTATAGTTTTGTCAGACTTTAACATAATCATGATTCACTTTAACATTAGACAACATTTTGTTACAGACGCCATGGTGCTAAAAATATACAGACGGTAATTTTAAAAAACATCTCACAAATCTACTTTGTTTGATTTATTTTTGGTCCATTTTATGTTATAAGATGTCAAAAATAATTGTTAATAGAAATTTTCTAAATAAACTAGCTAATGCAATTATATTATTACAGTTTAATGTTCGAATTAAATTTAAAAAATAGAATGTTGCAAAATCTCTTGTTTCAACTCTGACTCACTTTGCAAAAGTGTCAGGCCATTTGCCATTTTAAGACTGTAATCCTGAACGCAGGAAAGCCATATTTTGTGATTTGCCTCATTTTTTGTAGAGAATAAACAGTTATGGGGGAGACATCTTGCTCGATAACATTTTAATCATACAGTTAATTAAATACTCTAATCTTGTTTTGATTCTAATGTAACTCATTTTACTTACTACAGCAGGAGTGTGGACTGAAGTTTGTGTGTTCGTGCGGTGTGGAGTACAACACGGTGCAAGCTCTGTTGAACCACGCGCGGCGCAAGATGCACACATTCGTCAAGTCTTGGCCAGCGATCAGGTGAGTACCTCGGTTGGTTGTGGGACTTCTTGAAATTTCTATCCGGGTGAGCAGTAATGTTTCTTTAAAATATTCCCAAAGCATGCTGGAAACTTTGGCAGCAGAGCATGAGTGTGTGGCCAAAAGCCTGAGTTTAGAGAAAAACATATAGTTTTCACAATTTTTAGCTAAAAAAAATCAATTCAAAGGATAAAATTTGTAAATGAAAAAATATTTAAGCAATCTTTATGATTGGAACTAATTTGTGCTGTAAAGTCTAAGCAAATTAATAAAATACCTTTATTCAATCTGTAGCCAAATAAGTGTTTTTAATAAATATTTGTATTATAATTTTTCTAAAAACTATCAAAATAATCTTAGTTTGTGATTTAATTCATAAATAAGTTGAATCAAGAATTTACAACAATAAATAAGGCATTAAAATATTACTATATCTAAGAAGAAACCAGTATTTTCTTTATTAATATCATTAACTGCGCTTTACCTATAGAAGTAAAACAAATAAACAAAATATATTACAGGCCCAGGAAGAATGAACAAAATGCAAATTCAGCACCTAACAGATCTCCAGTTATTCCGATTCTGGCAAAACCAAAACAGTACGATGCAATTGTAGCGAACACAGCTGATGCGTTGAGTGAACTTAGGTGTCAGATGAGTATCGATATCGGGGTGCAGACAGAGCCGACAGCTGGGCAGCGGCGACGACGCAACGTAGCAAAGTCATCCGACACTTCCCGCCAGACCCAGACCTGCGAGAAGAGGACCAGGATATCCTCGGAGACACAGACAATCGGCGAGTACTGCAACAAGACGAAGAAGAACACGACCCGTCGACGCAAGAAGAGCATGGAGACACAAACTAAAGTGGTCGAGCACACGATTACGTTTCCGGAGATCTTGGCAAAACCGCTGTGAAGGAGGAAGAATACTCTGTCGGAAAAGATATCGGCCTGCCAGAACTTTGGTTTAATACAAATGGCAAAACAAACGATTCACTATTCTCAAACTCGCTGCCAGAACTGTCCGGAACTTTGTTCGAAGAACCCGTCAAAACGCTGAATCACGACAGTCTTTTCTCAGAACTAAACTCCTCGGACTCGACAGACCAGTTTCTCTCCGCCTACATGACTAAAGAAGATCTCGACAGCAAACTGTGCAGTATAGAAACACAAACGGAATTCTCGTTGAGAATCTTTTCGAGAACTTGAACGATACGTTCAGCAATATCGAGACGCAAACTTCTACGGAGATGTGGGATCAGTACTCGAACACTTATACGCAGACTTGTGACGATATCTTGCTGGCGTTCACCGACATAGAGACGCAAACCATCTGGCCGGACGTTTCCACAGATATATCGCCCGAGTAGACACCGACGTTTGTAGACGATCTCACAACTCTAGTTACCACTAAGTTACCAATACTCGTATCTCCTAGTTGTACGTATTGCACATCATTCTTCATATGAAAGTCAGGTGAGATGAATATTAATAGGTTTAGGCACCTTGCACATTGTAGAGTTCGGTGAAATTTAATGTTCCTTCACTTTGAAGTTGTGATGTTTGGTTTGTGGTTCAGACCATTTGAATTTGAGAAGTTAGCAAAGCTTCATAAATAGCTATTGCATAAATAAAAGTATAAGTAGTGATCCGTAATGTTTTAAATTCCATTTTAAAATGGTATATCAGAGAGGGTATGTTTTTATCTAATTATTTGACAATACATAATCTACGAGGGCTATTTATTAAATGAACCTCTGTTGCTTTAAAGCTTGTAGACAAGTGAAACCATATGTGCAAATTATACTTCATGGATAGCATCCGACAATGTGATTGGCATTTTGTTTTGCTATTTTTTTACTCTGTAAATGTTAAAACAAAATGTACATGTAGTAATAGCCCTAATGACTTTAAACAAAATATTGGCATGAATTTTTTGTAAAGATTTTCAGAACCCTAGTTTTTCCAGACAAATATAAACTTTATAAAGTTGAGGGTAATCCATAGTTTTTCGAACTACGCGTAAAGCAGATTATAGAGTGAATTACGTCCCGCTTTACATTACAGCTTTTCTACAAATGGTGTGCATTTTAGTATTTTTAAAGAAAGCTTAATTTTAAAACAGCCCTCGTATTTGAAATGTTTTCAAAGTTGGAACAAACACTATTGAGCTAAAACGTTTTCAATTCTACTGAACAAATCTGGGGTGTTATTAAGAAAATAAAAGTGTACATTTTTCCTTGCCATAATAAAAAATCAAAACATAAACTAGTAAAAGTAGTAAAAAAGCTCACTTATAGTTGAACAAATCTTAGGCTACATTAGAGACTGTGCATTGTGCAAGGCCTATAGTTGCAACTTCTCAAATTTAAATCACTTGAACATGTTTTGTAAAAGTTAATGTTGTGCAAAAGCCTATTTTATTTCAAGTTTGACTTACTCTTGCATTGTTAAATATCTTGTTTAGGCATTTTATATTCATTCGGAAATCTAAATGTATGTGAACTACTTAAAATAAATGTTTGACTTAAGTACATTTCTTGATTGAAAGTTCAGAATTTCTACTTTGACCGATAAAGTAATTTATTCATAAATAAGGTGCTAATTTAACTCGTTAGGCCTAATTTTAACAAAGTAATTTACTTTCAACTGTGTAAATATGTTTTTGTGATTTAGTTAACAATGTTGTATTTTATTTATTTTTTCACTTTACAAACAAGTTATTTTTACAATTTGGTGCTAATTTTTACTATGTTAGATCTGTTAGGTATGTTTACTAGGTTAAGTACTTTTAGGTTTTTTAATTTTTGTTGGGAAATAATACTGTAAAACTTTCAAATGAAAGAAGACTGAGTCCAAGACTAATCAAATTTCTTCTGTTTTCTATTTTTTCTAAACTTTATCGTCCGCCAGTTTTAATCAAGTCTGCCGATTTGAGCCACAAAACTATAAAATATCAGTGTCATATGATGTCATATTTCTGCCGAATTTCCTGTCAGCGTAAAATAAACTAACTCAATTTTAAGAAGCCAAATCTTGCCAAGGTATCATGGATTTTGACCAAATAAACTTAAAGTTGAAGTCAATTTTAAAAATTTTATTGCTAAAATCATTCTAGGATTTTTTAATTTCTAGTAAATTATTGATTTTTTATACCTTGCATGAATATTGAATGCTATGGAGAAGGATGGCATACTTTTGTCACAGTTATAGAATTCGTCTCTACCAGTACAGCCCACTACGTCACTAAAGGAAATTTGCCTTTTGGAAAAATTAACCGGGGACAGTGGTAGAAATCCATAATATATACAGGTACAACCCTCATAACTCACTTTACTCACTCACTGATAATATCAAATGTTTACCACTTCTAAGATAAGCTAAAACTTGGAATTTGGTATGTAGGTGCACCTTTCACTAACTCACGTGGAAAAATTGCCAAAACTTTTGAATTTTAACCACCTAAAAAATATAAAAACCAAAATGGGCAAAACATGTTTTTCTAAAATCTAGTAAATTGGCTTGTAGGTGTACCTAAGGTGATTGAATTTTCCGCTCATTTTAGGCCTCTGTTACTGATTAATGACTTTAGTATATCTGGCCTCTTACCTTCCAAAGAGAGCAAAACACAAATTTTCTACTTTTTTCCCATTTATGTAGAACATTATTTTCTCAGGTATTATAGGGGTTAGAAGTTTAAACTTCACCTGAAGTATATGAGTTTAACTTGCCTTTAATAATATGTTAGTGAAAAAATTCCAAATTGTATACATTTGCTAAAAAATTACGTTGTTAAGTTCGAGATTTTTGGCTAAATTAGAAATTGAAGTTAGCCGACCTAAACTTGTATTATTCCAATTAGTAACTTGTCTTCTCATGGGCTAAAACTGGTTCTTACGTGGAAGACCTATACATATAAAAAAAATTGTTTTGGTAGCAGACTTATTTTTACATTCTAAAAATGACTTTAAAGTGAAATGCTATTTAGCGACCTGAAGTTAGACCACACTAATTATTATTCCAGTATAGTATTTGTCTTCTCATGAGCTAAAACTGGTTTAGCGTGAAAAAAAAGAACCCTATACATATAGAAATTGTTTTGAGGCTGAACTTATTTAAAATTACAAAGTGACTTTAAAGTTGGGAAAAGTTAACCGACTACATCTTGCCCACCAATAATACTTCAAAATTTGGTATGTTGGTATCTTTATGGAAAGCGAAACCAACCAGTTTTGCCCGGCGCCGCGAAGAGTTGTTGTCATCACCACAAACCGTGACATCCTACCTAGTATGGCATATCTGTAAGAGGTATGAAAAGTCAATGCTAAATTAAGTTTTCAGTACTCTCTTTATACTGGTTTTGCTTGATGCTGATAGGATTGGCTAGTTCTCTAGATGTTTTGACGGTTGATATGGTTTTGTTTTTTAACTTTTTACCAGCTAACAAAATAACCAACTTTTGTCATTAATTCTACTAATCTATCTTAATTTATTCAGATTAAATAAAATTCAACATTTCTACACCTAATCATCTGTTACAACACTTCATGTGCCAGTTTGTTTCATTTGGAACACATTTTATCTACAGGGTGATGCAAAAATGTACACCGAATAATTGTTAACCCTTATAATTTGGGTTACCTTTTTGCACCATTTTGTACAAGCATTAAATGCTTTGTAGTTTATGGTAGTGTATCACTGTTCAAATCTTATACACATGATAAAATGAACGTTAGGCCTTGAAAAATCTGTTTAATAAATATTTGGTTTTAGCGACAAATCATTACATTTCAATTTGTACCATAGTCTTAAATATACAAAACTATTTGAGAAGAGAAAATACATTTGTGAATAAATCTTAGTTTGCCTATAAGGAAACAAATAATTTTATACTTTCATGGGTATTAAGCTCTTTTATAATTATTTTGTGTATTTTGTTAACATTTTCTTGCCTTAACCAGTATTAGTTTTATATTGTTATTTAGTTTTAAAATAATCTTGTTATATTTGGTTTAGGTATTAAAAGTAAGTTAACTCAATACAATTTTCGTTAGATAAATATACTGCCATTTTAAGAAAAACTACTTAAATAATATAAAACTTGGTTCAAATTTATCTTCTGTAATTGTTTTGAAGAACAATTATTTACAATATGAACTACCAGTAATGTTTATTGAAAACTAACCATGTGACATTGATGGTCCCTAATTACCTTGATGTCAAGCTTTGACCGGACTACAGAAGAGATGTTGGTTAGATTTAAACCCTACTTTAAGCTTATTCTGTAGTGTATAACTTTTGGGTTGACAAACAGCTAGCCACACAAACAAAAGATGTTGTACTTCAATGTTTTCTGATAAGTTACTTAAATCGATGTATTTGTTGTAATAGTTGATGTCACCTCTTTATGTGAAGGTCCTTTGACAGCCAGTGGTGAATTTAGGGTTTAAGCTCGGTTTAGCCCAACAAAATGTAAGGGGATGTTGGAATATCCTCCTGGCGGGGTGGGGGCACAGTCATGTGAGGCAGTGGTGACTGCATAGATCTGGTTGACCTCTGGGTGCGAGATTACCTGGCTACCAGCAACTCTGATCTTAGGAGTGTGGGGCTGTTAGCATCTGTAGAACTACAGCAGAGTGGTTTTGGATTCAACCACTGAATAAAGAGTTTATTATATAAAATATAACAAAAACAAGAGTTGTCTACACTTAGTAGGCATCTTCAGTTTAGAGGCGAAGAAGAGTTAAAATAAATGTATAAAATGAAAATACATTTGAATTTTTATGGTCAGGGTTTACGCTTATCGTTTTGATTCTATGACTTTGTCGTATCTGGCCTCCTTCACCTTCCATAAGAGCAATTTCAAATTTTTCTACTTTTTTCCCCCGATTTTGCAACAGTTTTTAATTATTTTCTCCGGGTATTATGGGATTATTAGAAGCTTTAAACTTCATCCCTAAGTATGAGTTTAACTTGCCCTTTAATAATATGTTGAAAAATTCAAATTATACATTTGCTAAGAACCGTTGTTAGGTTCGTTTTGGCTAGAATTAAAGTGAAGTTAATACGACCTAGATCTTGGTATTATTCAGTATGGTGACTTGTCTTCTCATGAGCTAAAACTGATTTAGCAGCATATGAACTTTATATAAAAATTGTTTTGAGGGCTCGAACTTATTTTAACGAGGCTAAAAATGACTTTAAAGTGGGGCTATTTCACGGTGAAGTTAATCCGACCTCTTGAGTATTATTCCAGTATAGTGATTGCTTCTCATGAGCTAAAACTGATTTAGCCTGACGTGAAAAAGAACCTATACATATGAGAATTGTTTTGAGAACTTATTTAAAGTGGCTAAAGTGACTTAAGTTGGGAAAGTTAGCCCGATCTACATCTTTCTTACTGAAACCAGCAATACTTTTGAAATTTGGTATGTTTGTATCTTTACGTAGCAGGCGTACCTGAAACTGAAGCCAGACTGGGGCCGCCATGAGCGCTAGTTGTTGTCATACCCACAAAACCGTGAGCCATCTACCCCATAGTATGGCATATCTGTAAGAGTATGAAAAGTCAATGCTAAATTAATTTTACAGTAGTCTCTTTATACTGGTTTTGTTTGATGCTGATGGGATTGGCTAGTTATCTAGATGTTTGGACGGTGATATGGTTTTGTTTTAACTCTTTTACCAACTAGCAAACAAAATAACCAACTTTTGTCATTAATTCTACTAATCTGATCTTAATATATTCAGATTAAATGAAATTCAACATTTCTACACCTAATCATCTGTTACGAGACTTCATGTGCCAGTTTGTTTCATTTGGAACACATTTTATCTACAGGGTGATGCAAAAAAGGTAACCGAATAATTGTGAACCCTTATAATTTGGGTTACCTTTTTTTGCACCATTTTGTACAAGCATTAAATGCTGTAGTTTATGGTAGTGTATCACTGTTCAAATCTTATACACATGATCAAAATGAACGTTAGGCCTTGAAAAATCTGTTTAATAAATATTTGGTTTTAGTCGACAAATCATTACATTTCAATTTGTACCATAGTCTTAAATATACAAAACTATTTGAGAAGAAAGAAAATACATTTGTGAATAAATCTTAGTTTTGCCTATAAGGAAACAAATAATTTTATACTTTTCATGGAGTATTAAGCTCTTTTATAATTATTTTTGTGTATTTTGTTAACACATTTTCTTGCCTTAACCAGTATTAGTTTTATATTGTTATTTAGTTTTAAAATAATCTTGTTATATTTGGTTTAGGTATTAAAAAGTAAGTTAACTCAATACAATTTTCGTTAGATAAATATACTGCCATTTTAAGAAAAAACTACTTAAATAATATAAAACTTGGTTCAAATTTATCTTCTGTAATTGTTTTTTGAAGAACAATTATTTGCAATCTATGAACTACCAGTAATGTTTAATTGAAAACTAACCAGCGTGACATTGATGGTCACTAATTACGCTGATGTCAAGCTTTGACCGGACTACAGAAGATGAGAAGATGTTGGTTAGATTTAAACCCTACTTTAAGCTTATTCTGTAGTGTATAACTTTTGGGTTGAACCAAACAGCTAGCCACACAAACAAAAGATGTTGTACTTCAATGTTTTACGATAAGTTACTTAAATCGATGTATTTGTTGTAATAGTTCGATGTCACCTCTTTATGTGAAGGTCCTTTGACAGCCAGTGGTGAATTTAGGGTTTAAGCTCCGGTACAGCCCAACAAAATCGCAAGGGGGGATGTTGGAATATCCTCCTGGCGGGGGGTAGGGGCACAGTCATGTGAGGAGTGGTGACTGCATAGATCTGGTTGACCTCTGGGTCGGGGCTACCTGGCGCTACCCTTGAACTCTGATCTTAGGAGTGTAGGGGCTGTTAGCAACGTCTGTAGAACTACAGCAGAGTGGCTTCAGAACTGTAGTAACAGGTTTAGTACTGAGAACTCTAGAGAGACAGAAAAGTGTAAATATAAATGTCAAGAATATACATTTGATACTCCCTATACATATATTTTTTCATATACATTTTTATTTATTAATCAAACTGAAGCCTAATGTGAAGCGCCAGTTATATTTTAATAATAAAACTTACAGTGGTTGAATCAAATAGCCTATATGACTAACCATTGGTTAAAATTGAAAATACCAGAGTGGCTTCAGGTAGTGCCTGGAAAAGTGTGAAAGGGTTGACACTTTAATACTTCAGGTGGGTTAAAGAGTTAAAACCCTTAGTGAAATATATTAAGAGGCATTATATTTAGCTTCCAGATGGGTTTCAAGCGTGAGAGGCACCATTACTTCAAGGTGGGTTAAAAGTTAAAACAGAAGTGAAAATGGCATAATATTTTTACAGTCGACCAACAACATTTAACAGAATAAAACATAGGTGGAAGCAAAAAAACTATAGAACTACAAAGGGTTCAATGTGAGTTCACCTGTGCAAGCAGGTCTCACTGGAGGTTAACTCGGGGCTGCCCTGTATCTGCGGAGGCGTCACAGAGAGTTACCTCCAGCTCTAATATGGACAGTTAAAAACTAACTAAATCGAAGCTGTAAGTGGCTGAATTATATTTTATCGTGTTCTAAGAAAGAAGGGCGGAGCGATATACGGATGCACAGGTTATTGGCTCATCTGTAAACAATTTGATTAACAAACATAGATTCACCCGTAGGTAACCTCCGTGTTGCGACCTCTGGAAGGTTAAGAACAGATATTTTCATTAATTTTCAAGGCATAAAACAGTTTTTTAGAATTCCTTCTGTTGGTGGGTTTGCAGTTGTGGCTGTAGTTACTAAAGAGGCTCCTGGTGTAAAAAGTTAAAATTCTATTTTAACTTGATCACCCAAAAGTTGTCAAAGGGTAGAATAACTTCCATCATTGTTTGAATTACGAATAATTAGACATGTGCGAATACTCAAAATCAAACTTGAAACTAAAACTTAAAAAAAACTCATTAGATACTCAAAAGTAATCAATACGAGCTTAGCTGCCTAAAAAGTCTTGATCAGCTAAAAATCTGCCTAAAATAATTTTACCAAAACATTTAAAACTACAAGTTTTAGTGTGTCAAATAAATTACCTAAAAAAGCTGTTAGATGAAATCAGAACAATAATTTTGATAGGACTGATTGTTTCCAGGAAACAGTAACTTTTCTTAGAGCTCTAAAATAATTATCTTCATGAATTAAAAAAAAATTGGCTTTCAAAAGCTCAAACTCAACGGTAAAAATTAGTGGATCCATGGCGGATTGGTATCGCGCCTCCGTAGCTCACCTCTCCGGTGGCTCGGGTTTGATCCCTGTGAAACCATTCCCCCTCAGTCACCACTTACAATTTGTAATGTGGTGAAATATGGTGACTCTAGATAAAGGTCGAGGTTGAGTGGTAGAGAGGACTTTGTAGTCCTAACTTCGCCTCGTTAAACAAGACAAACTTTACCTGTTTAAAATAGCCTGAATCAACACGGCTCCACTATTATATGTCCAGATCTACAGTTACATAGATGTTGAAGATGTTATATTAATAATGTATGTTAAATGTATTAAATGTTATGTGGTGTAAGTAACTAAAACCATTTGAACGTTTTTATGATGGGTAGTATGGTTCAGCTTCAGATATTATCAATTTTAATGTAAAGACTTATTTAAATGTGTTCATAGTTGTAGTAATGTTTATGTTAAGTAACTTTTCATTATTTATGTTAATTTATTAAACTGTAAAAAATGTGCTAATCAGTTGAATATTAAATTTACAAAATATTTATTTAACTATTTATAATTTTAAATAAATTGAGGAAATTATTTGGGTTTGTTATTAAAAAAATACATTTAACTTATTGTTAAAGCGACTACTTAAGCTATTTTCAGTCAACTTAATATAATATTAGAATTATAAAAAAGTACTTTAAGGTATATTTGATTTTAAATTCATAAACTATTTTTGCCTGGAAGGATGCTCCTCAAGGTTGCTTTCTGTGTCGAGAAGGCCTTCTTCAGTTAAGCCTTAAAAAACAGATAAATTACTCAAAGACTAATCGACTAGCTCGATTAGTTGAAGTTGTCCTTTTCAATGGACAACTTTTTCCTTTTCTGGAAGCCTAAGCAGTAAGCGCGAGGACTTTTATTTTTTTAGTTTTTACTTTAAAAAGCCATGGCTGCCAACCGTGTCTGCTGGCGCTTTTTCGTAGAAGCCCTATGCTCCGTCCAGGAGTGAAAGGGAATAAGTCAAGTTTACTTTAAAAAAAAGCTTTTGCTCAAACAATGATTCATTAAAAAAACTATATATTTTTTCAATTGTAAAACAGAACTATGAAAAGTAGTATAAGTCTATTCAAGTGTTCCCCCACCCTTTTCTACAAAACTAACCTTTTATAAATGCTTAATAATGTGTGCATTCATTTACAAATGAATCCATTCCCAGTGTTTTCCTGAAATTATTTGTTTTTTCTTCAAGAAGGACTTACAATTAAAACAATGTCAATGGTACTTTTGTTTAGTTGTACAATGACAAAATTAATGTGATAAAAATTTAAAAAAAAGGAAATTTACAAAACAGTTTTAAACATGAAGTACATTGTTTTACTTGTCGCAAATAACGCAAAGAAGCAACCTAATAAAAAGGTAACTGCAAGCTTAAAATGATATCATAAATGATGTAGGCCAAGACACAAATATTGAAATAGCTTAGTTGTTTTATATTAGAGGGTTTATGTTTAACCAAGGCTACACCTGAGAATAGATTATTGTATGCAGCTCACAGAACAACCTAGATAGATTGTTGTAGGCGATTCATGAGAACAATCCAGGCTTTCAAGAACATCTGTAGCTATAATCTACTTAACACTAAAAAATTAAAACAGGGTTTTATACTTTAAGGACTTTTAAAGGTGCAATCCATTAAATGTTGTTAACGTCGTTCCAGCATTTCCTTTAGCTGGTTTTGACGCTTTTGGTTTAGTAAAGGGATTGATATTTTTTGGTTATTAACTATAGTAAAAGTTTCACTGTGAAGTAATCTTCAAGTTTCTAAATTAGTCTTTGTATTTTAATTCCTTTACAAATTAACAACTTTTAATTGCCAACACTAATTTTCATATTATTATACTTCGCCTATAGTTTTCTCGTTTACATTCAAATAAAGTTAATTTTTTAGTATGGTTTTTGTACTGAAAATTATTATTTACCTCATGATTTATGTGTGAGGAGAAGTTTTGCAAGTTACTCTGACATGGAACTTGAGTGAGATAATCACTTATTTTAGGTACAACCAATGTAGTTATAAGTCATTGTCTATCTTTACATTGACTGTCACTCAACAGCATTTAAAATCCAACAATGTATTCATGCCTGAATTGTTTTCACTTAAATTAATAGTATATTTCATCACTAGGTCCTAAAGTGACACTTTTTGATATGAGTTCAAGTCAAGGCGTAGCCAAGGACGTTAAATGACCGAGGATCAAAAGGTGACTTTAGGGACGAGTGATGAACGATACTTTTTGTCATGATGCAAGTAGAAGGAGTAGTTACAATGGTTAGTTAGTTAATTTAAAACGTTTTGTAAAATATTTTAGAGAATTATGGTGTCAAACACTACAGTTTTTATTTTTCATTGTTTTGTATAAACAGAGCTGTTCATTTGATTTACCATTGCCAGTGTTATGATTCGATATTAAATCGACACATCGCACTCAATCTAAAGTTAAATTACCTGCGATTTAGATTGATATTCACAGTTAAGTCGTTGTATCGACTATAAACAATAATTGAACAAATCATTCAATTTCAACAAAACCATTGGACCAGCTGATGTCCATGCCACGAAAAGATCATTAAATGATCTTTTTCTCCCTAGGGAGATCATCAAAACAATCCTTTATTTACCTGGGTTAAAAAGTGACACTTTAGCACTGTCAATGCATGTGTCTAAAGCAGCTGTTTTCGGAGCTGAATGACAAAAATATGATTTTTTTGATTTTTAATAAAGTATGGTTTTTAAAACAGTTGTTGACTAAACATGAGCATTTGAAAGATTATTACCATTTATCTCCTACAGATAATAATATGCATTGTTGGACCTATAGTTGTTCGTAATATCTATGTTAACGATGTGGCATTAATTGTTAGCCAAGTAACCAATTAACGCTAATTATAATTAATTGTCAGTCAGTTGGTGTTGAATGTTTGACGTGCCAATTTCCGCTCACTACTCCGTCCTGTCTTATCCAATGATGATGACTGTTCCTTCTATATCAATAAACTTATTGTACCACTAACTGTGTTTTATTGTATTTGTAGGAATTAATTAAGGATATAACATATTTCCTCTAGCCACAAATCAACAGATTTGTTTCAAAAAAGAAACTTTTGTAAATTTTAAAATTTTACCATCTAAAAATTAAATAGTTTTGCAACAAATTTGGGGTCCATAGTGTTAAACCATTCCTTGATAAAAACTGTTTAAATTTCTTTTCATTTTAGTTTTTTTTGCCTTGTCACATTTTAGATGATTTAATATTTTGTAATTAAAAATGAACTCTCCTCCAAGATTCATAACAATTATGGGAAGCTTTCTTCAAAAATACTAAAATACACACCATTTGTAGAAACGTTATATTCATATTAAAGAGAATTCTTTAAACTATACTTTGGCATAGCCACGATAAAAGTTGGAGTAACTTTTAAACCAAGGCACATGCTTTTCTACGCTGTTACATAATATTTTGCTGTCAGTGTTCATGATAAACAACGGAACAATTCACTCTTTAGCAAAATTTAATTTGCAAAACGTTGGATTACACACAACTTTTTACATTCATAGACAAAATTCAAATCTGTTTAACAAACCAAGGATTAAAAAAACCTGATGCAAAAAATTAATGTTTTCAGTAAATAGGGCTGGTATTTGACCGGCAGGAATAATCCACATAGGTATAATTTTTTTTATATTCGAAGATCATAAAAAAGGCCACAAATGTCAAGCATACGGTACTTTCGTACTCTCAATGAGTCAGAAAATCAAACAATGTATAATTTCCACGTATGATTTCAGTTGTATACAACCTATATAGCGATGGAGAGGTTCATTTAAAAATTGCCCAACTTACAGCTTACTTAACAGATTTTGCAGTAATAACCACACAGTGAGTAAAAACTGTGAAGTTTTGAAACTAGTTTCACAACAAAATTAAATCTAAAGCAAACATTGTATTTTGGATATCTACATCATGTTATCTTTCTTACTTGAGTAAAGTCAGTTACACGTTTCATCTCATGACTCGACACTAAATTTCTCATAGTTTTCAGGTAAATATGAAGTTTTTTGTAACAAATCTTGATTAGTTACAAAACCATAAATCTGCTGTGCTTTAAAAGAGTGTATAAAACACTGTACACATCAGTATTATTTATTTAATGTAATGAAGGATATTTTAAAAACTTAATTTATACTGCGTATTTGCTGAAATTAAATGTTTGTTCATGTGAATATACAGGGATGGGCACAAAAATACTTAAATTCTAGATGTATGACGTTGATGTTATGGGAAACAATTATAAAAATTTTTAAAGAGGTAGTAAAACTAATTTTGATCAAAATGTTTTTAAAGAATTTAAGCCAAAAGCAATCATGATGGTCTAGATATTTATTTCAAGAAAGTATTTATGAATTTCATTTTCTATAATTGGATGACAGTTTTGGACTACCCGTAATTAATAGGTTGATAAGGAGGTGAGGGTATGGGGTCAATTCTAGGCTCCAGAACTCGGAGCAAGATAGTTACGTAAGACTTTGACTATGGATTTATTCAAAGAAAGCAGCTCGGCTGTCACTGTTAAGTTTAAATGTAAGTAACACCACAAACCAAGAAACTTAAAGTTTTCCTACACATTGAGTAAGGTATGCTGGAGCTATTTGAACATTTCAGTCTTGTAGTCATCACTAAGTTTTTACTTGTAACTTTAACAATTTTATTTCAACACAACATTATAATTCAACACCACTTATATACTAAAACATAATGTTTTATAACTATCCTATTATATTTATATATTAATATGTTATATTGTTTTACAATTTTTACTGTGTCATTTTAGCAAAGTTTATTTAAATAAACTCAATTTTGAAAATTAAAATATCACACAATCTGCTTGTGTAAGGCAACGCATAGGTAATGAAGTTATTTCAATGTTTAACTTGAGTAATCCAATGATGAGTGTGTTATAAAATTGTATTTCTAGCAGCAGTACTCACCTGAGGATAGGTAGCGTATGCTAAGGGCTCCTAAATAGTCAGGTGTAAAAATCAGATCTAAGTCACTTTTCGTAAAAAAATTAGCTCCTTGAAATTTTAAATTAGTAATGATAAATTTAAAATTTATGCTTTAAAATTAATTTTAAATAGTTCCTGAACTGTGTATTTATGACTAAAAACTAGATTAATAACTCCAACAAACAGTTCAAGTTTTGGTAGTTGTCTCTGGTAGCTACATGTTTTGACTTTGCGTCATCGTCATTGTCAGGCAGTGAAATTCACCAAGTACTCACCATCATCATCAATGATTCACCAAGAAGATTTTCACTGCCTGCATGGCCATAGTCAAAATCAAACATGCTACTACCAAGACAACCTGTTAACAGTGTTTACCAATTTTTTTTAGTCATTATGTTTTATTTTTTCTTAATAAAGTTTGTTAGTAGTTATAAGAGAAAGCCTGGAAATTCAGGCATAGGCTTAGTAGCAGAAGGCGTAGAATAAGATTGTTTAGTTACCTAAGAAATTTGTGTTACACTGATTTGTTGAAGTCATTATACTTATTGCTTTGGTGTACAAATTCCATATGGAGTTCACTGTTGAAGGAACATTTCAAAATATAATGGAAAAACTCAGAAAAATTCAAAAGCAGTACATTAGACTAATATGCTAATCTAGCAAAGAAAAAAGATTCTTCATTGCCATCATTTAGACAGTTAAATTTGTACATCTTGTTTCTGGATCTTTTAAAAACCAAAAAATAAATATAACTTATTTTTAAAAACTGTTTATTTAGGTTTGAATTTTTTAATACTTTACTTTGTAAAAACTTCACTTGGATGCAAACGATATACTATAAACCCTAAAAACTGGCTTTGAACTATAAACCATATTGAAGAATTTACTTAACTGTTAGTGGTGTACACTGTTTGAAATAACAAAATACAAGTCATACTTAGTACTTAGAGCAGCGACAGTATACTGGTGTCTTACATTGATGGTAGTGACTATGAATCTCTCAAGGTACAATATATAATCTACACACACGGAGCCGTGATTGATTTGTATTGCACGTGACCCCGGAGCTTGTCACTCCAGTTGCACGGGCTGGATCCCCACTGTCACCACTTTTTTTAACATATTCAGTAATACTTATACCTTTCTTCTGTGAGACCCTTCAGGGATAGGTTGTGTCATACTACTAATTCTACTATCTTAGTTAAGGTCAAGGTTGAGTGGTAGAGGGTTTTGTAGTCCTAACTTCACCTCGTTAAACAAGACAAACTTTACCTTTTCACATCCATTATATCACTGAGATTGGTACATTACAAGCTTTTCAACCAAGCGTGCTGTAGGCTAGCCACAGATTAAGCAAGATGGAGAACGGTACCTTACCGAACCCCGGAGCATCAGCTGTTCTGCTGTTCAACTGGGTGGAGTACTCTGTGTTCTGCTCCATGTTGGTGCTGTCTCTACTTATCGGAGTCTACTACGGCTGGTTCAAGAAACAGGACACAGTCGCAGAGTACATGCTTGGAGGCAAGAAGATGGCCGTCTTCCCTGTCACCATGTCACTCATATTCAGGTAAGTCTTTTATTTAAGCTAGTGTCAGGTCAGGGTTTGACAATAGTTATTACCCTGATTGCTCTGGAAATAATTATTTCAGTAATTTATAATGCCCGTTATTTTGCCCTTTGTCGTGTTGACTGCATTAGACATGCCCTTAGAATTGCAAAATAAATTTATAAAACTAGTTACCAAGGATTAAAGTTATTTTTTGTAGTCATCAACTCATTGGTTATTAAAGGTGTTGTTTCTCATTCCTTGGCGCTTATGCCATTCACTATCGGTCAGTTATTTTCACTGCGTTGTTATTCCATTTACTGTAGTTGATTTACTTGTCAACATCATCGCCAGGTACACCATTGCAATACTAAAACCAGGCCGATAATTAAAACCACTTTTGGGCCAAAACTCCCTTCCAAAAGGATACTTCGTCCGGTAGCTCGATTTTGCTGGCTAACAAAAACTCAAGCATCAACTACTCAATCAACTCTCAATGACTGGGACTCAGGGCTGGTCCTGTAATCCAGCTTCATGGAGGTCAGGTTTTGAGGATGATATAGGTCTAAAGTGCTCAGATAGTCTCAGTGATCATCTGATGATACCCGATCAACTCCCACCATCGTTTAGACATATCAGACCATCACCGGTGGTTCGAATTCACGCAGCCGTTGGTCCTTGTATTTCCATTGGTCATTGGGCTATTAATTAATGACCAATTCTAAGGAAGAGTCGGCCTTAGTTTGTAACAAGACTACACCTCATAACTCATTACTACCACTCATCACACTCATCCTTCACCACATATTTGCCTTAAAATACCCTCATGAGAGTGTTCGGCATCTCAAATAGTGATATAATGAATGCAAGTTAAGAACCTATGATTATAGAAATACTCGTTTAACAACCAAAATTACACTAACACTAGTGTTTTGTCTCAGCCATGTTTCGGAGTCACATTCCTCGGAGTACCGGTGGAAGTCTACTCTTACGGAAGTCAGTATTACTCCGCCATCTGTTGCACCTTCACAGTCTGCTGGCTTGTTAACTACCTGTATCTGCCAGTCTTCTACGAGCTGCAACTCAATTCCCTCTATGAGGTACAAGACAAACGTCAATTTCAACATATGTTTTATTTCATCTGACTTGCCCGTTATTTAACATCTCATTATATGCAGCTGTTGTCTTGTTCAAAAACATTGTTTTAGTTAGGTCAATGTTGATAGAAACTTTGATATTTCAAACGCATGTTTGTTTTACACATTTTTTAACTAAAATAATTTGGAATCAAATTGAAACAGTTGTTGTAGTAATTAATTAGTAAAGATAACGGCAAATAACAAGTAATCAAGTATATAAAGAACATTGTTTTGTTGCTGGTACATTTTGTTTGCATAATATTTTATGAACTTAAAAGGCGTTAATTCATAGCCTGGCTGTTAAATGAAAAGGATCTAATAAATGGATGTACACACAGTTTTGAAACTACAATAGCATTATTAAAATTTGTACAACATTGACACTAAACTAAGAATAACTGAAAACCCTAAACAGTTTATGAGATAAACACCACCTTCAATTTTTGGAAAATTAAAGACCTATGTTCACATTTACAACACAAGGCACTGAAACAGATCAACCTTACGACATTGGTATTTCTACAATATTTTTCACACATTATGAACTGATTTTCAAGCAATGTAATAAAGAATAATTTATGTTATATCTTTGTATGTTGTTGTTATTTATGATTTATATTTATGTTTCTCAGTACTTGGAGTTGAGATTTAACAGGACCACCAGAGTTTTCACATCCTTCATTTTCGCTGTGTCTTTGGTAAGTGCAACTATGATGTGCACAATCAATTGGCTTGAACTTGATGCTTGAAAGCTCTTTATACCAGTGTTATTGCGTATTAACATACTTAAAGTTTGGGCTTAATATTGCTGGGTCAGATTTATGGGTACTCTTCCGCTCGGTTTGAGTGCCATAGTGATATTTATGTATTTATTGATATTTTAGTGATAGTAAGTGAATCAAACAATATTTTTACTTGCATGTTATTTTATTTGGTTTATACTTGTATTATATTCCATATCTGTGATGAATAATTAACTGATGTATTTTTTGTTATATATTGTTGAATGGGAAATAAACATATTTTGACTTATTTGTCATTACTTTTGAGCATTCAATATTCTATTATGGAAAGAGAAGTTTATTTTTTAAACTTTTACACATAAGTATGTCCAAATAAGAATTTCCTCAATGTCATTATGTAAAACATTGTAAGTACTAACTTCTATAGTTCTATACATAGTTCAACAGTTTATTTTAAATATAACATTTACAAGCTCATGTGGAATTATTATTCATAAGAACACAAAACTTAAGATAACATATTCTTCTTTGTTTCAGGTTACTTACATACCTGTTGTGATATACGTTCCTGCCCTAGCATTTAACCAAGGTAATTATTGTTGGTAAACTAAGATTGCTTATTCTGAAAGTTGTGTCAGTTTTAAAAATTTAATTCATTGATTTAATGGTTGGGTTTAATAACCTGAGATTCATATAGTGAAATTTTTAACCAAAGATAATGTTATGGAAGGTAGATTGGGCATAGAAGCCACATGGCTTAGGCAGGGAAATCAACACAGTTCGGCAGCCCAAGCACAGATAGCGCTGCCATCTCTTGCCGTCTTTCTCCCTCGGCCGCGATGCTTCGAGTTTTCCCGATGTCAATGTGATGAAATCGTGCGATTTTTGAGAAGGAACAAACTGGGGTGCGTTAGTGGCTCTACTTGAGACTCTTAAAATAATTTCCTCGCAGCACTATCTGTGCTTGGGCTGTTGAACTATGTTAATTTTCCTGCTTCAGTTATGTGGCATCTATGCGCAATCTACCGACCATAACATAACCTTTGTTTAAACTTACCCAAAAAAATTTTATGAATGTCAATAGTGTGCCTTTGTTAATATTTCATACTTCTTTTCATAGCGTTAATTCATTTTCATCATCATGATTTTGGAAATTCATAGTTTATTTTATATTATTTAAAAAGGAACTTTTCTAATAGTTAAACGTAAACTTTAGTTTAATCTGCTTTTCTCTTTCAGTGACTGGGATATCTGTCCATGTGATAACACCTATTGTTAGCCTCATTTGCGTCTTTTACACGCTTTTTGTAAGTAATTGTAGTTGTAGTAAACTTCAGTTTTACCATTTAATTTATAAACAACATGGCAAGCGATACAGAGCAAGTTCTGTTTATAGAGAATACTAGATTTTTTGGTACTATAATAGACATTTAAGTTTACAATCCAGATTCTAATTTTAAAATACTACAACCAAACCTTTACCTGCTGTGTTGCACCACCTGGTAGATGCCGGGTTTTCCAGATGAACCTGTAAGCTTAATTAGTGCAGTAGTTCTTTTACTATGTGATTCAAAGCTAAGCAGTTCTACATTTCTTGGATAATTTGAATAGGAAATTCGTGTTGCTACTTTTGTGGCAGTTAAGCAGTTTACAACTTCATGCTTTTAGTATGATTTACAATTTACCTTTTTTAACGATTTAGTTTGGAAAATTTTAAGAACTTTTGAGAGTATTGAGATGTTGCCACGTTGTTAAAGATAAAATAGTTATAAATATCCAGAAATCTTTTTAGTTCTGATGAGCAGGTCTTAATCAGGAAAACCATGTATTTAGACCGTATTCAGTATTGTCCATATACATAAACAACCTTAACCATATCACCGTTGTTTCGTCCATATCGTCGTTAATATCTACTATGATTGGTTGTGAAGGGAGGACTGAAGGCGGTCGTGTGGACGGATGCTCTGCAGAGTGTGTTCACTGTCGGCTCCTCCGTCTTCATCCTGTTCCTGGGCCTGTCCAAGATCGGCAGCGTGTCTGAAGTGATCCGCATCGCTGTGGAAGGCGAGAGAATGTGAACCTATCAAGTGAGTTCGACTCCATCACTTTTTGAGGGCTAGGTAATGACCTTAAAATTTTATTCCTTGGATTAGGGGTGGACAGAATGGGCTGTTTTGATTGGATCAAGATAGGAAATTTAAAATATACACGATTTTTGGGGACAAGAGGCAGTAGATGCTCCGGAGTAGTAGGATCTAAGTACAGCCCAGCAAAAGATGATTTCATAAGCTTCCAACACCAATATAAAAGTTTAGAGGTCTTTAAAAATTAAAAGCAGTGTGACAAAATTTTACTGAACTTTAATTATTACAGTGTGAACAGTCATTTAACAGTTTCCAAAATGTGAAAGGGATAAATTTAATTTACCAACTTGTTTTGGTATGTTAAATAGTTACTTGTACACTTATTTATTATTTAGAATTCATTAGATTACAAAATTTGTTTATTTTAAAAAGTCATAACACATCAAAATATGCAAAGGTATTGAAACAATATATGAATGTAAAACACATGTGCACCAACAGCTGGAGTCTGAACCCGTTTGAACGAGGGACTTTCTGGACATATTACCTCGGATCCATGTTCATCTGGTCGTCCAACGTGGCCGTGCACCCTGGCGCAGTGCAGCGGTTCATCGCAGTGTCTACGATAGAAGAAGCCAAACGGTAAATCTAATCTACAATTAAACACGGTTGGTGTTCTACAGCATTGGGTTCTGTAGGAAATATTGCTTCTTCACTGGTAAAACTGCACAGGTTGTTATAAATAACAAAAAATTTGTTAAGAGAGGATGTTAAGTACTTTGAATAGCTACAACTTATTGCAGTATGCTGATGACAAACTATCAGTTGTAGTGCAACTGATTTAAATGAACTGGAATATTCCATTACCCAAAATTAATAGATGTGCGAAATATTTCAACAATTTAGACCTAAATACCAATTTAGCTTAAACACATTATATAAACTTTAGTTGTATAAAGACCTCAGATTATGGCAATATTAATATTACTATAAAATTGTAATAATTTATAACAACAAACAGACAATATAAAGTTTTTAGGAATTATTTTAGATAGACATCTTACATGGAGTCACCACATTGATTTTTATTGTAAGCGAGTTTTGTCAGGGCTATTTTGCTAAGAAAATTGTCATTACATTGTAATACAAATATTTTAAAATTAGCATACTATGGCCTCATTCATGCATATTTATCCTATGGCATATGTTTATGGGGCAATTGCTCTGATGGGAAGATCCAACTGTATTTATATTGCAAAAAATGGCAGTAAGAATAATATGCAGACTAAATTACAGGGACACCTGTGAGATGCTTTCAAAGCTCTACATATACTACCCTTTGCTTCACTATACATATTAGAAACTTTATTGTTCTTTAGATCTAAATATTCCTTTGGTGATTGCTTCTGAGACTGTGTATGACTTAAGAAAGCAAAATTTAATCAAGCCCTCTTACCATCGGCTTCAAATGTTAGATAAACTACCAATTGACTGGTAGGAAGTTGTTTAATCAGCCTACCTGATACTTTCTGAAATAAAGATTTAAAAATATTTAAAACACAACAATTTTTATATCAAAATTCTTTTATAATTTGAGAGAAATTCATGAGGCTTAAATTTTAATGTTAACTCTTTTGTGTTTTCTATATAGATCTAAGTCATTACCAGTGGTATTGTATTTTAAATTTTTTTGTTATGTCAAATAAAACAAACTTGTTTGTATAATAGTTTGACAATAAATCTTGTTGTTGTTGTTAAATTTAATCTGTACTTGGACAACATATAGTGTAGGATATACTGTTAAATCTAAGTACTACGATATAGTTTTCTTCTAAGATAAATCTCTTGAGATAGATCTCTCAATTGAGAGAGAAAAATAGGATCCTAAATTTTCCTCTGATCCCTACAAGCCTTCAGCTCTCAGGTGAAAAATGTACATTTTCCAAACATTATTCTTTGGTACAGTCTTGATGTAGAGATGTTAGATTCTTTTTTTATAGTACTACAAATGTATTTTGTGTTTTGAATAGTTTCAAAAACATAGTTTAGGAGGTATGGGTTTCTTGACATTTTTTCTTGTCTCCTAGACACTTCCACATAGAAACGTCTTAGCAACGTTATATGGTGTTTATTTTCTTTAAACGTTATATTTATTCAATGTTTCAGTGTGATGATCTGGACCTCGGTCGGGTTCTTCTTCATCGTCAACCTGGTTGTGGCAGTTGGCTACGTTCTCTACGCAACCTACCATGATTGTGATCCAGTTGCTACTAAGGTAAGTGCGAATGTTGTTTTGGTTTATAACAGAAGCATGCCTATTGTCTACTAATGAAATTGTAATATGTTGTTGACGTCCTAACTCGTAACAATGCTTTATGGAAAAGTGATTCATAACCTTGTAATTATGCCAAAATATCAAGCTAGCATTTCCTCCAGTTGTGGTGACTGTGCTATGCTTTCTAGGCTACAAACCCAATTAGAGAGTTACAAAATCATCTTGTTTATGGCTACCAAACTACTGTAATTTAAAGATGTAAAATATCGGCAGAAAATTGTAATTTCAGAAATTTTTAGGAAAGAAAATTTGTTTGCTCCTAAAGAGAGTTATAGTTCCTTCTGCCTTTGTTGGTCATGAAAGATGAGTACTCAACAGTAGTAAACCCTTAAAGGAAACTTGGCTGGGAGTATTGACAATTTACCCAGGCAGTAAACTGCCAGAGAACAAGAGGCAATTCTCACAAGGTAGTAGTAAGCAATTTTGACCCAGTTGTCAACCCAAAAAGCTATTTATATAATGTTTTGGATTTACTCTGTCTTGTCTCATCCCGTTTCAAAAAATCTTGATTCTTGAGTATTTTGATTTCCCTTCAATTCAATTCAATTCAAATAGCTTTATTGAATAAGGTACATGGTTGTACATCTCAATCGTCATAGTAATAAATAGTAGTAATAAATAATGAACCCAATTATGGACATTAGTGTCTTATATAAATAAATACTAGACTAGTTACATTAATAGATTTAAATAACTGGCCTAGATTATTAAATACATAGAATTTACATTTACATTTAATTTGAGTTTATTCCTAAACAGGCAACCAACTGAATTTATTCAGCCAGACAGGAACTCCTGAGCGCTATAAGCCTCCTTTTTAATGAGGTAGTCTTTTTAGGCGTAAAAGAAAAGGTGTCCCTTGCATAATTTTATTTCCGGGTAGAGCATTAAAAAGATAGCTCCCAGCGCGCGCCGTGTCTCTTTGGGAGAGGCAGCTTATATCTGGGGTCGCGGAGATGTCTGGGGGTAGCTCCATGACGTGTGGGGAACCTGTGCCCTGAACCAACAGTTTGTGGATGGGATGCGTTGAATTGGCGGTGGCACTTATGACTTTGAGAATGTAAGGGTAGGAAAAGTTAGGAAATTTAGCTAAAGGCGCCTCTACATGAACTCAAAAGTGAATTACCTTTTATTATTCTTATGGCTCTCTTATGTTCTATAAACACTTAAGAAGAAAAAGAGGATCCACCCCACGCCTCAACACCGTAAGACATTAGTGATGAGAAACAACCATGGTTTACCAGGAGGAGATTTTCAGTAGTTAGCAATGGGTATAGAGTTCTTAAAGCAAAGCTGATGTGACTGAGTCTACCACATAGTCCGGTAATATGAGCAGATCAAGTAAAGCCAGAATCGAAGGTCAAGCCCAAGAACTTTTTGGCTAAGACCTCCTTTATTCCGAAACTATCGAGGTTGAATTGGGGAAAACTTTTATTTTTTGTCAGGAAACTCATGAAGACTGTGTTTTCAGAATTTAAGACTCCTGTTCTAATATCAAAAAGTCCATCCCACGTTTATACCATCCACCCTTAACTGAGATGCCTATTTTCAAAATTGAAACGATGCCATTTGCAAAAGTTTATGCAGCTGTAAGTCTTGCTACCAAAACCATTCTTTCATACACTTCAGTGATCTAACAAACACAATACTGTGCAAGGGCAGTGGATCTCACATCTCTTGTATTTACGTATAGATGGTGCAGAAGACAGGACAGATGTTGCCGTTCTACGTGATGCAAGTTGCAAAAGATGTTCCCGGTCTCACTGGCCTCTTCATTTCCGGCGTCTTGAGTGCTGCTCTTAGGTAAAAGTATTGAGGAAATAAAAATAGTTGTGAGTTTTTAACAATAAATCCACTTCAACTGGTGTAATTTAGTAATTGCAAGTCCTACATTCACAAATTTATATTTTTAATATTTATTATTTACTAAGCGGACCCGAGACACGTCCTGTCAAAAATATGTAATGTGGCAGTTTTTGTTCCGTACATATGTTTTATGTCTGTAAAATAGGGATATCAGCTGGCAACAAATAGCAATAAAGCTCAAATTGACTACGTTTTAGTTAAGAAAAAGAAAAAGGCTGTTTTAAAGGGTTTTCGGCATTCAAATTTTCTTGCCGTAAAACCATCATTGAACTCATGAACATTTAAAATTGTTGGCCAAATGGTCCAGGCGTTGTTGAGTTATAAACTTGACACATTTTGCAATTCATTTTTATATTATAGATTGACTATCTAGAGAGCAAGTTCTGTTAAACTTATAAAAATTATAAAATCTTACAACTTGTTGAAAAAAAATAACCCTGATTGCTTTGTATGTTTTTACATGCTAAATCGGTTAAAAGGCATCTTAAGGCAATTGAACTTTTTACAAATGAACTGTTGAAATTGTTCCTCTAGAACGGTTTTATGCTAGTTCATTCTCTTAGACATATAGCTTTTTGTATACTAAAGAACCAATTACAGGACCTTTTGACTTGTCCATATTTATTTTACGTCTTTTTCCAGTACCATGTCAGCTGGGCTTAACACGGTTTCCGGAACAATTCATACGAAGACTTTGTGCAGATGTTTTTGAAAGGGAAGAAACTATCGGAGACTAAACAAAACGTCATAATAAAATTAACAACTTTAATTCTCGGAATATTCTGTATCCTCATGGTGTTTCTGGTGGAGAAGATGGGAGCTATATTTCAGGTTAGTTTATTTAACAGTAAACACATAATCTGTTCTTTTTGGTGTAGTTTGGATGTCATTAGTATAATTATCTCAAAAAATAATAAAATTGCGGACATTATACATATTGAAACATGTTATGTGAATATATGTTACCAATTTGAGGTTCAAGCCAAATTAACTAATCTGAGCAGTTGGCTAAAAAATCTCTTTTAAACACTGGATTAATCTAACTTTAAAACACAATGACTCATAACTTGGTCAAACTTCAAGTCACACATGGGGAGACCAGTTGAAGGTGATATCTGAGGTCTGTCCAATAAGTTCGCGAACTGGTTCAATATGGCTGCCTTGGTGACGTGATACTCTGCCCACTACATCACGTGAATACTAGACATCTAAGAAAGCGTTCAGTACTAGTTCAAAGTCGAGCAGTGCCTATCAAGCTGCCAGTGCCAGTTCATATTTTATTTGTTTTGCTGTTGGTCGAAAAATGGTGATTTATGAAATACTGAACAACGAATCAACATCAAGTGACCAGTGATGCCCTCTCGTCTCCATTTTGCCCAAAACCATGATTCATCTCAGTGATGACTCTCTGTAAGAACTCACCTTCGTTTCGTCAGTCTTCCAATCATTCACACATTCAATCTTTTTTCAACTTTTGTTCTGGCGTCAGTGGTTTGGCACATTTTTGCTGCAGAGTTTTCTTAAGCCAAATCGCCACTAAAGCGGTATGAACTGATGACTTGCATAAATTAAGATCGTCTGCAATCGTTCTAACAGTTTTCCGCGGTCATCAGACACAGAGCTCGCCTACGAACAATGTTTTCATCCTCATGAGGTTGAAGGTCGTCCCTGCATTGCATCACCTTTAGCGTCTTGGCGGCCATCTTTGAAATGTTTGATACACTTGAAAATGGACATTTTCTTCAAGGCATTATCTCCGTAAACAGCCCTCAACATATCTGTAATTTCTTGAGAACCCGAGTTTCACAAAACTTGATTTTGATTTTTGCTTTGTGTTTTCATCGATCTTCATTTTTTGACGAACAGCAAAACAAATAAAATATAAACTGACACTGGCGTGATAGTCACTGCTCGACTTTCAAGTAAGTTCTGAACCTTCATTAGATGTCTAGTATTCGTGATGTAGTGGGCAGCATTCACGATCGCCTCAAGGCCACATTGAACCAGTTGAACTTATTGGACGAACCTGCGTGTGAGGCAGGAGCTGTTAGAAATAGCAGAAGAATGAACCAGAAGGAGCTTTATAAGTGTGGCTTGAGGTGATACAAACCAAGCCTTACGTCTTTGTTAACCTATATCCCACTTAACCCAAAGTAGATGATATTTCAGGCTGAATGTATTTTGTTATGGGAACTGTTAATGGTTTGACTTCATTGGTATATCTGTGTGTAGATGGCGATGAGTCTTATCGGCCTCACCAATGGAACTTTAATGGGAGTCTTCAGTTTGGGTATTTTCTTTCCGAGAGCGAACCCCAAGGTAATAATTGGTAACTTTTTGTTTACCAACATACAGTCAACTCCCAATTAACCGTGTCAATTAACCGGCGTTGTGGAAAATACAGGGTCATTATTGATAATACAGCAAAACTTCGACATGATGCAAAACATTGATCGTGAATCAACAGTAAACAAATGTGCAACCAGTATAACATTAAGCATTGGTGATGCAATGGTATCACGATGATATACAAAAGTAAGATAACAATAACAGCATAAACAATAACAATACTCTGTATACATCTTGCCATTTTTTGGTTGCTGTGGTAAGGAAGTCTTGTGACCTGTCAAGAGTTTGGCCTTGCGCTGCTGATAAGCTCAGTAGCTAACTAAAATCTTGGAACTAAGTCTACTGTAACACGTGCGGTGCTAAAATACATGAGAACTAATGACTAGATTCCACATTCACTGCTTACTGGAATCTGTTATTCTGATTTTTAGTTGTTTACGTCTTTATATACCTCATTGTACATTAAATTTAAGTGTTTGCGGATTAACCGTGATTTTGCTTATCCGGAAAGCCCCAACCCGACCATATCGCGGTTAATTGGGAATCGACTGTAATTTAATTGTTTAAGAAAGTTTTTTTAAGTCAAAATAGTTATAAATTGCATCATTTTACTTCCTTGTGAACAAACTCAGAAAAGTCAACAATTTAATCGTAAGATTAAACAAACCAAATCTAAAGCTACCTACCTAAAGGTACTAAGTTTGTTACTTATTATAAAAGGTATAACTTGAAAAGCAACTAGCATCTTATTGTAGCTTGGAAAAGTATTTCCTATTGAACTACAATCATATCTTAAAATACTAGGTTGAACGGTATTTATTACCTCAAAGCTCCTTTAGCAAGGTCTAAACGTTAAGTAGTGTGAATAATTCAACCGGAATCCCTAAATGTCTTACCATTTGATTGAAGGGAGCGATGTGGGGCTCGGGCTGTGGTCTGCTGGTGGTGGCTGTTGTGTTGTTTGGAGCAGAGTACTACAAGAGTGCTGGACTCCTCAAGTATCCTGGCAAGACTACCAGTGTCAGCGGATGTACCTTCCCGCTTACTCACAAGTAAGTTGTCGATATAGTTGTATTCATAATGTTGGTAGGTTGGACATAATAATAGAAGGTAGGTAGAAGAATAATAGAAAAACTGTGGAACAGTAAGAGCCAAACAAGATGGATTTCAGAGCTCAAAGAAGACATACTCAAGATGTTGGGGAAGGAAACTACACTCCAGTTTAAAAGAAATAAACAAAGAACAGGAAGAGTGGTCACAGATGAAGAAAGAAGACTGCGCTCTGAAAGAATGAAGAAGTTTTGGGTGAAAAAATGGAAACAAAAAAGTCATTGATCCTTGACTGACTACAATGGTCCTATGCAGGGCGTAAAATAAATAAATAATGTAGGTAATGGTAACTAAAGTTTTATTGTCATTATTCAATCTATTGTGTCTTTGTCTACTTTTCTCAGTTTCTTAAACTCTTTCATTTTGTCCTGGCATTGTTATTTCTTTCTTGGTCATCTTCTTTGCTTGCAAGTTGTCTTTAAATTAATTTAAAACCATTATTTCTGGAATGTATCATTAAGACATTTGTTTTTTAGTTTTAAAGACAGTTTATTTTTGTTTAATTAATTTGTTTTCTATTTGTATTACATATTAATGTTTGTTTTGTTGTAAAATTGATCATCGGTCAGCTTTTAATTTAAACTTTAATCTTATATTTCTAGTAATTGCAATGTAGTTATCAAAATTGTTTATGTTATGTGTGAGTGGTATCGTTTAAGTAATAGTGATGCATCAACAGACTTATATTAAAATATGTGCCCATTTGCTTGCTCAGACTATCCAAATTGTCTATATATGTTAAGAGCAGGTTTAGTAAAAATAACAATAAACATCAACACTATTCTATAGACTCCAACACAAAATGTTGAAAAAATTAAGGTTAAAGGTAAAGTAAAGTTTGTCTTTTCTGACAAGGTGAAATTAGGTACCACTCTACCTCGACCTTTAAATTGCCTAGCATAGTTACTCAGCAAAATTCCTAGTGGTGACTGAGGGATCAAATCCACGTCATCAGAGTCATACGCGTTATCAACCCACCACACGTTCGCTAATATCTGAAGTAAACCTGCTGCTTAATCATTCTTACACTACCAAGACTCCTCCAAAATCTGACAAAACCAATAATTTTTCTATTAGTTTTTTATCTTTTTACCACTATACTTTTATGCTCTTATGTTTTGAGTAGTACTTTTTAACATCTTTCGTGTTTTCAGTGCCACGGCTCTCCTCCAGACGTACCAAGGGATCAGTTCTCCCACAGTCGCTGACGACTCTGTTCCTCTAATCTTCAAGCTGTCGTACTTGTACTACGCGTTCCTTGGCACTCTCACCACTGTCCTTGTCGGGCTCATCGTATCTTACCTCTCCGAGCAACCGGAACCAAGATGTCTGGAGCCGAAACTGTTTGCCCCGCCGATACGGCGGTTCCTCCCAGAAGCCATCCACGACTAACAAAGGCGGAGAATACCACTTGGTCAATACCAACCTTGTGGATAGAAATATTGACAATTCAGGGGTTGTGAATAAGTTGAACCTAGAGACTGAAAGAAATTGATTTATTAGTCCGATTTGATGGATTTATTGCTCCAAACCTATTTTGTAGTTCACATCATTGTTAAAAGACTACTTGAATAAATCTGGCCGGTCAGATGGTTTTAAATGCTGCTAGTTCAAGAAAACTAACTATTTAAATCAATAGTTTTGTTTTATAAGACCATTATTAGAGTGAGAAAAAGCTCAGATATATCTTTTTTTTAACCTCTTTTGAGCAATCTTTGGCATTTTGAAGTGCTGATTTTAGATCTGTCGTTTGCTGCCTCATTTGAAAACAGTTCATAAAAATAAACCAGACCGTACTTAAAATTCCCCTAAAACACTTTCTTCAAACTGACTTACACTTCAATTTCCAAAATTTACAACCAAGGCTAATAACTATTGTTTTTGATCTGTTGAAACCATTAGTGTAACAGCTGTAACACAACCCATATTTGATGGAAATACCACCACAGTAATACATTGAAATTTTTATACGTGTAAGTTAGTCATTGTGTTTGCTTTGTATTAAATTTTTAAAATAAATTTTGGAAGTAATACAATTGTTTTATTTGTACTTTGTAATGCAGTGTTATCTATGATGCCTTTTTTAATCGGAAAGGTTTTTAACCTTTCCAGGTTTCTCATTATTGAGCAAAAATAAATGAATTATTCACTGTGGTAAACATTTACAGAGATCTACCTAGAATAATATATAATTATGTTGTATTACTTTATAACTAAATAATAAGTAGGCTGAAAACTACAACAGATCACTAGGTAGTTACTGGCAGTTTATTATTCAGTTTTATATGATCTAAGAGTGACTTGTAGTTTGCAGTTAAACGTTGTGGTATTTTCCCAGTGATACATCTGAAATGTTATCAGAGTGGATTTAAAGTTAAATACACAAGCGAATATTTACTCAAACAAGTTTTATATAACTCATGTTCTTTTCGTTAAATGTTTCTTTTAACTCTTACCTTCTCAACTATCAGCTGTTCATTTTGTGTGTGTAAAACCAAGGAATAAGGAGGTAAATAATACAAATTTTACTTTTGTAGTTTCAAGGTTGTCAGCCCTTCTTTCTTGGCCGACACTGCTAAAAGCTTCGTTTGTGGGGGTCTTGAACTTCTTAATGTCTAAAATGTAAATATCAAAATTTACAACAGTTAAATTGTTTAAATTGTTGTTTGTATTTCAATAAAATTAAAATTATTTCAGTTTTAAAATCAAGCAGTACAATAAAAAGAAATATATTAGCCTAAAGCTTTTTATGACTATGTTTATATCATAAGAGGCACTAAGCTAGAAATTTGATTAATTTTAAAATTGAAATATTTCTGTTAGTTTCAGCATCAAGACAATGAATAATCAATATTAATTAATCAATAGATTTGAAGGACACCTTTAAATAGTTGACACTAGAACAAATATAGTATTTGGGTTAAAACATTAGCTGTACATTTTTTTAAAGATGATATCAAAATGATGTTTAATATTTAGGCTCAACACAACCTTTACTTAAAAATTTGAAAATATTTGGTGCATAGAAAAACATTTAAAAGTTACCTGTACTTGCACATCATTGTGAACAAGAATCAGTTGTTCATTTTTAGCCTTTGACTAGTCAGATTATTTTTGGTTTTACTGAGTAAATAAAAATGGTATTTCTCAACTTAGCAACATCTTGTGGTTTTTAAAACTATAAATCTAAATTTTGAGCTCTTAAGCTCATCTTCAGTGTCTTTAGGGCGGCCATCAGTTGAAATTCAAAATTATGTACAACATGGTCCCTATTCACACTTAAAACTAGTAATGACGTTCAAATCCATGACCACCGTTTTTTGGAATGCCCTGTATACTTGGAAATTGCAAATTATTTACTCTTTGAATCATTATAATAATTTTAATTTTGCTCAAATAGATCAAAATGTTCTCAAGATATACATGTGATACGGGTGGTCTGAAAACCCCTGTATACAGGTTATTTCAAACATGTGTTTGTGTTCTTGAAGCATCATGAGTACAGCTGACGACGCAAGTATGGACAGGACAGCTGTTCTGCTGTTCAACTGGGTAGAGTACTCTGTGTTCGGCTCCATGTTGGGGCTGTCTCTACTTATCGGAGTCTACTACGGCTGGTTCAAGAAACAGGACACAGTTGCAGAGTACATGCTCGGAGGCAAGAAGATGGCCGTCTTCCCCGTCACCATGTCACTCATATTCAGGTAAAAATACTTATTTTGGTACTCAAGACAAATTTCCTTTCAGAGCTATTTCTAATCCACTCTTAACTCCAAACTTTTAAAGAGAATTTATCAGTTGCTACGGTTAGAAAGGTTTGGTACGAACACTTCAAGTTTTTTACCAGTATTTTTTATAATAAATAAAATGCACATCTGTTACATACAATTGAGCATATTGCGTTACCACCTAAGGAAGTTTGGATTAGGGAGAGCATTAGGACAAGGTTCGGCTCAACAGACTATCATGAGCGGAAGCGACAAGGAAGGCCACAAAATATGGCAAGCCTGTCCTGAAGCCTCGTGCCTACACTGCTGCCGCAATCTCCTACATTGATATCTGATCTGAATTCCCCTGGGGAGAAAGGAGCATGTTTAATATCCGGATAGTTACCTGCCCAGCAGTTGTCTGACCCACTCTGTTTTTACTGTGCCCGAGTGTAAAACTTTCTGGAAAAGCACTGAACCAGACAAATCCTGACTGGGGGCTCTAGTACATTAAGAATCTAGAAGTTTCAGTTACGTATTTGTTGAGCTAACTTTATCAGCAAATCTTTAGCTGGCTATTCAAAGAAACGACATAGCAGTAGAAGCGTTTAATGGCTTTGGCCAATATTTCAGGGGTTTAATCTTAATGATACAAATAAGGGTACGAACCCCTTCATCTTACAGCTGAACTACCAAACTTTACATCCTATGGTAAGTCAGTCAAGCCTTGGTCGTTCACTAAATCACTATTTGAGATGCCGACCACTCTTATGAGGGTATTTTAAGGCAAATATGTGGTGAAGAATGAGTGTGATGAGTGGTAGTAATGAGTTATGTGTAGTCTTGTTACAAACTAAGGCCGACTCTTCCTTAATCAAAATTAATAGCCCACACTTGTTATACAAGGGATGGCAAGCATGACTTCGGGTAATGGTCTGATGGTCTGATATGTCTAAATGATGGTGGGGTGATGCGGGTATCATCAGATGATCACTGAGACTACCTGAGCTGCTTTAGACCTATATCATCCTCAAAACCTGACCTCCATGAAGCTGGATTACAGGGCCATGCGAGTCCCAGTCATTGTGTTACATATTTGTGTTTGTGTTGTAGTCATTTATCCGGAGTAACATTCCTGGGCGTGCCTGCAGAGATTTACGTCTACGGTTCCCAGTACTACGCCAACTCGGTCACCGTCATCGTCATGTACTTCATTGTCACCCAGCTGTTCCTACCAGTCTTCTACGAACTGCAGTTGATATCTCTCTATGAGGTGCGTCAAAATAAATACAAGTTAAAATGAAAAAAAATGTTTTAAGCACATTATCAAATGTGATGCTTCCAGTATTCACAAATAAGAGTTTGGTTTAGGCTTGTTAAGGGCATAGAAGAAGGAAAAGTAGCAACAATGTGGCAAAGTAAGAGCAATCTTGTTGGAAGAGAAAAGTTAGAAAACTAAAGGGATGAATGATATAAAAAATCTTACATTGAAAAGAAAACATCTCCAACAAAAAAATGGAGGATGAACATCTCTATTTCAACAGAGAAACTGTTGTTGGCTTGTTAGTACTTTTGGGGAACTGGAACTGCTCTCCCAATGTGATGATAAATGTTTAAACTTTTATTGAAAGGTTTAGAGAAAATATTAAAAATCTATTTAGTAACCAGTATTGAAACGCCAAGCTATTTTAAATAACGTTATTTTTAACGCACCAAAATATGTTTTAAAATAAGTATACTTGAAACCCTCCAGCAGCCTTTGTTAAAAAACACCATCTACAGCATCATTTTCATAATCCAATTTTTGTTTCCAGTATTTAGAGATGAGGTTCAACAAAACAGCGAGACGTTTTGCCTCTTTTACCTTCGCTTTGTCTTTGGTAAGTTTAAACTAATGTGTTTATTTTTTAACTTCAATCTGCTTTTTCCACTAACCTTAGTCGCAAACTACTACGATGGCTTCTTAATGATAGCCACTCAAGGATATACGCCTACCTGCACATAATACAATTTAATTCCAAATTTAAGTAGAAGCCACCTATTGCTCAAACCTGGTGCCTTGGTTTTTGTATGATTTCTTCTCTGATTAGACTACGCTGCATTTGCCATAGAGGCACTTATTATATGTAGTGCTAGATAATAGATATATCATATGTATGATGATGTGTGTGACTTGTTGCACACAGTTAGAGCCTATCTCAATGAATTTTGACTAAACATTTTCATGAGTTATTACATTTATATTGTCAAATTTTATTTATATTCTTAACCTGTATTTATATGTCAACTTTTGTTATAATTGTCTAAACTTTATGTATATCAATGAAATTGTAAAAGTATATTAATTTATTGACAATTTCTGTTGCATGTCCATGTGCCATAAACACTTCTGATTTTATTTAAAACTCTCACTGTGTTAGTATGAAATAAATCAAACTACTAGCAAATTAGGGAGTGATATTAAATTGTTTTGTTGGATCGATTCTTTATAATTTTGAGTGGTGTATAAAATATAGTAATTGTTTGGTTATTCTGATATTTTCAACACATTTTTTAAATCTGTTCATTTTCAGATAGTATTTATTCCTGTTGTCATATACATTCCAGCACTTGCATTTAATCAAGGTGAGTAAAATATGCTGTGGGTTTCATTTTTTGGGAATTTCCTATGAAAGATAGAAGTTAGTACTCAACATAAAATTTAAATTATTATTAATGTTATTGACAATGTGCAGTCAGAAACATGTAAAAGCAATTTCAGTCTATATTTTTCAAAACTAACTGTATTTTCATTTAAACTTTTAACAACTTTGACTACAACTTCAAAAACTTTTAGAGTTGTCAGTAGTTAATATGATAATGATTAATGTGTTAATTACCTTCTTTGTAGCCTGGATATCCTGATGAAACTTAGATGCTAGACGTGGAGTTAGCATCTAAGTTCTCCTGGAAATCCTGGAGTTTCATCAGGATCTCCAGGCTACAAAGAAAGTAATTAACTTCAAATAGGTCCTGAAACCGGAAATCATAATTTATTGATTAATGTGTGGTTAGTGTTGCTGTAGGTTTATGCTTTGTTTATTTCACAGTGACCGGAATCTCGGTGCACATTATCACTCCTGTAATCAGCGCTATCTGCATCTTCTACACCATGTTTGTGAGTGAAAACATACTATCATATTTGGAAAGATTTTAAGCCCATAGTTACTTGTACAACTACCATTTTGTTGTTTTTTTGTTTGGGGGAAGGACTGTAATACTTACATACTGGATATTTTGCATACAGTTTTATATTGTTCAATTAAAGTTAGAAAACATCACCAACTATCAAAATCAATAATAAACCAACATAAATAATCAAAACCTTTGAAATCTGTTTTTAAAACTTTCAATGTACTAAAAAATCTAACCACACCAGCATATTTGTTAAAATTTGTTCATGAATAATGGAGGTTTGTGGATAATTGTGGCTTGAAACACAATTTGGACGCAACTGAGTGCTTTCGACACGACTTTACTCTAACACAAAAAGTATTCCCAGAGATTTCATCAGTACGCTGTATATACTGTACTGATATTGGTTTGTTGCAGGGGGGACTGAGAGCGGTCGTGTGGACCGATGCACTGCAGAGCGTCTTTACAGTCGGCTCAACCGTCTTCATCGTTTGCCTAGGAGTCTCCAAACTGGACAGCATCTCGGAAATCATTCGGATCAATGCAGAGGGCCATCGGTTTGAGTTGTTTAAGTAAGTTCTGTTCATTGTATATCCCGTACGTATCAAGAAGGGTTTAACTATTTTCTTGGTTTGCTTCATTGTGTAAAAATATTTTGCCGAGTAAAGATTGTTAAGCTACTATAGTGAATTATACATTACCAACTGCTAAAAGCAAAAACAAGTATTGATAAGTAAATAAAAATATGTACGAGGGTCATCCAGAAAGTAAAGAACATTTTGGCATGGTCAAATAAAAAGAAAAGATATCAACACAAAACTTTATTTACAAATGCATAGACCTTTCTCACATTTTACACAGTCACCATGGATTTAAAACACTGGTTGTAAGTGGGACCAGTTTTTCATTGCCCATGTTCTACTCATTTGCGCCAAAACATGAGCCAGGATTTCTTAGCTTCTTGGGTTCCTCATCGTTAGCAAACTGTTTTTACCCAAAAAATCCTTAAGCTTTGGGAATAAATGATAATCACTTGGCACCAAGTCAGGGCTGTAAGGTGGATGACTAAAAATCTCCCAACGTAGACGTTGAGGTTCGTGACGCGTTCTTGCAGATGCATAAGGCCGAGCATTGTCAGCAACACTTTTTCTGACAGCATTGTTCGTCTATTGTTTTGGATGGTGCGTCGGAGGGTTTCACAGTAGGCATCTGAGTTAATCGTTTCTTTTCTTGGCATAAATTCCACATGGATTAAGCCCTTTCGGTCCCAAAAAACAGTTGCCATGACTTTCTGAGTATTTAAGTTCACACTACATTTAGCAGGGTTTTCAATTGTCGATGCCATTATTAATCACTGTGGACGAGACGTGTAATCACACAGCAACAAACCTACACTCAAACTGAAGAGGAAAAATGTAGCTAGCAGCTGCGGTAGCACTTTCGTGGTCTTGCGGAGGGGTGTCGGCGGCGTGATGCATAAGCGTTTTTACTTTCTGGATGACCCTGCATGTATCAATAAAAACTCATGTACTGCATGGTTACATTTATACATTTGATGGTCTTTGTAAACAATTGTTTAAAATTACTAAATATTTTTTAATAATTTTAGCAGATTTTTATGTTCAAACGTAATCTGAAATTACCAATCTAACCAAGCAGTAGTTTGCTTTGTTTTAAATTACGCTCAAGAAAGAGTTAACCTTGGATGGTGTGCATTGATAGATGCCATGGTGTGCGGTGGCGTGCCATGGTGTGCGAGGTTAGTGTGCCATGGTGTGCGGTGGCGTGCCATGGTGTCTCCAATGGCGTGCCATAATTGTGCGGTGGCGTGCCATGGTGTGCCATTGAGTGTGTGTGCCGTATTATTGCGGTGGTGTGCCATGGTGTGCGGTAGTGTGCCATGGTGTGGCGCTACGGTGTTTCGGTTTGGTCCTCAGTGTATGTCTTCAACATTTTCAGTAAATATATTTTGGCAATCACACAAATTAAGATCATACTAATTTTATAGCAGATTGTTATTTTATTAATTTAATATTTGTCTTGTCCTCACCCTAGCAAATATTTTACCCGTGTCTCCCCAAAAGTTTTTCAAATGAATCATTAATAAACTGTCAAAGTAAAACCTGAATTGTCACTATAGTATGGACCCGAATCCGTTTGAGCGCAATACATTCTGGACAATCTTCATTGGTTTTGTCTTCCTACTGTCCTCACACTTCGCCGTGCACCCGGGTGCAGTGCAACGCTTCATTGCTGTCTCTACATTCAGGGAAGCCAAGCTGTAAGTACTGTCAAAGTGTTGTAGTTATTTCAACTTGAATTCGTACTTTGTACTTGTGAGTTTTCCATTCAACAGCTGTCAGTAAGCTGTTTTGCAACATTTTTTTGTGAAGTAGAAAATGTTAATCTTTATAATTTTTTCTCTCTCTATACTTATAAACAACTAGTACTTTACTTTTTCCAAATTGATTGTTGAAGTTAAAAACTGACATTTCAGAGTGATGGCGTTTGCAACCGTCGGATTCCTAGTGGTGATCAACCTAGTTTCCTGTATTGGTTTTATTTTGTATGCGACGTACCATGACTGCGACCCCGTAGCCACCAAGGTAAAATTTATCTTCATAAATGAGGTAGAGATCTTCATAAATCTTCATGAGGTAGAGTTTATCTTCATAGTTAGTTATCAACAAAATAAATTCTAGAAAAAATGCAATAAATCACAGGATTCGAATTTAATATTTGGGAAAGTATTTAATTTACTATACAAGATTTCATTCCGCAGAAAGTTTGAAATTTAATAAGGTACAAATGATTTTTGTATCAAATAATGAATTGATAGTAACTTTGTAGTTTGTTGCTCTTTTGTAGAGGGTGCAAAAATCAGGACAGATTCTGCCGTTCTACGTGATGCAGGTGGCCAGAGACTACCCTGGTCTGACAGGACTCTTCATCTCAGGAGTCTTAAGTGCTGCGTTGAGGTACTAAACACAGAAAAGAAACCTTTAAAGTATGAGTGTGTATTACAGTAAGTTCCACGCTCCCTACAGTTCAACACTTTCCGTAGAGCGATAATCCCGGTAACAGAAAAAAGAGATTAAAAATAGTTTGTACTATACTATGAGTAGATTTTACAAGGGAGAAAGAGGATGGTTGCTAGATTACCTAAGAAAAGTTTAGAGGAGCCAACCAAAAGGCACTGAAGAGTTACACACAAAATTCACTGATATTTCGTCCTACTAAGGGCTTTATCAAAACACAAATTACTTAACACTAAACTACAAAAACTTTGGTGAAATATCAGTGAATTTTGTGTGTACTCTTCAGTACTGTGCATTTGAAACTTTTTCTTAGGTAACTAACTACTATCCTCTTTCTTCTATAGTTAGTTTAAATAAGGCTCCTTCCAAACCATACTATATTATGAACGTTTTATACTAAGTTATGTTGTAAAGGAACATTGGTTTCATTACTTTGTAGCATATTACTCATCGAATAAACCATTTTTAGTGATATTTCCATACCTCTCTGTGATAAAACCCTATACTGTATATACCCTATATTATTGAGTTTCTAATATGCCAACCAAAATGGGGTTTAACCGCAGCAGTAAGTTTTTTTGTTCAAATTCCTGAGTATAGGTTGACAAACGCTATTTCCCTTTGAACGCTTGGATGTCCAGTATAGGTTGCGGTTGAAACAGTCTCTGATGTGTAATTCCAATTTACCTAGTTCTTAAAGGTTTTTATGATCATTAATCACAGTTTCTTTCCCTTTTTACAGCACAATGTCAGCTTGCTTGAACACAGTAGCCGGTACACTCTACGAGGATTTTGTACAGTACATGTTGAAGGACAAGACAGTGTCTGAAGAGAGGCAGAACTTCATAACCAAGATAATAGTGTTAGTTATCGGCATCTTTGCAGTACTCATGGTGTTTGTCGTTGAGAAGATGGGAACCATATTTCAGGTGAGTAAATCAGAATTGAATAGAATAGAATCATTTATTGTCATTAAACATACAATGTAATAGACATGGTCGAGTAATCTTCATTTATAATGATTGTGTCAGTTAACGAGTGTTTAACGTTGGTTAAGGTTGAATTAATCACTTTAACTACTGTAATAAGTTGGTTAAGGTTAAGTTGACAGAAATGTTTGACAACAGGTTATTTACATCAATAATTGAACAAAAAAGACATAATTATTTAGAATCTTATAGGTGAACTACTACCAATTTGTATCATGTGTTTTCAGATGGCCATGACTCTTCAAGGACTAACAAACGGAACTCTTCTCGGAATCTTTAGTCTCGGACTGTTCTTTCCGAGAGCAAACCCTAAGGTAGGTTTTATTTGTTATTATTCAGTTAACGTCACACTATCCTTTTCACATGTATGCTGAAAAGGTTTTAAACAAATCAGAACTCTCTTTTGTGCTACGAGGGTCATCCAGAAAGTAAAGAACGTTTTGGCATGGTAAAAAATATCAACATGAAACATTATTTACAAGTTCATAGAACCTTACTCTACTTTTACTTACATAGTCGCCATGGATTTCAAATCACTTGTCGTAACAACGGGACCAGTTTTTCCATACCCATGTTGTACTCATTTGTCGCCAAAAACTTGAGGCAGGATTTCACATCTTCTTGGAGTTTCTCATCGTTAGCAAACTGTCTTTTACCCAAAATCCTTAAGCTTTGGGAATAAGTGATAATCACTCGACGCCAAATCAGAGCTGTAAGGTGAATGTCTAAAAGTTTCCCAACGTAGACGTTGAAGTTCATGACGTGTTCTTGCAGATGCATGAGGCCGAGCATTGACATTGATAACACTTTTTCTGACAGCATTCTTCGTCTCTTGTTTTGGATGGTGCGTCGAAGTCATTGGAGGGTTTCACAGTAGGTTTCTGAGTTAATCGTTTCTTTTCTTAGCATAAATTCGACATAGATTAAGCCCGTTCGGTCCCAAAAAACAGTTGCCACGACTTTCTGTGTGTTTAAATTTCACACTTCACATTTAGCGTGGTTTTCAATTGTCGATGCCATTATTAATCACTGTGAAGCGAGACGGCTCACACACACAACGAACCTATACTCAAACTGAAGAGGAAGGATGGAGCTAGCAGCTGCACGCGCACTCGTAGTGCGGAGGGGTGTGCGCGGCGCTTGATGGGTAATCGTTCCTTACTTTCTGGATGACCCTCGATCTTAGTTTGCAAAATATTTTCCTTCAGAGTAACTTTAAAAGAATAATAAGCATGTTTATCTGTTGCTTGCATAAGCAAATACAGTATTTTCAAATTAATTTCAGACTAAAATTTTTTATTCTATATGAGATGATATTTTTGTGCCAAAAATACGCACGTACCTCCAGCCAACCACATCCCAGAAGGATCAGTTAAATTGGTCCAACATGAAATGATTGATTGAGTCTACTTTTTCGTTACGATATGTGTACAATAGTTTCCTTAAGTGCAAAGTTTCAACGTATCCAGAAGAGCTGCTTGCTATTCATTCCTATGAACCAGTTCTCCCAGGTCTTTCAACTTGTCGCTGCATCTTTCCTCAAGACGTTCCTTGTTCCTCTCCAGGTGGCACAGGGTCTGCATCGGTTACAGCTTTCTGAGATAACAGACTTTTTATGCAAATCCTCAAGTTAGTATGTTCTAAAAATCTAAATGTGTCCAGGGAGCTGTCTTGGGCTCTGGGCTGAGTATGATCACCACTGCCGTAGTGTTGGTTGGAGCCAAGTACTACGAGGACACCGGCTTGCTCAAGTTCCCCGGCAAAGTCACCTCTGTGGCCGGGTGTCCTGCGAACCTCACTGCTAGCCTGGGCTTCAAGTTAGTACACACTTAGCGAACTTGTCAGGCAAAGTAGGCAGGTTTGGGTTTGGGATGTTCTCAGACAGGAAAATTAGAGAGTAAAATCATCAAAATAATGCCTGAGGGCTCTGAAAATCCTCTAAATTATACTAAGTATCAAACACACCCTATAAATGATCATATCAGCTTGAAAAGTCTATAAAATTACCTTCTCCAAAAAAATTCTGTTTTTACTTTTTAGGGAATTTGACTTATGAAATTAAAATGGTTTTAAAAAATTCCCAACCCCTTGTTTTAGAGCCAAATTATTTTATTTTTTATAAGGGTGTTTACTTGTAGCGTAAAGGGGGAGAGATCATCAATAGAAATACCCGTCAGGACAGAAGGCTTCACTTTCCCCGAGTTAGACTTGAACTGGGTAGGAGAGGGTTCTCCTACTTTGGCCCGACAATGTACAATGAGTTCCCCGAGAACCTCAAAACAATGTCATTGTCTAGTTTTAAAAAGGGCCTTGTTAAATTATTGTCGTAGTCTTGTAATTATTGTTTAATGTACCTTGTATTGTAAAACTATTTATTTTGCTCGTATTTGTGTACATATTTATTATTAGTTTTATGACTGGAGTTATTTTGTAAAAAAGTTTATACTTAAAACCGCTCGACAATAAAGGCATTTTTATTTATTTATTTATTTAAAGTGTATATGCTTTGCCTATTTTTGTCTTAATTACAATTACTTCTAAATAAGTCAACATAAAATTACATAGTTAACATGAAAATCATCATTAAAGGTAATAAAGAATAATGTGGATAATATGAAAATGCTCTAAATTGGACTTAAAGACAAACTTGTTTGTTTTATATCACTATTTGAGATGCCGACCACTCTCATGAGGGTATTTTAAGGCAAATATGTGGTGAAGGATGAGTGTGATGAGTGGTAGTAATGAGTTATAAGATGTGTAGTTTTGTCTAGTTATCAAAGTGTTAGTCTTTACTTTGATTATTGCTGTAGTATCTGTTGTTGGGGTATCAAGAGACACAATCAATACTATTTGTTAACAAAATGTTACAAGGACTATTTTCTAAGAGGCTTTAAAAATTTTCTTGGAGACTTCTAGTTTTATTAAACTTATCAAGTTAAAAAGGTTTGGACATAATTTTTATTCCTTAATAAAGAAGCAAATTGCTCAATCATACCTACTACAACCCCCACAGTTCAAAATTGTTTATGTTTGCAGTGCATCAGAGCATGTACAAACATGGACAGGCTACGGCACGCCAACGGTAGCCGATGATTCAGTGCCGCTGATATTCCAGCTGTCCTACATGTACTACTGCATGCTGGGATCTCTCACCGTCGTCGTCCTGGGACTCATCATCTCCTACCTGACCGAGCTCCCGGAGTCACGCTGCATGGATCCCAAGCTCTTCTCCCCTCCTGTGCGCCGGTTCTTGCCCAACAAACACACGGTGTCAACCACCTCCACACGCCAACCTTCCGGAGACTATATTCTTGTCAACACTGAGCCGAATGTTCAAGAACTGAACGAGATCAACAAAGCAAATAATGGGACTGCTGCATAAACTATGTGTGTGGAAGTTGTTGTTTGTTTCATTCCTCCTTACGTTTTATTTAATGACCTCCCTAAAAAAATCTCACGTCAATTTACTTTATAGTCTCTATAAAACTTCTGGGGTTCCTATAAAAAATTAAACGAATTCCTATTATAAACATGGGTCCAAAAATGTTTTTTATCCTCTAGCCACCATTTTCTGTTTTTAATAATTATTTTTTATCTCCCACGCTACTTGAGGAATTTAAACATTGAATATAAATAAAACCTTAATTCATAATAAACTGTAAGCTAGTACACGAGAAAGCTAAGATCATTAAATCTTGACTAAATTAAATAAAGGTAAAACCCATTCAAAGCTTTCAAGGTTATACCCTGGAAAAGTAACAATCCCTCTTCCATTGATCCCCATGGTAACCATCGAACAAACAGTTTCATACCTCCAGTAAGATACAGTTTTATTAGAGAATGATTGTAGAACTTGATAACTATCTTACATAGCTTACCCAGTTGATGTTATTATTAAATATTTTAATTTTGAAGAGTATTTGTTTTGTTGTTTTCTTTTATTTCCATACAATTTAAATGGATAAATATTACAAGTTAGGAATAAAATCGATTTCAAGTATTAAGTCTGGTTTATGGTCAGCTTAGAAAAGTGAGTAATGAAATACTGTTCTATTTATAAGGTGCTGATTAATTCTATGACATATCATAATGATGGTCTGGAGCTTGCTACTTTACTCTAAGTACAGTACTATAAAAAATAGTAACTGTTGATCAAACATTTTAACAAAACAATATATTGACTACATTTTAAAATGTTAGTAGTTACTAAGTTATTATGATTAGGCAAATTTAAGCAATACAGTGCGCAAAAGGTAGATTGTAACTAACGATACCTGTCAATTGTTATTAATTGGAAGTTATTGTAATTTGTTTCTTACTTTATGGCTAGAAGAACAAGGACATGCTTAAACAATAAATACTATGATGTAAACCTGAATCAAAACTAAAATAATCATACCGAAACTCCCATAATTGACTAGAATAAGTAAATTGAAAGAATTAATTTACCTAAAGTGTTTGAAGCAAGTGGTTCTAATGACTGTGTAATTATGCAGAACACACAATACTCTGTGGCCAGGTGTGCTCAGTCAGCTGTTTTCAGGTCAGACACCGGGTCAGCTGTTTGCAATGCTATTCACTACTTGACATGCTGGTCTACAGCTGTTGCCAATAATGCTGTCAATACTATCCTTGAAATAACCACTATCACACCAATTGGTGGATATGTCTGTGTCTATTTGTATTGATTCTTTATTGGTTTGAACTTGTGGGGACGTCTCTATTGTTCATGGTGCCAACAATACTGTATCTCTCATTGTCAGTCTTCTTTTAAAACAATTTTAATAATCAGTAGAATGTAGCTTGGTTAAAAAAATAACAAATAAAGCTGTTGTGGTTTGCACTTATGATAGTGTATTGCTTGGTGATTCAGTTTAAATACAGAATTTGTCATTAAATACTTTCAAAAACTATCTCTGGTAAGTAGAAACCTAAATTAAGTAAAAAGTCTAAAACAGTTCAAAATCATTACAACAAATCTGAGATTGTATTGTTTTGTTTACAGTTTTAAGTTGTATTTAAATTACATACTAAAAGCTTAAAGAAGGGAGTAATTTCTATCAATTATGATAACCCACTAGAAATAATGTTCAAACGGTTCTTAGACAATAGAACAAAAACTAAAACTGATTGTCTAGTTACTTTCAAATTAAACGTTTCTTTGATTTTAAAATTATTCTTTAAGTACTCTATCAAGAACAACTGTATTACAATCGAACAAATTGAAAGAATGTTGCAAACATTTTCAGATTATGCCAATTAGTGTAGAAGTCAGCTTTTTGATTGAATAGAACTAATTTTCCAGTTTTGACATAGGTAAAATTTTAATTTTACAGGCACAGTGCATGAAAATCAGCTGGTATTGAAACATTGAGGTTTGGTACTTAACAAATTTTTGCAGTAGCGTAAACATACTTTGTGCGTAAAAACTACAGTTAGTTCTCGTTAAATATTATTATGACATTGAAAATTGATAAACTACAGATAAAGCCTTTAGTTGCCGCCAGAGTGCTAGAGCATTTCAATTGACCTTGTTATATTTATATTCTTCATTGGAAATAAGGAAAAATACATAATTTACCCTTAGGTCTAAATTAAACTATGTGTGTTTTTTTGCAAAAATAATAATAATCGTAGTTTAACACAATTTTAAGAGCACTGAAGTACAAACTCTAGTGTTACAGCTTTGTCTTTGCTATAACAATTATTGGAAAAGCCCACAACTTTGTCAAAGTAAGGTTGGAATAGTACTAATTTTGCTAACGAGCATATTACATTCAAACAGCTAATTTACTTTTATCTTGGCCCTAAGTTTTACAATTGGCACTGATAATAACACACATCAGTGTATAGTTAAATGATTAACAGTTTGGTTTGTTGGGACCGTTATGTGTTCTTACTATTTTGTCTAATTGTGTAGACAATGCTAACCATAATTTTTGAGGTATAGAATAGTTATTAAGCATACATTTTCTGAAGAAAATAACTATCAAACCTAAAAATAAAATAAAATACATTGTTGAAGCATCTTTTTAAAAGTTAAAGAAAACAATAAATAAAAAACAGTCTTTTGTGAACGTCTTATTTCTCTTTTATTTTCATCTTACAACAGCTTTTACTATAAGAACTGATCTATACTCATTTTGCTGGTTATGTTTCATTTATTAACTTGTTTAAATAAGAAATTGTTGAAATAATTTTTCTTTTATTTTTTATACTGATGTATGAAATGTAGTTTGTATTTTAATACTAATTTTCAAACAACTGTGTATATATTGGGGTTTTAGGTTTAAAAGTAAAGATGTTGAACGGAACAGCTGACGATGCAAGTATGGACAGGACAGCTGTTCTGCTGTTCAACTGGGTGGAGTACTCTGTGTTCTGCTCCATGTTGGTGCTGTCTCTACTTATCGGAGTCTACTACGGCTGGTTCAAGAAACAGGACACAGTTGCAGAGTACATGCTGGAGGCAAGAAGATGTCCGTCTTCCCAGTCACCATGTCACTCATATTCAGGTAAGTTTGCAAAAGCTCAAAATAATTTTGATAATTTCAAGTCTGGGATTAAACATTTAAAAAAATTATAATGCACTAGCTTGCTTGACTGTGTCAAGGTCCTCGATTTGAGATTTTTAGAACAGGGGGTTTTAAAAGCCCCCAGTTTTATTTGCACTTTTGAACGTCAGAAAACGTTCAAGCACGCTTGACACTTTAGCATATGGATAATTCAACATACTTTGATTCAGTTTGGGGTGTTTCTATTCAACCCTAAATTGAGAAAAGTCTAAAATATGCTAATTTATTTCAACAAATGTGAATATTTTCCAGCCATGTGTCAGGGATAACGTTTCTCGGTGCACCAGCAGAGGTTTACCAGTTCGGGACCCAGTACTACTCCATAATCATCTGCAACTTTCTCATCCTCTTCCTTGTGAACTATCGTCCCCACCTCGCCATTGACCGATTCCGATACTTTTGGGTACCCCTCGTATAATAAGTTTCTCTCTGAAAAGTGAGTTATACATTTTAGAAGATGAGATGCCAACTAAAAATCAATCTCATACATGGTCAAATATGTTCAGTCCTATGAAAGGCATTAGAGTAATGAAAAGTGATCAACATGATGGTAACACTTTTTCAATATTTTAGCAATAAATTCCTCATACTTCTAAAACCTGAATTTGAACTTCAAAATTATCCTTAAAATGAAATGGCTTTTTAGTTTTTTTACATTTTGCAGACTGAACCAACCAAAGTTAAAGATTGGATAACAAGGTACCATACCAAAATATGCCGGATAGCATAAATTGACCATCCAGACTATTAAATTTCTTGTGAGAATGTTTGTGATCTTGTGCAAAACTTTTGGGCATGATTACTCAGAAATGACAATATAATTCAAACTGTATTAATTAATATTTTTCAGTATCTTGAGCTCAGGTTTGACAAGTCAACGAGAACGCTGGCTTCGTTTGTTTTTACGATTGCTCTGGTAAGTAAAATGTGTACAGTATTACTTAAAGTATTTTACTTTACATCTTAAAATTGGTTAATTTGATACAGTACCAAAGTCATGCCATTGAAGTACTGTAGGGTCTAAAATATACTTTTGAAGCTTCTAAAGATTAATACTTTGATACTTATGCTGAGACACAGACCACTCTTGAGGGTATTATAAGGTAATCTGGAATGAGGTGAGTGTGATGAGTGTTTTGATGGATGATGAGATGTAACTTTGTTACAAACAAGGGCTGACTGTTCCAAATAGACCAATGACCAATGGAATGAACCAACGGATTTACGTGACTTCCGAACCACAGGGAGTGGACTTTGGTTGTAGATAGACAAGAATGCGAGTGAAAAATCATAGTTTAAACCATCACAGAGTTTGTTGTATTAGAACAATGTTTAAAATAAAATATTAATTTGAAATAATAATTATGGTTGTGTTAAATATATGCTTAATATGTTAAAAAAAAATGAACAATAATTTTTATCCAGGCAGTAGATTTTTCAGTTTTTGTCTTCAAGCTTAAAAAGCTTGAAGGTTTAGTAGTTGCCACCTTAAAAAGTCAATTTTGCAACCTTTCTTATGCCTTATGATTTCAGGTAACTTTTATTCCAGTCGTAATCTACATTCCTGCTTTGGCCTTCAATCAAGGTGAGACATTAAATTTACTATGCGTTCGATTTTGACTAACAACAATGTGTTACAAGAAAATGTGTAGTACTGAATTAAAATTAAAATAAACTCAGATTATGACTTTCACACTTTTAGTTAAGTAAGCAACTGAAAAAGTTAGAGGTTTTGAACTAGGCAACTGTTTTATGTAGTGTCAGAGCCTTACTTTATTGATTATTGTTTTTAATTCCTTGTTTGAGTATATCAGCTGGTTCTTGTTGATGATGAACAATGGTTGTTACAGTGACGGGAGTGTCAGTACATGTGATCACCCCGATAGTTACTCTCATCTGTATATTCTACACACTGTTTGTAAGTACTTTCTAGCCTACAATTCTTCCAACTGTTACTACAATATGTCTGTCATTAAATCAGAAGATACCCCTAGCAGTGATGTAAGTCTAGATAACCATTCAACATACATCGTAATGTAAATATTTGAGTTTTAAACTTCCGTTTCCCTTTTAAATTTACAAGTGAATGAATATCAACTAGTGCCACTGCATCCCACTCATGGAGTACTGCTCTTGGATTATGTCTGTGAGGTTGGGGAGAAATGAAATGAAATGAAAAATGGCTTTATTAGGCGAAGTTAGGACTAGAAGTCCTCTCTTTACACTTAACCTGTAAGGTAGTGTTACAAACATAAAAGTACCAGAACCATCATCACACAGTGCGAGTGAGTGACACTGAACGGAGAAGTAGTTTCATGCACTAAAATAACTCAAAAGTGGCATCTTTCCTTAACACACGCCAAGTCTTTTTTTTCTGAGGGGAAATGCTTATACACTATAAGGGCTCCCTGTGTGCGAAAACATAGGAGAAAATACTGAAACCCTCTCCGCTTCAGCCATTCTGGCCAAGGAACCGTTGTTAAGCATTCTTCTTGGTCATCTGACCAAGAAGAACATCTGACATCGGTTTAGTTTGACTTGTAGTCATCTTTGCTTTCTGAGTTGCTTTTGTCTTTTCCCACAGCTCTAAACTTTTCAGCATTTGGCTTATTATACACACCAAGTCTAGGAAGGGTATGAAAACCAAATGAAACAAGTTACAACCCTTGAATTTGTTATTAATATATTCAATAAAACTAAAATCAAAATTGTTATTTTAGGGAGGACTTCGAGCTGTAGTCTGGACAGACGCTCTTCAAAGTGTATTCACAATCGGATCCACTGTGTTCATCATTTATCTTGGACTGCAAAAGTTTGACAGCATTGCAGAAGTCTTTGAAATTAACAGGCAGGGACACAGACTGGAGTTTTTCAAGTAAGTGTAAAATTTCAGACCAAGAAAATACTTTTGTATAGAAATTAAATGTTACATGACTTACATCACTATAGGAAATGTTGGTACTGCTCAGGAGTTAACTCATAACCTTATTTTTATCAGGTTTTATCAACTAGTATTACTCCGAATGACTAGAAAAATTTCTTCGACTTATAATGTAGAGAGATGAAAAGGTGTCCACAGATTACCTCCAAGTATGGAAAATTAATTAAACCCTGTACTGACTTCATGACCAAAAGTTGTAATCATAAAAGATTGAGGTCAGTTTGTACTACTGCCTAACATTCAATACACTAAAGAAGACAAACGTTATCATTACAGCATGGATCCTAATCCATTTGAGCGCAACACGTTCTGGACCGTGGTGCTGGATACAGTGTCATCTAAGCGTCAAACATCGCCGTACATCCGGGAGCAGTTCAACGATTCATCGCGCAGTGTCAACCTTCAGAGAAGCCAAGATGTGAGTCTCAACCTTTCTTGCATTGTAGAAAGAAATAGTCGTTGATTGTTTTAAAAGTTGCAAAGTTTATAACGATAATAATAAGAAAATATCCAGTGCCGCACCGGTTCAGGCTTGGACGAGGGGTAAAGTATCAGCTGATCTGTCCCTCACTCTTGGCAAGATCTGCCCCACAATGCACCAATCGTGTGTTCTGTGACTTACTAATCAGCCGACCATGTGAAGTGGCAGTAAATATAAGGTGGGGGTAGTTTATATTTTCCCCTATTGTTCTAGAACATAAGGAAGGCAACTGATTTCTACAACAGTATCTCATACTATTAATCTGGTTCTTGTACATCCTCACTTTCAAGTATAGCTTTCAACTCCTGTCTTGACGGATCAATAATATTTAGGTGTCTTCTGTCTTGCTTGTTGCAGGGTGATGGTGTACAGCTCTATCATCTTCTTCTTCATCATTCACTTGGTGACATTCGTTGGACTCCTGCTGCACGCCACGATCATGACTGTGACCCTGTCGCTACCAAAGTTAGTTATGAACATTTTCAAACTTAATACTTCGGCATTAGATCATCATGACAGAGTATTATACCTGACTTTAAGAGAGTATCAATATTTTCTTCTGCGAATGATTTGTGAAATTGAAGTGGTAAAGTGTCATTATTTATCTTAAAAGTATTTTCAAACAAATACGGTAATGTGAACTGTTTGTAACTTAAACCTTATGTTCTAGAGGATACGAGTAACAGGACAAGTACTGCCGTACTTTGTGATGGAAGTGGCCAAGGATTACTCAGGACTTGCTGGACTCTTCATCTCCGGGGTTCTCAGTGCAGCGCTCAGGTTAGTTTGTGTTATACCCACTGATGCCACAGTACAACATAAAAAGATGATTTCACATTAGACGTGTCTTTTGGAGTTCAGAAAAAGTTGAAATGTAATGCTAAAAAATTATGCAGAATAAAAATAATGCTGTTTTACTAGAATTTTACCTGGAGGATGAAATGTTAGTTAGGTACTGCAGATCTGCAACAAGTAAGGGAATGGGTATTGTCTACCTTCCCACCTTAAAAAACGCCCCTCCGTCTAGTCTCTACTTGTTTGGATTAGTCGTTAGGTAATTTCAACATGACCTAAAAAGTGTTTGCAGTGAATCAATCAGAACAGAATAGGTTGTCTATCATAATATGACTCACCCTTTTTGTCCTGTGCCACTATCCATAGGAGTTTTGAACACTTTCTAAATCACAATCTCTTTATCTTTGTTATTTTCCAGTACAATGTCAGCAAGTTTGAACACAGTTGCAGGAACTATCTACGAAGACCTGATCCAACCCCTGTTATCAGAAAAGAAACAAACGGATACAAAACAAAACGTCATTATCAAAATGATCGTCCTGGTTCTCGGCCTGTTCTGTATCCTCATGGTGTTTGTTGTTGAAAGGCTTGGAGCTATATTCCAGGTAAATTTACAATTTATTTTTTTAACTCCAAACAATTAAGATTTATTTGATAGTTTGTACCACCAGGAGGATGGGGTAGTTCCCAAAACCGGTTGTGGTTTGTAATAAATTATGTTTAAAGGGTGCTTCTCAGTTTTTCAATCCTCGTATTAAAAACTTAAATATATAAGGAAATTGAAACAAAAAATTTGAGACCACCATTGTTAGATTCGCTTCAATACCAGTTCTAGTTCTTGAAAGGATGTTTGGGTTTCTGATAGTCTTGGTAAGTATTAGATTTCTCAAGATGTCTTTCTGATTGGTACACTTTAATCAATTTGGATGGTTTCGTTCTCTCACTGAAAAAAATGCTGAATTACCAGAGATTTAAAAGATGCTTGTAGTGTTCCGTCTTGTTTACAGGCACAACAATTAATTGAAGTAGATGCAATACATTCTATTTAGTTTGTGACTTGTTTATAAATGTGTGTTTATATTTCTTGTGGACTTTAAGCAGATAGCTAGTTTTTTTAAATGCAAAAAATTATGAAGAAATAAAATTGTCGCCTGAAAATTACCAAAATATAGGGGTTGCCTATAAAAAAGTTTAATTAGAAAGAATGTGTTTTTTAATTATTTTATGTATTTTTTGTAGATGGCAATGAGTATATTTGGTCTCACCAACGGAATTCTTTTTGGAATATTCACTCTGGGCATCTTCTTCCCTAGAGCCAATCCTAAGGTAAGAAATAGTCAAAATCTTTAAAATGTTCAGACAGTTCAAACACTTTTGTTGGAGTGTTTTTACCTGAACGTATTAAAGTTGCCGATAGATAGTCTATAGATCTAAGGACAAGTATTGTTGTCTCTTAAGAATGGTCAGTATCAGTCGGCCATTGTGTTTTATCTAGCCCTTAAAAACAATGTACAACTACACGCATTTCTTGAAACAAACATGCCTACGACTTTCGTAGGAACTGTTTAGAATACATTTTATTTCAAAGATAATGATGTACTTATTTCGGAGACTCCTTTTTTAAAATATTATTTGTTCAGTTAAAAAAAGAAAGAGCAATTTTGAATGTTTGTCGGTTTTACAAAACTGAAGTAATTTCAGTACTGTACCTAAAGAGGTTATTACGGATCTTGTGTTTTCAGGAACTTTTCGACGTCCATTTTAATAATTCCAGTCTCCACTAAACAAAATTAATAACAACTTATATTAAATACCAGTCAATTTGAAAAATGAAATTAAATGAAAAAGTCTTTATTTACATGGCGAAGTTAGGACTTTATAGTCCTCTCTACCACTTAACCACGTTAAATATATACAACAAAATCATACTTATTACAAATATGAATAAAATAATTGAAAATTAGAAAATTTGACTCCTTCAAAACGTTGCCTGTTTAAAAAACTGAAAAAACATGCTACTTGAATTTTTTTTGATTAGTGACACGAACCATAAGTTTTGCTTACACCAAAATTGGTTAATAAAATTGTGTCAACTAGTGGTCACAAGTTGACAGCAAAATCTCTTCGCTGTGAATATTTTGATCATGTGAGCAGTTCGTTTTTAACCTAATGAGAACCTCAGTTATCTCAATGATGTTGATGTGATTCTTTTGACAAAACCGACAACAAATCACCTCAACTAATGCACAAGTTGACAGTCCTTTTGTGAATTGGGCTTTATACTATAGTTATGATATGGGCTTTGGTTGTATATGATATGGTACAGGGGGCATTCTGGGGCTGTGTGAGTGGGATAGCTGTGGTTGCCGTGGTGATGTGGGGAGCTCAGTTCTACAAGACGAGTGGACTCTTGCGCTTCCCTGGCAAAGTGACCAGTGTGGACGGCTGTCCAGCCACCCTCATGGCTAGTCTGGCTCACAAGTGAGTACGAGTAATGATTTGTAATCATTGTATTTGCGCTTGAACAAAGTCAATTTCAAATCAAAGCTAGAGAGGCAGGCTGATAATTAAAGACTTTGGTTTCATGTAATTGAGTTTTAAAAATATTTGGTCCATAAATATTTATAGAATGATGATGAAAATGGTTTGTATAGTTGAAAATGAACAAAACTGTAATATATTATTTACAGTTTTGGAAACTTACTTCAATTAAGATTCACTTGTTGCAAGTTACTTGAATGCCAGTCTTGGAATTCTTGGCATCAGCACCAGCACTTACAAGCAGCCTGAAAAGGACGGAGGAGAGGTTGTAAGTCAACCAAATAAGTTTTTACTTCCAAGGTATCGGATTGGCACTCCAGCCAACTAGCAATCAATTGTTAACTTGTTATTGGCACATACTGGCAAAAGGCCCCCATTATTAAATCACTATTTGAGATGCCGACCACTCTCATGAGGATATTTTAAGGCAAATATGTGGTGAAGGATGAGTGCTTGAATGGTAGTAATGAGTAATGAGGTGTAGTCTTGTTACAAACTAAAGCCAACTCTTCCTTAGAATGGGTCATTAATTAATAACCCAATGACCAACGAAAATACAAGGACCAACGGCTTAACACGACTTCCAAACCACGCAGGTGATGGTCTGATATGTCTAAACGATGGTGGGAGTTGATGCGGGTATCATCAGATGATCACTGAGACTATCTGAGCCGCTTTAGACCTATATCATCCTCTAAACCTGACCTTATGCAGTTTGTTGACATACTATTGTAATTAACTACTCTTCTGTTCCAGTGCCTCAACTCTGGTGGAAACATACACCGGGGTTGGTTCCCTCGTTGAGGCTGACGACTCAGTGCCGTACATATTCCGACTCTCATACATGTATTACGCATTGCTCGGCACTCTCGTGATCTGTGTCGTGGGACTGCTCGTCTCGTACCTCACCGAGCAGCCGGAACCCAGGTGCCTGGATCCTAAGCTCTTCGCTCCTCCAGTCCGCAGATTTCTGCCTAAATCTAACCTACATTACATTGTTAGTAGGACGGACTCACGAGGGGATTTTGTTCTTGTCAGTAATGTTAAGATTGACAGTGAAGTCAATTTGTGAGAGAAATATATCAAATTAAACAATTAGAATGTGTATAATTTCCAATATTTTTCCTGTTTGTTATCTTTAGTAGTGTAAAGTTGTGTGTATACATGGAGTATATAGTACACAATCAGAAATTCAGACAGTCTCATAAACCTATGACAGTAAACTTACCTAAGGATTATTTCTAAATACCTTTCTTTGATTATTAAAGAATTAAATTTTTTTCTTACAGTTGTTTTACATTTTGTATAAAAGCTATTTATTTCCACTATCTTATCTTTCTTAGAATTTTCAAAACAAAATAAACTTCAGAAGTGCTATCTTCTAGGATTTATTTATTTATGGATTACTTTTAACGCTCATATGCCTAAGAAACAGTGGCAAACCATAAAATTAACTTGCAAACTGGTATTCGGCCTCAGCCACAGAGTCTTTGCCACAAAGTAAAGTGAAAATTCTCTGAATATTTTGTATCTACTATTCTGCAAATTCAGGTTAGCCTTTTCTTATCTCTTGTAATCTTGAAACAGTTAGACTAGTAAAATCTTAGAAAAAATAAATAGGACCAAATTGTGATATGTTTACTAATAATATAATTTGAATGAAAATAACTAATGCTCACTTCTAGTTGCATCAGAACTGAATTGCTTGGTCTTTGATACCTTTGAAGCCAAGATTGTGTATAGCTAATTTATGTACGGTATTAAAAATGAAATTATCATACTAAATACCAAAGTTAATAAAATAGTTTGGAACAATTTCTTTCAACTGATATTTATTTTGAAAAAGCATCACGACTGTTGATAACAGTACAAGTTAGTTGAAAGTGAATTAAGTACTGTCAAGACTGGTTTCAAATAGAAAAATTTGGCCTTATCTTGATTGAATGGACAAAAGAAACAGTACATTTAATTTGTATCCAATATTAACAAACCCACTTTTTCTCACCGGCTTTTTTTTTACTACTATGATAATTTTCATGTATACATTAGAAAGTTGGACGCAGATTAAACAGGATGGTGGAGAACAGCACTCAGTTCAATGTAACATCAGCTGTTCTGCTGTTCAACTGGGTGGAGTACTCTGTGTTCTGCTTCATGTTGCTGCTGTCTCTACTTATCGGAGTCTACTACGGCTGGTTCAAGAAACAGGACACAGTCGCAGAGTACATGCTCGGAGGCAAGAAGATGTCCGTCTTCCCAGTCACCATGTCATTGACATTTAGGTTGGTCTGATGTAAAACTAACTCATATAAACCAATCAAACTTTAGAACAAACCAGGCTGACTTGCAGCTAAGCACTAAAGCGCTGCTGGCTAATTAAAAAAGAATTTCCAAGGATAGAAATAAAGTGGAATTTAAATGAAGAGTTTGTTTATTGCTGCTCAGGAAACATCATTCCCTTTAAAAGACCTTCACGACTATTTTGTTTAGAATTTCAAAAAAATCTAAGAAGAAAAATGGTAATTTAGAATTTATAAGTAATTAACTATGTTTATGCCTGGTTGGTCCAGATGATATTTGGTTTGTTTTCAGTCATGTGTCTGGAATCACATTTCTGGGAGTACCTGCGGAGGTTTACCAGTTTGGGTCGCAGTACTATGCAGCAATTATATGCAATTTCATCATCTTGTTCCTTGTCAACTACCTCTACCTGCCCGTCTTCTACCAGCTTCAACTCAACTCTTTGTATGAGGTGCTAGTCATTTGTAAAAGTTTTAAAATTGTGTGGAGAAAGTTATTTGGAAATCTGTTTACTTTTAGCATTGAATAAAAGTCTTCTGACACCACGGTGAACATATGGCCGTTTGCAATGGGCAAGAGAGTCTTGTCTTGTTACTATGATTTTTTAACACTGCAGTTGAACTGCTTTTAAGCACTCTTCAGTTATCTTGAATGTTTAATATAAAAATACTTATTTTACTTATAATTTTATACTTATTTTATACTTACTTGTTTTATTATATAATCCAGTCATCGATAGATGCAGGCTAAGTAAAATGTTGAAAGTGTACAGGCTATAAACATTACAACTTTTACATGCTTCTTTGCAAGTTAGTGTATGATTTAAAACTTATTATTTTCAGGTAACTACTGTGCCAGTGGTGGTCTACATTCCTGCTCTAGCATTTAACCAAGGTGCGTCTTTCTTTATACTAACTTCGTTTGAAAATTTAACTTACAAGTATTTTATTACAGTATTATAACTGATTTTCTGTTCATATTTGAAAAAAAAACTTTAGAAACAAAATGTTTCTGTATATAAGTTTTAGCTTCTAATTTTACTAGTCAGACAAAAGTTAGCCATTAGAAATTTCCTAACAGTAAGATGTTATAATTTAAATATAGAAACTAAAACTAAACAACTAAATATACTAAAGTATATTTTACATTTTTTTTAGAGATTAGATTTTTGATCTTAAATCATACATGTTCGTGTTGTATTACAAATCTTAAAAAGAAACTGAAATTACTCCAACAAAATTAAACTTAATCGAGACAAAAATATAAAATATTCAGCCATCTCAATTTCAAATCATTTGTAAGGAAAAATAAAAGAAGTAACAACAATTATCAGTGGATTTTTGTTTGATGAGCAATCTAATATCAGATCCATAAAGGGTTTTATTGAATAGTACCGGGTGTACCCAACAATAGTTAACAACTTTGTTCATCAGTTTTACAAAAACTCCATGTCCGACATCTCTGTATCAATGGATTGGGAAAACTCAAGTTTTTTTTACACATCTCACTTTTTTCAAAAATGCTAAAAATCTAGTAATTAATAGCCGTTGATTAGTGAGTTTGTTAAAATTGGTCAACACTGTTACAGACAAGTCTTTTTGTGTGCTAGAGTTTGAAAGAACTTTATCTGTTACCGCTGTGGTTTTGGACACATTATCATAAAGACCTTCCTAATAGAAAATCAATCTACGATTGGAAGTTCAATGCCACGGGTTATACCTTATACCTTTCTTCTTCGCCGAGACCCTTTAGGGATAGGTTGTGTCATAAAAAAATAAAACTATACTTTATACTCTTTGTTAAAAAGATTGTCAATATTAAAATTTTTGGAGCTTGGCGGCAGATTTAGACAAGTTCCTCAACATTATCATTAAGAAACTCGGTGACAGAGTAGTACGCCCTATCCTTCAGCCATTTCTTGAGGATCGTATGGAACTGCTTGTCGTCCAAACTTTTGATTGTAGCTGGTAGTTTATTAAAGATTTTTATGGCGAGGACAGGGAAACTGTCTCTGGTCTTGCTGAGGCGACAGAATGGGGTGTTGATCTCTCCACGTCTCCTGGTACCATAGCTGTGCACCTCCTCCCTTCTTTCAAACTTCAAAATGTTGGTCTTAATGTAGACAGCACAGTCCAAAATGGAAAAACCTAAGACTATCGATATCTGATGCTCAGATTGAGTTAGTCCGTACAACCGTTGCAAACAATCCGAGGACATCAACGCTGAAGATGGTGCACCGCCACACTGGCTGCACAATGTAAGAGACTACCTTTGCAACAGACAACCGCAGCGTTAGATCGGTGGTGCTGCTGATGATTTTCCACTCTTTTGTTGGCCTCCACGAAGCCCGGACCTAACACCATGTGATTTATTTGTGAAAGATTACATAAAAGACAAAGTTTTTTTCCCCCCTTTGCCGTGAGATCTCATGAAGCTCAGGTAATGCATTACAAAGTGACTGCTGCAGTACAAAGCGTTGATGAGGCCACTCTGCAAAAAGTTTGGTCATAATTTGATTTTAGAATTGATGTCTGCAAAGCGAGCCATGGTTCACATATTGAGCTTATGCCATATATAAGAAAAAAACTTGAGGTTTTTATCTTTTTTAGGGTGTATGTTACTCTTTCTAACTTAGTAAAACTTTGCTGTCATTTATAAATAAAGTTGTTTGTTTCTTTTATGTATACCTGATATTTTTCTTGCTTGCAAGATGACATTTACTTCTTAATGTTACAGTTACTGGTGTCTCAGTTCACGTCATCACACCAATAGTCAGCCTCATCTGTATCTTTTACACTCTCTTTGTAAGTAACATATGTAAGTCAGGTGATAATTAATTTTATGTACCGTAGCGTGCTACATTGTACTGTTGACCTGGTAAACATTAGATTAGATTAAAGTATGGCTGGTAATCCTTCTTACAACAAAACACACATTTTAACCAATATTACCAGCCCAACCTTCCCTTCATCAGTCTTCTTACATTTACTTTACACTTTGGCAAATCAAACACATAAAATACCGTTCAAAGAAATGGATCTGTATTTTATTTGATAACAAATAGAAAGGAGTTTTCTTGCAGATATCCTGTGGTATCAGTTCTGTGGTTTTCTTCTTAAATTCACTTTCTTCTCCATCTTCCGATCACTCATCATTTCTCTCACCTCCCCTGACATCTCTCACATGCTTGGCCTCAACAATCCATCTCTGCCAGTCCATTCTTCTACAATTCACACACACTTTCCTGGTCTTCTGTTTAAATACTTTCCATGTGTTGGAGACTGACAGAGAATTTTGACTGTGATAGGCCGAATCATGTTTTTTAACGAGGTTGTCTCCTCGGAATGCTTACAATAATTTGGTAATTTAATATTGTCCATAAATTTTGAGTTCAAATTTTCATTAAATCAAATCAAAGAATAATTTTCACTTTCATAAACTCACGCCATCTTTTCCATATCAGATTATTTCTAAGTTCTTCTTCGGTCACTATAAATTTTTTCTTGTCTGGGTTTGGGATTTCTTTCATGTTCTCCGTAGGGGGTGTACAGAAGTCTCATTTCGGATTCGACAAAATTTTCATACAGTTCGGACCAATCCACTTTGAACGGTTTCAGGGGGGGAGGGCCCTGTTCTTCTTCCACTTCCTCAATACTCCAAAAACACTCAAAAAGAGTTTTAAACGGTGATAGCAAGCAATTCATAGTGTTTACAGCACAAATACTTACTATGAAATGAGTTAATATTATTTCCATAGCAACAAAATTTGATCAAGAAAATTGGAAGTGTTTCTAATCAGCTTTAAAACTATTTATTATTTAAATACAATTAGTTTTTGGTTGCCAAGGTAATTTTGGTAGTGACATTTCTATTAATGGAGATATGGAACAAATTTTAAAAGCTATTATGTTTGTAAAAATAGTATGCCAGAAAATGGGATTCTGGAATCATAATAAAGTTTCAAAATACAAACCCGCACCAAATAATTCATAATTTTTAGCTCAAGATAAAAGAAAAGAAAATGGTGGAGATCAGAAGTGTGCTATTGGATTCAATTGTTCGTTTTTGTCTGGATGTAACTTTATAAAAGCTGGCCAGTTATAAATGAAAATGCTTACAAGTTTTAATAAAGAATTATCATAGAAGTTGATGGACTTTTTGGCGGTTATTGTGGATTGTTCTTTAAACTAATAACACTGTCGTCTGCTAGTCAAGAATAAATACCTGTTACAGTAATTAGATTATTAATAAAAAATGTAAGGGGAAATTTTAGATTCTCAACCGATTTAAATAGTAGTCTCTCAATATCAATTATTTTAGGGAGGTTTGAAAGCAGTAGTGTGGACGGATGCACTGCAGAGTGTGTTTACAATCGGATCCACAGTTATGATCATCATCATTGGACTGAACAAGTTCAACAGCATCTCAGAAGTCTTTGAAATCAACGAAAAAGGACACAGGCTGGAACTTTTCAAGTAAGCAAACTTATTCAAGCAGTGAAGTTATTTGATTTTAGAAGATTGAAAGAATTATTGTAACTGTTGGTACAATCATTGAACCTTTTAAAACTAATCTTTGTATAACCTTGTCTTTGTTTCTTGTAGTATATTCTTGTAGTATTGTTTGTTGTTACATAAAGAATTTCATGAATTTTCATTTCAACAAACTACATTGCGTATTAGCGTAGTGTACAAAGTGTAAATTATCAACACAATAAATATGGTTTTGCCTGATCACATCATTTGCAGCATGAATCCAGACCCATTTGAGCGCAACACTTTCTGGACATTTGTCCTGGGTTTCACAGTGATCTGGGCCTCTAACCTTGCTGTTCACCCGGGAGCTGTGCAACGCTTCATCGCAGTGTCTACAATCCGAGAAGCCAAGCAGTGAGTTTCCCAACCTTCAAACTGTTAAATCTCTTAGGTAAAACGTCTTGTAAGTAAAAATAACATTTACGTCTAAAAATAACAGACTTTGAAATATCTTGAAGAGTCCTGATTTTATTCACTAAACCATGTCTAAATTTGACTTCTCAATTCTATAATTTCCAAGGAAATTCTTAACTGTTTTCTTTTTTAATCGTTTGTAAGTTTGTCCAAAATTACACTCTAAACTTATACACTAAAACTTATATACCGTAACCAAATTCAAATTAGTTTCAATTATTTATCAATGGAAATTGAGTTCTATTACTGTCCCTCATTAATTATTAAAATACACGAAAACATCTAATAGCAAATTAATAATTGGATAACTTTGTTTTAACTTTTAATGGTAGTTTTTTATTAATTCAAACTGTATGCAACAGTTGGTAAAAGTGTCTGAAACAAATATTGATGGGTAGTTTTAATATTTATTTTGTTAAAATTCACTTTATGATACTACTATGATGAATTTCAAACGTGACTTAGGTAAAACTTTAAAAATTCATTTCCAAATTGAACAGAGGTTTGTTGTTGTAGGGTGATGATATACAGTAGCGTTTTCTTCCTCCTCATCAACACCTTGGTATGTTTTGTGGGATTGTTGCTCTACGCTACATACCATGACTGTGATCCTGTTGCCACTAAGGTAAGGTCTTTTAAATTCATAACAATACATTGTTGTGGTCAGGTGTTTATAGGCACTCTGAAAGAACCTACAGTACCATACATTCAATTTAGATTTTTTTAATGGGCTGATCGTTACATACATGAGTAATATTAATTGTGCTGACATTGAATTTTTCAGTTCAGTGTAAATACTCATTACGGTATAATTAAATTTGATACTACAATTTTAAAATAAATTATTACATTATCAATTTGTCAAATTATTTAAATTCATCACTTATAAAATACTCTTGAGATTTTTTATAAATTGTTAGCACTGTAACATGTAGACTCTAGATGAACTCCAAAACTAAATCACTGATTCCAAATTAACCAATAACCATCATTTAAGCAAACCAAATTGGTGCTTTTTAGTGTTTGGCTACCTTGCAAGAGTCATAGTTACTCCCACCGTTTAAGCTTTGCACCCTATAATGATTATAGTTATTAATGTGGTATGAAACTTTAGACGATCCAACCTGCATATTATTACAAAATACGAGGGTCATCCAGAAAGTAAAGAACTTTTTGGCATGGTTTTCAAATAAAAAAAAATCAACACAAAACTTTATTTACAAATGCATAGAACCTTCCTCTACTTTTCTACATAGTCGCCATGGATTTCAAGACATGTGTTGTGACGTGGGACCAGTTTTCCATACTCATGTTGTACTCATTTGCCGCCAAAGACTTGAGCCAGAATTTCACACCTTCTTGGAGATTCTCATCTTTAGCAAACTGTTTTCTTCCCAAAAAATCCTTAAGCTTTGGGAATAAGTGATAATCTCTCGGCGCCAAATCAGGACTGTAAGGTGGATGACTAAAATTTCCCAACGTAGACGTTGAAGTTCGTGACGTGTTCTTGCAGATTCATGAGGCGAGTATTGTCATGGATCAGCAACAATTTTCTAAAGCCTCCTCGTCTCTTGTTTGGATGGCGTTGTTTTTAAGTCATTAGAGGGTTTCACGAGTGCGTTTGGTTTCGTTTCCCCTCTTGTAACCCCTTTATTTGTCTATAAATTTCAATAGGTTCAACGTTTTGAGTGTTTAGAAATCGAATGACACCGCTTCCCATTTAGTGGGGTTTTCAATTGTCGACACCATTATTAATCACTGTGAAAACGAGGCGTGTAATCATACAGCAATAAACCTACACTCAAACTGAAGAGGAAGGATGGAGCTAGCAGCTGCGGCGCACTCGTAGTGGAGAAAGGGTATCTTGTAGTGATGATGCAATCGTTCTTTACTTTCTGGATGACTCTTGTATATTATTATTAGTTTTTTCTTTGGGAATTAAAAATTAATTCTACATGCCACACATTAAATCTCACGTGGGCCATAGGAAGTCATGACCTGAACCCCCACCTCTTGACTACGCAATAGGATTACAACCTCTTGGTTCCTCTCATATTTTCATGTGATCTGTAACTCTGTATATCCTCTATCAGTATTTCTCACTGCCACAGATTAAAGCTTGCACAATTGAGGTTATGTTTCTACTTTTTAAGAGGGTGAGAGTGACGGGACAAGTGCTGCCTTACTTTGTGATGGAGGTGGCTAAGGATTACCCGGGTCTCGCAGGACTCTTCATCTCCGGGGTTCTCAGTGCAGCGCTCAGGTGATTCTGCTAAGTGAAGCACTTGTTAAATCTGCCCAGGAAATTGATGTTTTGACACCAACAAAATTAGTCTTGACATGAATAACATATAACAATATTGAAGATAATTAACATATAACAATACTTGTATTCTTTCTAAGCTTAAGAATATTAAAAATAGCTAAACTCAATTAAAGTAAAGACTTGAGAAATTATGGGAATTTAAAAATTAACATTAGAATTCAAGTACATGTAGATAGAAAACACTGTGAAATGTGTATGCATAAAACATAACTTTCTATTTCAGATTTAGGAAATAGGGCACTAGGCCAGGAGCTCTCCTTTCTATTCCTTTTTGAAGCATATTTATGTACTGTATTTGGTTAATAAAAAGGATTACATAGACCCCGCTGATAAGAACCTTGTCAGGATCGAACCTTGATAATCTCCAAATTATCAGGATCGACTTTTGGTAAACAAAATAAAATTAAGGGTTGTTTTCTAGAAAAGAGAACTATTGAAGGTTTTAAATTAGCATACAATATTCTATTAAAAGTTAAAAGACATCAATTACTGAGTTGAATTTGTTTGAAAGTAATTGCTTGAAAATTAACTTTTCAGGAAAGGTAAAAATAGTTAACAAACTACCGGAGGACATCAGAACACCAATAACAATAACTGTTCAAAAGGGTGTTAAAACAGTTTTTTTAATAATTCATCCTTTTATTATACAATGGGAAGGTCATGAACCATTTGTTCAGTTGATCCCACCAGTGGTTTACTCTTCCAACAACAAATTGTCCTCCAATGTTTCAGCATGATGTCAGCCAGTTTAAACACTGTAGCAGGAACCATCTACGAAGATTTGATCCAGTTGATGTTGAAAGGAAAGAAGCAGTCAGACAGAACACAAAACATCATCATCAAAATAATAGTGCTGAGTCTTGGTCTATTCTCAATACTCATGGTATTTGTTGTGGAAAGGCTTGGTGCAATATTTCAGGTGACTTTTTAAAATGTCTAAAAGTGTATTGATTACTTAATTATCCTTTTAAGTTTGACTCTCTTTTTTCGATTTCAGTAGTGAGAGAACCAGATTAAGTTTATTTTGTGAATAATTCTTATTGAAATACTAGCTGAGAGTACCAGCTGCCTCAATAATTTGTTTGACCGCTAACTTTCAAAGCTTTTGTGATGCTTACAAACCCTAAGTTAAGCCTCTAATAAAATGCTTGGTAGACAGTACAACAAAAAGCTGTTGAGCATCATGAGCCTGTTTCTCCACACTGAAGCAAGCTTTCCGAGCAAATGGTTGAAGATACGGTTTAAATTTTAAAGCTCGTATGGGCTGTCAAAACTTAAATATCTGTTACGGGATTTCTAGAATTTTACGTTACAGTATTGGGCTTATAAATTTTCACATGTAATGAGGTTTTAACAATGACCGCCATCTTAAAAATAATAATTAAAATGATAAAACATGTTAATAGCCTATGTGTTGGCCAGGTATAAAAACCACATTCCTGTAAAATTGCATTAAAAATGGTCCAGTGGTATTTGCTTGATTGAGGAACAGACACACAGACACCATCTCATTTTTATATAAATTAGTATAGATTGCCATCTTTGATTGATTCCAGATGGCTATGTCTATGATTGGTCTCACCAATGGAACACTTTTGGAGTATTCACCTTGGGCATATTTTCCCCAGAGCTAATGCAAAGGTAAGGCAACTTTTTTGGCATTATCAGCTGGATTTAAAATTTTTTGTACATTATCTATCCTCATGGCCTTATAAAAGTGTTTGGGTGAATTTGCTATAGTTTTGGTTGGAAAATTCAATAAAAATGGCAATACTACTTCTATTATTAAGTATGTTAATAGAGGGTTTAGTTTTCTCCCTAGAGGTGCAACACAAAACCAACATCAATTAGAGGGCAATCAACTATTTCTATTGTTCAAATGGTCATATTTATCTAATTTCAGATTTCGATGCTGTTTCAGGATGATTAATGCATCACATATTTCAGTTGATTAATTATTTACAGTTCAGTAATGAGTACAAACTTACTAAACAGACTGAAATTAGGGCTGGTATCTTGTTTTTAGATTCATATATCAGGTTGTTTAAATTGTAATAAATTCCAAAGTAATTTGCTTTCTGATTGGTTGGAGAAGTACTTGAGATTTTGATACGATTGTTTTTGCATTGTTTATCTATCTATAAGTCATTTTCTTTATTCAAAGTATTGATACGTGTAAGAAACCTTCGCAAAGAAGAAGAACCATGAACCATTGCAGAAGTGAAGCCACATATTTTCTATGGCAGCTATTAGTTTGAAAAATATTTACTACAGATGTACTTAAAAGACTTGAAACTACATAACCTAATACCTTGTTGCTCCACAGGGTGCGTTCTGGGGCTGTCTGAGTGGCATGACAGTTGTTGCGTTTGTGATCTGTGGGACTCAGTACTTCAAAGCCAAGAACCTCCTTCGTTTCCCCGGCAAGGTTACAAGTGTGGTCGGATGCCCGGCAAACTTCACCGCAAGTTTATCCCACAAGTGAGTGTTAGCTGCGTTGTCTCATAGTTGTGAGGTTTGTCTAAACATGCTTGTTATTGTCAACCTAACAAAACCATCAGCTGTGGATGATCTGTAGCCATATGTGTCCGATGATGAATGTAACAAAAGCTACCCTTTATTTGTATTTTTGATTGCTGCCAGAGGTAAATAGATTTATTTTACGTCAAATAAATCCAAAGGGTAAACTAAAAATTATGTTGACTAAAGGATATTACTGCATGGTCCATCATCACCTGTCTACATAATTGGGGGTTTCAAAAGTCTATTTATGAGCACCCTATTTCCTTGGTCAGATCACAGGTTCATCCCCTCTCCAAAAAGTGACTTTAAGACTAGATCAATCTAACAATAAATTTTTAAGATGGCTAAATAGAGCCAGGGGTTGGAAGGTATAAAACACCAACCAACAGAAAATACAAGCCTTCCCTCTAAAAATAATTGTACTTAAAAACTAGGCAAGTATTTTTAACTCTAAACATTTTAAATACAGCTTCACAATAACTAACCCTTCTGCTTATTTTACTTCTTTATACTCATCCAATAGACAACTGTTTAAGCTTTGTTTAATATCAGCTGAAAACTTGTGTTCCAGTGCCTCAGCTCTGGTGGAAACATACACCGGGGTTGGTTCCCCTGTTGAGGCTGGCGACTCAGTGCCGTATATTCGACTCATACATGTATTACGCGCTTTCGGCACTCTCGTGGTCTGCGGCGTGGGACTGCTCGTCTCGTACCTCAGCGAGCAGCCTGAGCCCAGGTAAGTACCTGTAAAGTTGCTTTGTCTTTGGCAGGCTTTTCCAAAATGATAGCATCAATTATTCTGTAATATATAAAAATCTGACTGTAGGATCCTACATCACAAAAAGTGCTGTAAAGCAGGAATCTTCATCATATGACTAGAAGGTTAACAACGTTGAATTTTGATGTGCCTTTTGAAATGTTCTCCGTCAAGTAAATTCTCCCTCCAAATGTATTTACCTTAGATTTTCTACATGTTTTTGAATAAGGATAGTTCGACTAAAATGCAAAACAAATTGTTATGAGGGACATTAACATGTGAGAACAGTGACCAATATTGATTGTAGCAATTATTACAGGTGATATTAGTTGTAAAGTAAATAAAGTATTGTTAACTAGGGTGATAGTGCTTTCGGGTAATTTTGGCCATTAGCTTCAAACCAGAAGTTCAGCTTCTGGCTATACATTTCTACCATTAGTCTGTCTATAAACTTTTATGCAGTAACTATTTTACAGATTTCTTTTGCAGTGAAATAGTCATGTTGTCAAAAATAATTTCTTAGTGTAAAAGTGTTGGCGATTTCTCCCTTTTAAAAACTAGGTCAGGTTTGACAACTACCATACCTGTACAGAGGCTTACCTTAATTTAGTGAGCCAAAGTTTGTGACTTTTTTAACAATGGCATAGAGGTATAAATGTGTTTATTTCTTCCTTTAGGTTTTAGCAAGGTTTTGTTTTTTTTAATTTAGGTATCGAGTATTATTTAGAAGCTTGACAAAAAAGTAGGTTTCCTGGTAGGATAGTGCTGAGTAACCTTGGTTAATTAAATTAATAATTAAATTGGTTTCCCCAATATTTTCAGGTGTCTTGACCCGAAACTGTTTGCTCCCCCGATCCGCAGATTACTACCACAAACCGCAACGTCGGCGAAGTACAACAAAGACAAACCAACGTCTGATGACTACATCCTCGTCAGTACCCACGCTAAGCAGGAAGGTTGAGAGAACCTCCCACCCCCTTTGTTCAGAAAACTGTACTCAGGGAAACAGAAGGAGCTTTAGTTTTAGTATTTTGTACAAATGCTGTATCTGTGTGAATAAATGTTGGACACAATTTATTTTGTTTTTGGAATACTATGTAAATTATCCTTATAATTTCCTTATCTAAATTTATTTTAGTTTCCCATAGGAATTTGTATTGTGCTTATTATTTTATTTAATAGCCAAATAGTTTACATTGAACTCATATTTTCTGAACCCTCTTTTGAAGCATTTAAAAATTGTAAGCATTCAAAAGGGATGAAAAAGTGAACACTACCTAACTAATTGTTTAGATTTAGGAAATAGGGCACTAGGCCAGGAAATGCTCTCAAAAATGGAATAGAAAGGAGAGCAGGTTCTTCAGATAGAGTATAACAAAAACTATAATATAAATCAATATAAATTCTAAGATCCAAATTGACATTCAATAAATTAATTTGGATCTAAATAAATTTTTTTAGAATGCTTAACTAAATCAATGTTTGAAAAACAACTTTCAATGTTGCTGAAAAAAATTTAATTAATTTGACTATTTGTGATTAAAAATTGGCCAAGTCCTCATTATTAATTATTATAAACTAAATTAAATACATGTCTTTCAGACAATACAACGGTTGGTGCCATGTAGCAATACAAGAAGGATAGAACTTTGAAATATAATGGAAATTTAGAGAAATTGGTAACTGTTGTTTCACAGTACCATCTCGTCTTTCAAATAAAACTTATTTTTAAAAATCTGATATTACAGGGTCGGCAGTCAAACCTGACGGTTTTTGAAATGGGATAAATCAAAAGTTTGTTCAGATATTTTAATAGTTATTTTTCATTGTAAAGAGGAGAATTGGAAATTTAACGTTCATAAAAAAAGCTCAAAAATAACTTTATGTAGCAAAAACCACCATTTTCTCTACACTGTACAAGTCTCTTGGAGAAGTTAGTCATGACTCTCTCCAATGTTTGGTGGGATCTCACGAAGTTCTCGCCGAATGACGGTTTTGAGTGGGGATAGGTAGTGGTGGGGACGTCGTTGGTGGGAAGGTTCACACCTTGAGCGGAAGTTCAGTAGCAATGGAGCGTTGGTCCGCTGAACACCGTGCGTTTGTAGTCGAGACCTTTTTTAGAAATAATTATTACACACTGCAGTCCAGACAGTTACTCTTCCACAGTGAAGAGGCCACTGGTGAAGTTCCTGTGGGTATTTTGAGCCCAACATCGAAAATTTAATTTGTTGACACATTTGTGAGATGGAAATGAGCCTCGTCTGAAGTCAAAACAATGATTCCAGGGTCTTCATCGATCATTCTTGACATGATTTAAGCAAAATTCAACCTTCTTTCGAAGTCACGTGCTTGTAACTCTTGGACAGTAGCAATCTTGTAAGGATGGAAGCTTAGGTCGTCATGAAGAATACGTCTTATAGACCGGTCTGAGATCCGAAGAGCTTGGACGTGTAGAACGGCAGAGCAACGAGGGCTCTGTTCAAAAGCATGTCGAACAGCTTCAATATTAGCAGGTGTTCTAACCGTTCGAGGTGATCCTCCTCTCCTTCTTTTTGTTCCAAAAGCAGTGTTCTGAAAGTTTCGAACCCATAGTAGAATTGTGTTTTGAGACGGGATTGCACCGCGAGGAGGAACATTAAACTGTATACAAAAACTCCTTTGTGTTAGAATCACAGAATATTTATTTCTAAAAAAGTCTCGACTACATACGCACAGTGTTCAGCAGTCCAACGCTCCATTGCTACTGAACTTCCGCTCAAGGTGAACAGAAAGGCGACCATCCCCACCACTACCTATCCCCACTCAAAAAACATCACTCAGCGAGAACTTCGTGAGATCCCGCGCCAAACATTGGAGAGTCATGACTAACTTCTCCAAGAGACTCGTACAGTGTAGGGAAAATGGTGGTAATCATTTAAGTGACATAACTTTTGCTACATAAGTTATTTTTGTGCTTTTTATTATGAATGTTAAATTTCCAATTCTTCTCTTTACAAAAAATAACTATTTAAATATCTCAACAACTTTTTGATTTATCCAATTTCAGAAACCGTCAGGTTTGACTGCGGGACCCTGTATTATTGTAAACGTGAAGTGTCTAGGCTCAGATTTACATAGGAGCTAACTGGGCATTTGCCTGGAAAGGTAAATTTTCAATGGCGGTGGCGAAGTGGAAAAAAGAGCATTAATTTTGGGACATGGGTGAGGTTAATGGGATGTAAACTTTTGACAAGGGAAATTCAAGATACAATAATTAAATAATTGGCGCAGAATTGAGTCAACAGGTTGGGGTGGGAGATAAAGGGGTAAATTTTAGGAGCGGAAAAATGTCTGCCCAGAGCATCTGCAATTTGAAATCGAGACCAGGAATTGTCTTAAGAAAATGCTTGTTTTATGAGACAAAAACAGAATGGCCGACTGGTACTAGTGCATAAACCCAGTGTTTTGAAATAATTATGGATTTTAATAGTTTTGTATATTGGTGGGTTACATTAAAATACATATTCATTTAAAATTGTATCAAAATCTAATAAAATTGACTTTTTAACTTTCCCCAAAGGGATTTTTAGTTTTCCGATTTTGCTGGCCAACTTGACTTAGATACTGTATATAACTGGAACATTTGTACCACATTTTATAAAATCTGACAAAATTTGTGACTTTTAGAGTTTATCTCGTTTCTCACAGGAAATTTGCCAAAAGACTCTGCTACTCAACCCAGAAAACTCGAGACTAGTTTTCCGTGGCGACTCCTCAATATACATTATTTTTCCAATGTTAAATACTTAAATATATTTTCATTGATTTCAAAAGTATTTGAGGTACAATACCTCAACAAAAAAGTTCAATTTGAAAGCCTTAAATAACTCATAAAATTGTACACTTTTACTTTTAACAGCAAGGTTAAAAAGTATTCAAACTTGAAGTGAGATATAATTTTAAGTGTGTAACATTTTCAGCAGTAACTTTTATACTTCTCATAGCATTGAACTTTAAGGATTGTAAAAGTGCTCTCAGACAATTGAATTTATTAACAAAAACTTTCCACTTTGTTATAAAGCCAAACAAAGCTGACGTAAAAGACAGACTAATAATTCAACAAGATAAGACGTCTAAACTTAGTGATGCTGCTATTTCTAAGAAATTGTCGTTTGAAAAAATTAGACTAACTTAAAAATCGTACATACATTGTGAAAGATAAATAAAATTTATTTTTAACTCTTCTTCTTTACCCAAAGTGACTTACCATGAATATTTCACTGTAGTCAATTTTTGACAATAATGCCAGTTTGATTTCGGTACAACAATACACCAATAGACTACTCACCTTCTTGGCCAACTTCTCATGGTAAACCACAAAGGTATTTTCGCACAGATTTTGAAGATAAATTATGACAATGTAGTGACGAATGATGTCATATTATTTCATTTTCAAATCTAGTGTGTGTTATTCTTATCAATGTAAATGAAAACTTCAAGGATAGGTAGTGGAATTAATCTCGTTAAATACAGATACAGGCGTAGGCTCCTTTATTAGGTAATACTCGAGGATGTAGATATTTCACCATCTTCAATCACAGTTGAGTTTTTCTATTCAAATCTTTTGTTGTAACTTTATAAAGGTAATGTATTAATTGAATTATTTTAATATTCTATCAATCTCTTCGTTTAAACATGTTAGCTGTTATAATACTGAAAGTGTTGTTTTCCTAATACACATACCATAAAAGTTAAGTTTTAATAATTTTACATGTATTTAATGTTGCTCACCAATTTAATTTTGAACAAGAATTTTGAAATACAAAAGTAAAAAGTATTCTGTTATTGCTTTAAATTGATCATTGTAAATTAGTTAGCTTTAATTTTCTTTTCTCAGAAACCATACTTTTGGGGCTTTGAAATTATACTTTTGGGATAGATGAAATATTAGTAATGAAGATTTTTTCTTCAGAAAAAAGGTGGGAGGATGTTGTGTAGGCACTGTAAATAGTATATAAACCTTTGCATCATTTCTCACTTAAAGCGGTTCAACTTAATAATCAGGAAGATTAATTATCAATTTCCTTTGGAAAAATTAGATCTTCTTGCCGTCAGTATGGTAAGACCCAGACCGGGACCATGAAATGATCAACAGCAATCCTGACCCCAGAACACGTTTTGAGCATTTTTACACACTTTATAAACATTACTCTAATGATAAGAGACCACACACGGAGGCCAAGCTGAGGGTGTGGCGGATTAAGTAACAAATTGCAGGAAATTCGATTCACTAGGCCAGGCGCTTTGGCGCTTAGCTGCGTGTCGGTCTGGTTTTTAATTATGTACTAGTTAGTGATATACTTGAAAAGTGCATTTTTTAAACTCTATCAAAAAAGTAATAACTTCAGCTCCTAATTTTTCCAAAATACTCATAAACTGTAAGACTACAATGACACCTGATTCTTGCCAAATATTCTCTTGTACTAATTCCATTAAAACGTTACACTATTATAATTTTCTACTTATACTTTATTAATTATTGACTACTTTGTGGAATAAAATACTTTGTTTTAACATGTATTTCTAGTTCTATCGGTAAAATGGGGAACAGTACAATGTCTGACGGTGATGTGCTGTTTGACTGGAAGGAGTACTTTGCGTTCAGCCTCATGTTGATTCTGTCTCTACTTATCGGAGTCTACTACGCCTGGTTCAAAACACAAGACACAGTGTCAGAATACATGCATGGAGGCAAGAAGATGTCCATTTTCCCCATCACAATGTCTCTTATCTTTAGGTAAGTGAAAAAACTCTCAATTGGTGTTTCTCATGTTTTCTTTTATGAAGAAGTCAAGTGGCGGAAAGGTGGCAAAATTATAACTCTGATATCTTATAATCGTACCATAGACAGAGGTAAAAAGGTCAAGTTTGTCTTGTTTAACGAATTGAAGTTAGGACTACTAAGTCCTCTCTACCACTCAACCTCAACCTTTACCTGGCGTCACCGTATAGTCAGATTACAAATGGTAAGTGATGACTGCGGGGATCGAACCCGCGCCACCAGAGTGATGAGCTCCGGAGTCACGTTCGATACCGATCCGCCACGGATCCGCATACTGTTTCCTATTGTTTTTGTTGATAGTTATTTTGTCCACAGTGTACTATAGAATATTTACTACTAACTTACAAAATTGATACAATTGAAACTGTACTGTTGTGTACAAGTTGTAATCCTTCATGAGTAAACCACCTTTTTCAATTCAGCACCTTAGAACTTTTGTAATGAAGTATGTTTTGTAATCATTCTGTAAATATCTGTTTCAGCCATGTTTCAGGCATATCATTGCTTGGAATTCCAGCAGAGATTTATTCCTATGGAACACAGTATTTTGTCGTTGGGATTACGTGTATTGTGATCTATTTTGCAATGATTCACTTATATCTTCCAGTTTTCTTCGAACTTCAGATGAACTCGATATTTGAAGTAAGTTTAATTTATAAAAATCAATAGTTATAATTTGTTCTTATTTAGAAAAAGAATTAACATTTAACTTTCCTATTTAAACAAAGTGATTCTTTCTGTGGGAAGCAAACATTTTTCAATTGAGAATAATGTAAATTTTTAAAAGTTTAAATAATTAATTTTGTTTAATGATGTTTTTCCAAGTTTTACAGTATTTGGAAAAAGGTTCAACAAACCAACCAGAACAATGGATCTCACTATTTCTTTGGCACAGAATGTTATATTTAACCATTAACTTGTTAATAATATTTAATTAAAATAACTAAAACTTATTTTTAACTTATTAATTAACAATATTTTACAATATAATAATTAGTTTTAAGAATTTCTGTACTTAAAACTCTTCTAAGGAATAGTGAGGTGTCTATCAAAAAAAAAGATTTTAATTTTGTATAAAATTTTATGGGGTTTTGTTCATTTTGTAATATTTTGAGGCAAGTACTGCAAAAATTTAAGTCTGCTTTAATGTGGTCTTTTTCTTGTAGATCTCCTGTGATTATGTCTTCTTTGGCACCAAGTTATTTCCTCTAGTACAGTTTATGGATTTGTGTTTGTGAAATACTATTTTGTTTAAATATTTTTATTGTTTCAAAAATGTATAAATTGTACATTGTTAAAACCCCAATTTGAAATATGTTTTGACTGAATCACACATTAGACAATCCAAACATAATTTTGATAGCTTCTTTTTGTAATTTTAGTATATAATCTAGGTTTTTTGTAGTGCTCCATATTGATATTTCATAAGAAATATGGATTGAAAACAAAAGAAAAATATATTATTCTTAGCTGAAGTTTGATACAGTAATTTTTCATTTGTCTTAATGCATAAATACCGGATGATAATTTTTGGTCAATAAACTTAACATGCTCATCCCAACTTAAGTTGCAGTCTATAATTAACCCCAAGAATTTTCTGTGTCGTTAGCCTTCTACCGAAAAGTCTTCTATTGTTATCATTGGGTTTATTGCGTCTATTTTGTTTTGTATTGAAAGAATGAAATGAGTTTTTATCAGTGTTTAATAATAAATGTGCTGAATTTAAAAGTTCTTTAATTTTAACATTTCTGTAGCTACTTTATTCTCATTCTTTTGGGTTTGGTCAGTGGTTATATTAGCATCATCTGCGCATAGTACCATATTATTTATTGTGTTTGTCTTGACTTTAAGGATGGGAGGCCGGTCAGGTAACACACAAGAGCAAGGGTCCAGAATGGACCCTTGAATTATCAACATTATTCTTGCTCAATGAAGATTATTTTGTTTTAATATATTTTTCATTTTGATGCCTTATTTCAACATATTGATAACGGTCTTGTGTTAATGAATTTGAACCATCGCAATCTTTATCTTTAATTCCAAGTTTAAAAAGAATATTAAATAAACGATGATAAGAAATAACTATCAAATGCTTTGGAGAGGTCCAAGAATAAGCCAACAACATTTTTTGATCTATTGCATCAATTATTGTCTGTACAAACTTAATAACTGCAGTCGTTGTTGATCTACTCGATCTAAACCCGGTGTTGTTGATCGCCTAATAGCCTATTTTCCTCTAAATATGTTACTAATTGGCTGTAGAACAATTTTTTCATAAATTCGAGAAAAACAGGTAGCAGGGACACCGGTCGATAACTTCCTAGATTCCTCAGTATTGCCCTCTTAAAAATTGGAACAACTTTAAGCAATTTTAAGTTTATCGGGAAAAACTCAGATTAAAGAAGAGTTGATTAGATGGGTTATTGTAACAGATAATCTTTTGTTCTTATGAGGCTCAAGGATTTCATCAAAATCTGTAGAGTTTTTGTTTAAAATGTAATAATTGTTTTGAGAACTCTTCTAATCTGTTACCGTTCTAAACTTTGAAGGTTGCATGAGTCATACAAGTTTTCGGGCCTTTCTAAATATTCTGCAGTATCAGTAACTCTCCGCGTTCAACTGGTTGCCTACTTTAGGATGTATTGTTTCTTGTACTATATTTGTAAATATGTTAAAAGATTCAGAAATAATTTTGGATCACTAATAATTCTATTATTATGACTAATTTGAAATTGCCAACATTTGTTTGCAAACGTTTTACCACTTCACCATTAATTATCCCACGGTCTTTACACAACGAATTTGCTATTTTTGAATCATAATACTTTTTCTTTGCTTCGCTTTTACTTTATTCCTAACTTCCAGTTTTTTTTTTTTCCTAAGGCTTCTTTAAGCTTCTTCCTTTAGTTTCCTAAATACCTACTTAATTGTAATATCTCTTCTTGCCATTAATTATATCCTGGTTCACCCACTGTAAATGGGTTTTATGATTTACTTCTATAATACCCTTTTGGAAAGTTGACATAAATAATATAGAAAATGTTCAAAAACTGTTCATACTTCACATCTACGGTAGCTCGGTAGACCCCATCCAAGATTCCAGTTGGCTTCCCCTAAAGAATGTTTTTTATTGTCTTATTAATTTTCTCACCATTTGTTTGTAATTAACTGAAGTATTTGGGGTCTGAGTTATTAATTCCACCTAGTTGAGCGTCATGATCAGAAATTTCTGTTATAATGCCAGTAACTATTAAATTTGAAGACCTTATACAGTTGTTCATCGCTGTGGGAGGTTGTACCTGTTACTCTTGTAGGGAAATCGACCAGGTACTTAACATTAAAAGCTGTCAAAACTCAACAAATTTAAAATAAAATGAATCCTTATTCAAAACATTTATGTTGAAATCTTTCCTACAAGTATGACTTTATTATTATTTTTATCAAAACAACTTTAAAACCATTTCTAGTTTTTCTAAGAATAGTCTTGCTCATTTAGCCTTTATGGTGATTCTATAAAACACACTGGGGTGTAATAAAATACTGATCATTTTGAATTTACATCAAAATTCAAACACCTTTTCTTGTTGGAGTTCCTCTGAGATTTAGGTATAGTAAAATTCCATAAGTTTTAGTATTGTTTTTGATAAAATCATTAATTCCAAGCCCTGAGTTTTCCTTGCAAAGATAGCTCTAATTTTTATATCCATTTATTCTTGCCTCTTATCTATATCATTTTTAGAATTTTATGCCGGTTAAGGCTACATTTAACTTTCCTATTTAAACAAAGTGACTTTCTCTTTCTGTGGGAACAAAGCAAAGACATTTTTCAATTGAGGAATTAAATGTAGAATTTTTAAAGTTTACAGTGAGAATAATATTTTTGTTAATGATGTTTTGCTCCAATTGTTTTACAGTATTTGGAGAAAAGGTTCAACAAACCAACCAGAACAATGGGATCTCTGATTTTTGCTATTTCTTTGGTGAGTTAATGTTCAATGTTGTGTATGTGTGTATCATGAAATATGTTTGCAAAAAGCCTTTTTTAAAATTAAATCTACAAAAATAATGTTATAACTCCGAGTTTTTACAAGACTTCTTCTTTATATTCTTCAGAGTAGTTGAAGAGAGTCCTATGAATGGTGGCTTAAAACATTATCACACTAAAACAAAAGATGGTTGTAAAAAAATCTTTTTTTGATCTTTTATATAATCAGAATAGTTATCATTTCTGATCATCATGCATTGGTTGTTAACTGTTTTCTGTTGATAACCCTGTAATTGTGTTTTTTCTTAGGTAACCTTTATTCCTATTGTGATCTACGTACATTGTACCAGCTTTGGCCTTCAATCAAGGTATGTTTCTTTCAGAGCTATGTTCTTTTGCCTTGTGGAGTTTGTAGAGTCTATATTTCATAAGTATTGGTAGATAAATTTAAGTGGGGCTCTATGTTTACAAACAGCAATCAAATATAAATTAAATTAAATATTGTTTGGAACTTTGGATTATGAACTTAAATTTAGTTGAGTACCATATATATAAAACCAATTATCTGATACTAAGCAATTTATTCAATCAAAATTGCTGTTAAAGAACATTCAAAATGATTTGTGTATTTACGTAATTATTCTTTCAATTTATTGTTTTCAGTAACGGGAGTCTCTGTTCATGTGATAACTCCAATCGTATGCTTTATTTGCATTTTCTACACATCATTTGTAAGTATTTTCTTACAAATGTATCTTCTTGTAGCATTTGAAATTTGTACAGCTGCAAGTCAGATTTGATACGTCACTATGATGTTAAATAAATCAAGTCATTGCTTTAAACATTTCTAGCTTTGCATAAACTTTTTCCATTCTCTAAAAAAGCTATCCTAATGAATAACAGAGGAATGGAAGTTTCAAGAAGTGGCCTTAAATTGCTCGCCAGTGGGTATAGTCAATGCTGGTAAAGCCGCAATATTGCGAAGTTCGACTGGCAGGCACTAGGGTTTTAAAAAGCGCTTTGTGATGCCCACAAACCCTAAGTTAGGTCTCTAATAAAATGTTGGCCTAAAAACAAAGTACAAAATATAATTTGTTTTTACTATTTTTTTTACTGCTAGTGGTGAAACTTTGAAGGTTGCTGTTGTTAACATTCCTTTGGTATAATGTTTCCAGGGTGGTCTGAAAGCGGTGGTTTGGACGGACACTTTGCAAAGTGTGTTTACACTTGGATCCATATTCTTCGTCATCATATTGAGTTTTGTAAAGATCGGCAGTATAACTGAGGTGTTCAGGATCAACAATGAAGGTCACAGACTTGAATTATTCAAGTAAGTATTCTTTCTTTCAAACAACTTTTGATTGTGTATTTATTTAGAAGTTTCCTGCATTGAAGTTTTCTACCTTGTATTACTTATCATATTCTGCTTCTTTCTTCATTAGAATTTCTATAAAGTTTTTTAATTAAAATTTAAGTAAATTATAATGTGCAAGCCAAGATAAAGTAACATTTTTACTATGATTCATTGATTGGTGCATGCCCATCCAACTGCTAAACCATTTAACTTATTCAAACTTTTTGTTAGATTGGTTCTTCCTTACACTAAGAACAACTGGTATAGAGTATACTTATGAATGGGAATTTCAGTGTGTCAGCAGGGACAGTGCGACACACCTCAGATGGAAATTTTTCATAGACTTGACCATAGAACTGATTTTTCTTTGTTTGAAGTTTTTGTTGATCTATGGAGGATTAAAAGTTGAATCATTGTTGGGGACATTTTTTCAATATTGAATTGTGATCACGATGCTTGGCCTGATCTCGTTAGAAATAATTCCGAAACATAACAATACGTGAACATTAGAAAATGAGTTAGCAACTACTTTATGTTCCCAGTTATGTTTAGGTTATTTTCTAAATTTCCAGAATGGATCAGATTGCAGATCCCCGCAAGCCGATCCTTTTGTTCACTAACGATGAAAATGGCCTCAGTAATAGTTCAACTTCGAAACTGATTTTTGGTATATCACTATTATTGTTGATGAAAACTATTCTTTCCAGCATGGACTTGAATCCTTTTGCTCGTAACACGTTCTGGGGGTTCGTCATTGGTAACATTGCAAACTGGGGAGCCGGTATGATGTGTCACCCAGGGGCCATTCAACGCTTCATCGCTGTGCCCACCTTTGAGGATGCTAAGAAGTAAGCTTTCTCCTTTAGATTTTAAATTTTACTCTAATCAGTTTCATGACCTGAAATTATTGTTATTACCAATTGAAATGATTTTATTATGTGAATGAACAGATAGGTTCTCTAGAAAGAGCTGGTATGCTATTGACCAAATAAAAAGATTTGTGATTATAGTTGTGATTTTTAATTCTTAAGCTTTTGCAGCCAGTGTCAACATTAGTATTATCGGTTTCACAGTGTTCACAATATGAAATATGTACTGCTAAGACATCCTCAGTAGCTGGTTGACTGACAGTCCAGCTGAGTCAACCAGCTACTAAGGATGACTCTCCTTGAAGCGAAGTCGGAAACGCTTAGCAGTATTTGTATTTCAACTGTGACGCGTGTAAACCGGAAGCCTTAGATGCTAATAAATGATTAGTGAGTATATCGGTTGAAAGGGCCACTCAAAGCTCCTTAAAGATCTACCACTAAAACTATTAGATTATATAACATTGTCTAAGAAAAATTGTACAAAACCCTTTAATGTATTATTTGTATTGGAGAATAGATATTCAACAACTGTTTTGTAACATGTAAAATGTTCATGCCCGATTCCTTTATAATTAGGCGTTTTCTTTTTTCTGTCCGTGTCTTCCATTGTGGGTGCTGCAAAAAAGCTACGAGAGGAAAGTTTCCTTAAACTACACTAGAGGAGTATGTGTGAAAAAAATCATACTCAAAAGTATTTTTTGTGCTTTTTATGGTTTAAAATGTTAAAACCAATTTTGGTCTGTTCTAGAGTAATGCTGAGTTCCTGCATTGTCTTCTTTATAATAAAAGCGTTAGTTATCAGTGTGGGACTACTGCTCTATGCAAACTACTATGACTGTGACCCGGTAGTAACTCAGGTATATGCCTCTTTGTTTAAAATTTGTTTGTTGACAATCATGTTAGAACTTCCAAGGTTGAAATATAATTGTAGACGTTTACCATTGTTTTTAATTAACAAAAGAACTAGACGTTTCCGGACCTGGAATCTGATCTTATCTTCAGGTAAAAGTACCCCATACTTTGAGGCTAACCTTAGGCAGATCCACTACCTGATTTTGCAGGGAGCAGTCACCGGTAGGTTAGGGGTATTGAATACCTTATCACAAACTGGGAAACAGTGTTTTCAAGTTGGGCCAAAAATAGTGGGGCCATTTTTCCCTTTCTAAAATTTAGAGTTGTTATGTTTCACGATACAAGATTTAAGTGGCCGGAAATTGGGTTTGTGTAAACAAAACTCCTGTTTTCAGAGAGTGGCCAGAGTCGGGCAGCTGCTGCCGTATTATGTGTTGAGCACAGCAAAAGGATATCCAGGACTCACTGGTCTCTTCATCTCTGGGGTGCTCAGTGCTGCCTTGAGGTATAATAGATCTTGAAGAACTCAAGAAGTAGATGATAATGACAATAATCAAACCAAATCAATATAATGTAAACATTGTATCAGAAACTTAACTAAAGAATACAATTTTAAATATGTGATTATTATTTTTTTGCATTGCATCTATATTAATGATAAGAACAAAACATGTTTTGTCAACAGTTTGTTTAGTAATTCAGTACAAAATAAAAATTGCAATATATAGGAAAATATAACTGTGAGGGTTAAAACAGTAGTAGAGAATGAAGGTACATAAAGGAGTAACCTTGAAAGGATACTAATGTGTTCATGCTCTAGTAAAAGTATGATAAATATGTTAATTTGTTAGCTATAGCCTATGTATTCACAATCATAGAGAATCAGAGAATATGTAGAATAAAAAGATCGAACATGAACAAATATATTTTGGATATAAAGAATAATTCTGTTGTCAAAATTCCTGAATTCCAAGTAGTTTCTAGTAAATAAATAAAAATTCCACAAGTGCACAGCAGGGATAGAAACCATTTCTTGAAAAACTAATATGAGTTATTTACATGTTTCCAGTACACTGTCTGCGAGTTTAAACACAGTAGCGGGAACATTGTACGAAGACTTTGTGCAATATGTGCTTAAAGGCAAGAAGCACTCGGAGGCAAAGCAAAACTTTGTCACCAAGATAATCACAATTCTGCTGGGAATCGTGTGTATTGCATTAGTCTTTGTGGTTGAGAAGCTAGGTACTCTGTTTCATGTAAGTAAAGTACATTTTTAAAGCAATTAATTACTCAATGATGTTTCTTAGCTTCTAGATTAATGATTGTTACACTGCAAAACCGTTGCGTTGAGGATTATTTTTTAGTGACTGGTGGTCACACCCCAGAAAAAAGTTTGAAATTACATATGCAAAAACTAATTTTTGACTGCTTTTTCATCTCAAATAGTGATTTTTTAGTGATTTTTATGATTTTCAGATCTTTTAAGGTTTAAGACCTTAATGTATGAAAACATTTTCAAAATTTTAAATCAAAATTTATTCTTTATTTGTGGAGAAACTGTTATTCAATTTATTGATGAAATTCTTTTATATCAATTAGGAAACCCTCCTAAGATGTTTATTTGTCTAACAGGTTTTTCGGTTAGCATAAGGTTCATTTCAATAGTATAGAAGTCAAATTCAGTAGTAGTTCATAGTTAAGCCAAAAAATATTAACTAAAGGAAACGATTTAAAAAAGCTAATAAACAAACAATACCATAGTTCTCTGACACGCTCAGTCGCTCCCGCACGTCCTGTCAATCACTCATTGCTACCGACACCCCTTCTAATGTATTTTTACAATTTAAGCGGGTATTGACTCATTTAATTCTACTTACTTATAGACATAATAGGTACGTTTGGTAAACACAAACTATTTGTGCAATGTGCATGTTGTAAAAAGATTCTGTAAAGATCTTGTAAAATTGTTCTGTTTTCTCCTGAAAATTTCGGGGATACATCCCGATATCCCCTGGCTAACGCCTCAGTAAAAAAAAGATCTCTAAGGTTTGAGGCTAGACATGTTTTAAGCTTCGGTTTATTTTTAACTTCTATTTCACTCAAAACTACATTTTTAAACAAATTCTAAGCAAAAAACATCCAAGTACTTTCATTGTTTTGCAAAACCAAAAATAAGTATGTTATTATGTTGTGTTGCAGATGGTGTCAGTTTGGGAGGGCTCACTCACGGAACCTCGTATGGTTTATTCACTTTGGGCATGTTCTTCCCCAGAGCAAATGCAAAGGTGACTCACAATAGATGTTAGATGTTAGATTGAGATCAAGTGGTCAGAACTGGTTACCCTTAAGCACGCCTGCCTCGCCTGTTGGCATTATGCTACCACCGAATAAAAGGAAGTCTGATTCAGGGAGAGGAATGGGACTGTTCGGGCTGACCAGTGAATTATGAGAGGGCTGACAAGCAAGTCGCTGACAACCACTTAGGGACTCTAACCCCAAGGAGCGCTCACTGACCTTCCAAGATTATGGCAAGTTCCTTATGAAGCGTGGTCTACCCTGCTGCCGTCTAAAATGATATCTGATTCAACCCCCTGGTGGTGGGAACGGAGTAGCCCAACATCTGGACAACTACAAAGCTGCTAGAATTTTGTGAACAACTCTCTTTGATGTACCCCAGTATAAGTAATCTGAGCAGGTCATTAACTCAGACAGATACTAGACAGACCTCACAGTAGCATAAGCTTGTTAATTTCAAACCATCAAAGGAGATGGAAGAGTTGGCGTGGAGTTCATGTTTTTGTGTTTATTCCCTCATCGCCCAAAGTTTTAAAAACTGATCTTATTTTTTGTTAGTTATAAAGGATGGTTTTATTATAGAATTTTGCTAAACTTGTTTTCTCAATGTGAAAAACAATTGTTTTCAGGGGAGTAGTTTTGGATCATTTCCCTGTTTTCAAGCTGTTGCGCTTAAAGAACGTAAACGATGTTGTTTCAATGTTTATGGTGTTTTTGATATTTTCCTACCTTTGTTGAAGTATTATAAAGGTATATTCAAAACTTCATGTCGATAAGTATAACAATTTTTTCCCATTACAAATCAAACAAAATGACAAATGTTAAGTTAACGAAAGTGATTTGAGAGTTGTAATTTAGACATTTCAACTAGTTTCCGCCTAGCAGAATTCCTGATGATATTCTTAGAGAGTTTAGGGAGAGTTTCTATATTTGATGACCTTTAATCTTCTTTCAACATTTTCAGGGTGCAATTTGGGGTAGTTTTGTTAGCATTTCCACAATGAGTGTTATTGTGTTTGGCTCTCAATACTACCAGGTTGGTTTACTTTTCTTAATTACATTATATTATAACTCAGTTTAAACTTACAATAAATGTTATAAACTTATTTTAGTTTAAATTTTCATATATTTTGCTGTTACTAGTGTATTTGTCTTTTTTAATATATGTACATATATCTGTATTTGTTTGTCTAGGCAAAATCTCTTTGTAAATTAACAAATAAATTATTAATATTTATTTCAATTAAAAATACTATAAATTTTATTAATGCTCCACCACAAGCTTTTATATGAATGTTAAATTTCCTCTCTTAAAGTATTTTATGAATGTTACAATGTTAAAATCTTAGATTCTTAATATTGGACATTGTGTTTACCAAATTATAAAAACCTACTGTCACTGTATCATTACATAACACTGTTTTCAAATTGTCATTAATCATACACAATTTTACACTATAAATATGCCTTCAATAAATTATCTTCTTTCTTATTCTTTGTTTTTAATATATTCTAGTCTCATTCATAAAACAAATTCTGTAAATGATTGTGTCTTTTATGTTTGTTTATATGACTTAAGGCTAAGGGATTGCTGAGATATCCTGGGAAGATTACTGAAGTTGATCTGGATGTGATCCAGAACTGATAGCCGTCTGGGTTTCAAGTGATTTCAAATCTTAAATATAAAATGAATCTCAAAATGTGTTTCTAAAGATAACCAAGAGCTTGACCAATTTGGCCAAATCTTTTTAAAATGTTGCTTTGAGTTCAAGGATGGTTTTACAGAGAAAAAATTAATAATTGCCGAACTTTAAAAGCTTTTTATACAAACAGTTAATCTAACTAAAACGTAAACAATTTGAGCTTTTTGCATTGCTGAGTGTATCCCATTTTATAAAACATATGTACATAAAAAAACAAAAACAAACGCGACATTAAAAATCTTTTTTGACAGGATTTAAGTCTGTCAAGTCAGCAAATATAAACATAAAATATAAGCTTCCACGGTCACACTTTGCTATGTTGGTCTTCAAGGGAAAATTTAAGAAAAAAACTATATTTCTTCTTTATTTAATTTTTTTTAATCATTAAAGTGCTTGTTAAACAACAACCAGTTGCTTTAGTTGCAAATGAAAGTAATAAAATAACTCTTAACGAAGATTTAGTAATGTAGGTCAACGTAACAGTGACGGGGAACGTAACACAATATTTAAACAGATGTAGACAAAAACAACTTTTGACATGTTGTTTATTTTAGTTGTCAAAGTTTATTTATGTATGTAGTAATGGACAAGCTAGGCTTTTTGTTTACAAAACAAAATGTGCCACCTGGCGAAAAAACCCTTAACTAGTTTTCACCGCTAACAACCACCTTTCTCTAGGAAAACACTCTCATATGACAGTATTGAGAACAAAACTCACCGTCATAATACGGCCTTAATGTAACGTTCATGCTTCCTGGGAAACCATAGCTTAAACTTGAAAAATGTTGAAAGTGAAACAGAAGGAAATATTGAGTTAATTTCTCACTTATTCCTGAGCAAAATATTCATATTTGTATCATACTGAATCATTGAAACATAGTTTTCTTTTGACTCTTACTACATATAAACAATGTTTTCTAAATGACTATATAGCCTATATCACTATTTGAGATGCCGACCACTCTCATGAGGGTATTTTAAGGCAAATATGTGGTGAAGGATGAGTGTGATGAGTGGTAGTAATGAATTATGAGGTGTAGTCTTGTTACAAACTAAGGCTGACTCTTCCTTAGAATGGGTCATTAATTAATAGCCCAATGACCAACGGAAATACAAGGACCAACGGCTTAACGTGACTTAAGAACCACGCAGGTGATGGTCTGATATGCCTAAACGATGGTGTAGTTGATGCGGATATCATCAGTGATCACTGAGACTATCTGAGCCGCTTTAGACCTATATCATCCTCAAAACCTGACCTCCATGAAGCTGGATTACAGGACCACGCCACGAGTCCCAGACTAACTGTTGGCTTTAACAAATACATAAAGTGTCTCGACCATTCCTAAACAATGTTCTTCATTTGCAGTGCTTCAGCTCGGGTGCAGACGTGGGAAGGAGTCGGTTCCCCGGTGGTTGCGGACGACTCAGTTCCGTTGTTGTTTCAAGTGTCTTACCTCTGGTACTCCACCATCGGTACTCTCATAGTGCTGATTGTCGGTTGTATCGTGTCATACCTCACAGAAGAACCTGAGTTGGAGAATCTCAACCCCAAGTTTTTCTCTCCGCCAATCCGGCAACTGCTGCCAGAGAAGGTAAAAGAAAGTCTGGGTGTCAAGAGAGTGAAAGTGTTAGGAAAATACTTATATGCCTAATATATTTGATTTTTTAAATTATTATTCAATTATTAAAAATTATATCTGAGTTTGTAGATCCTGAAGGTTGAAAATATTGTTCCGCTATATTGGTATTTTCTCTTGCTTGTTTATATACATTTTCAGGAAGTACTGCACTATATACACTATAATGAATTTTATTTACAGTTATGCACAAGTCACTATTCGGAATTAAATTGTAGTTGTCCAGAAATACTCTTGGATGGTAATAGTAAGTGGGGAGGTTGTGGGATCTTGTGAGTTTGCAGGTGATCTTGGGAAACTGGAAGTTCGGCGAGACAAAGTGAAAACATATATTGACCTTACGAAGAAATGTCACAGATTGTAAATGTAGACTGGTTTTTTTAAGGTTGTAGCGTTGATTGTTGGGGGGAGGGGCTACTGTTCTGTGGGATGCATTCCCGTTTTAGTTAGAAAGTAGGAAAATCATTGAATTTCTGAAACCATACTGAATGCATAGAATAACAATAAAATTTCAGATTTATGACAATCCTTGATGTTTATCAAAATAGAATACTGTCTGTGATCAATTGAAAATGTTGAATAAGTAAAGTATCCATTTTGATAGACTTCAGGTAGCACACAATCTGTCTTTCTCATCAAAATGCAATGTAAAAACATGATCTAAACAGAAATTTTATTTTCAGGTTTTACAACATTACAAGACTCCATTGGCCACAGAGTACATATTGGTTAGTACGAATCCTTCGGACAAAGAGGACAAGGAAGTGTCAAAAAGAGAAGTTACCACAGGAGCATAAAATTATTTATTAATAAAACCAATTAATTTATAGTAGTTATGTGCTTTTGTTACACCTCCTCCATCCTTGGATCAGAGGGCAGAGAATAAAGGATGGTGCTTCCTTATCTTTTATAAGATAATTATCCAATGAATAAAAAAAGTTTTGGAACGAATAAGATGAAGTTGATCATGCTCTTGGTGCTTGTATTGATTTGAATGAGCATTTATTAGTTGTAAATAATAACTGTAAATAATAAGTCTGTCAAGCAAATAAAACACTATTCATTAAATATTCAATTGGCAAGGTCAGATCTCTTTATTGGTTTTTAAACCAATTTTAGTACAAAAATCTTGTTTTATATTTAGTAAAATATTGTTTTACAATAGTGTGTTTTAAAAACATTATTATTTTTTAGGCGATTGACTTGGAAGGTAACAAAACTGAAGTGCTTCATAATTGTGACTAATATATTATTATTCTTCTACAATATGTTGACACTGTTATACATATTCTTTAACGATTCAAGTAAAACCTCAATGAAGACAAAGTAGCTTTCAATACCTAGTTGTTTGAAACCATATAGCTGGGAGCTAGCAACCAATTTAACCCCTCTAAAAAACGTTGACTACAATGCTATCCCTCTGTTCACTTAAGTTACCTCATGTAAATTGTACAATATTTCTTTATATAGCACACTTTATTATTAATCAACCATTTTATGTATCTTTTGTACTTGGTGTTTGTGTTATAAACTATTTGTATTGTATTTGTATCAAATGTTTGTGTTATAAACTATTGTATTTATGTATTGGCTTAGACAGTTTAAAGAATAAATAAATGTTGTCTGTGGTACAGTAAAAAAGTAAAGTGTCTTCAGGCTAGGTACTGAATAATTGACCACTAACCTTGTTCCCCTTGCAAGGACCAAGGGTATTAAGGCTGGCAGTACTTTTGGAAAACAATGTTGATGCAGAGGATTTAAGTCAAAAAGCAGCTGTTGTGAATATAATGTTTCAATAAACTATGAAACCGAAATGCTTATTAGACCGTAACCATCGTCAGCACCGCATCTAGCTTCTAAGTTCATTCAGGATCTTCAGGCTACAAAGAAGGTAATAATATAATGTTACCGTGAGTGTAAAACTTTTAATTGAATGGTCAATATATTCTTTTAAATTGATTGGAAGGTGGTTATCCAAATTGTATGTTAATTTGAAAACCACCTAAAAGCTCTGTTCAAAAGTAAAAAAAATATCAACAATGGTCAGACTATATTGCCATTTTTAATGCCCCCCTTAACTCCAAAATAATAATACGGTGTAATGAGCTATTTTTCGTGAGGGGTAAAACTGTGCAAATACAGTAGCATAATTTGAACTCTCGGATACACCTGTGACCCTCTACCATGTAGTGGGAGGCCCGGTGGGAGGGAGGCATTTCAGATTCAACTCAGTCTAACGCCAGGAAGCGATTCTTCACTGTTGACCCGTTAGTTTCATCATCGCTGAATCCAAATCCCTCTCCTCCCCCTTCCAACGTTCCGCCGACCCCTGGAAGTATCCCAGCTCCGGACCAAGTAACTCCCAGGGCAACCATACGACTAAATTTTGTGTGCTCGTACTTTTTGGACGTGTGAATTTTACCCACACCGGAAAGTGTGTCACAACTGGACCCCTTAACTCTATAAATAGTAAAAAAAAGGTAAAGTTTGTCTTGTTTAACGAGGCGAAGTTAGGACTACAAAGTCCTCTACCACTCAACCTCGACCTTTACCTAGCGTCATCGTATGAGTCACATTACAAATGTAAGTGGTGACTACAGGGGATCGAACCCGCCACCGAGTGATGAGCTCGAGTCGCTACATACCAATCCGCCAAAGATCCGCTAAAGACTATTGTGGGTGGAAACTAGTGTTTAAAATATTTTGTTAGTTCTTATTCATTGATTTGTCATGAAAAGGACTTTGACTTGTAAAAATAATGGCAAATTCTATCAACTAAAAGGGGTACTGTTTCTAAATTAGAACTCCTAAACTGGTTCATACTTTTATAAAAAAATGAAATGATACAAAGTTGTAAATTTGGCCATTTGGAAATCATATTAATACCATACCATAGTTTTAGTATATCAATTCATAGCTAAAACCTCTAGTTAAATCACAAAGAGAAAGATTTGTGTATATTTTGAGGGCACCAGTACCTCATAAAAAGCATTGATAAATAACAACACAACGTTTTTTATTTAGAAATGTAGCTACAACTATACACATGTTTATACAATGTTCTATTCTTATCAATGCAAATACTAACTTCAAGGATTCATAGTCAAACTAATCTGATCAAATACAGATAGATACAGGTGTAGGTTCTCTTACGTAAAGGACGCACAAATAGTTAAAAACAAGTGTTTTGTACTAGTCTTTTATGGTAACCAAGGTAAGTTTTATCACCAAATTGTATTGGAATCTTGACCTTGTAGTACCTTGGACCTTGGAGCAGGTAAATATTTTCGTTGGATGGGGCCCAATGGACTTGACTTACTCTGGGGGCCAATTAAAACACTAACATATTTGAACAAGTACTTTTTAAGGATGAATTAGGAACAAAAGATTATAGAAAAACATCTGGTTGACTTTTTGAATACCTATCAAATGATAATGTTCGAGATGATCTTGAAAAAATGATCAGAACTGGCATTTTCAAAAATTCAAAATTTCAGGTTTTTAGGCTTTGGAGTTTTTTAAAATGTCCTATTTTGACATATTGTTGAAGAGCTTGGATGATTTTCAACAATTATTTCTTACCAGTTTCAGATTTGGTGTGTTTGTTAGATAAATGCAAAGTGTTCTGAAAATATCCAACAAATTAATTACTTATATGACTGCATTTTGAAATGATCTACAATTTTTAAAATCTTTTTCCAAAGAAATTTACAAGAATTTAAATAAGCTTAACAATGATTTGAATATGGTAGAAATCTGAGATTACAATCTTTGACTTACGGTATAGTTTTCGGATCATATATATTGCTCCAGGAATCTCAATTTGCAATATTGGTGAAGAAAGAGTTTTTTTAGCTATCTGTACATTTTTAAAAATCCATTTAACACAGCAGATTATTGTTTCCGTATTTATATTATTACTATTATCCGCAGTTCTTCAGTTCTATAGGTACGATGGGGAACAGTACGACGTATGATGGAACGTCAACTGCTTTGCTGTTTGACTGGAAGGAGTACTTTGCGTTCAGTCTCATGTTGCTTCTGTCTCTACTTATCGGAGTCTACTACGCCTGGTTCAAGAATCAAGATACTGTCGCAGAATACATGCATGGAGGCAAGAAGATGGCTGTCTTCCCTATCACAATGTCTCTTATATTTAGGTACAAAAAGCATATTAGTAGGTAAGAACATCTACTGGACAAATGTAGACCCTATTTTTGAAGCATTTATCCAAGACTTAACACTTGTTTGTTGATTAATTAAATATTTTAATGACTCAACTGAAACAAATCTACGAATCGTCATTTATTCAATTTTGTTACAGTGTTGAAGACACTGACAAATTATCTCTTCATTGAATATTGAAGAAGTTTACTCGACAAAATTCCTTTGGGATACACTGATCGTATGGGTTGAAAATTGTCATTTAACAGTGTTTGTGGAATTAGCATCAGGCATTTATTTGAGGCAATGTCCAGTACTGCCCACCAGGTACTGATGACGACATTTCATAAAATTAACTCCATTATCTTTCCCACGGATTACCTATTGCTTCAAATGCAAATTTTTTCAAGATTTTCGCTTCTGCAAAAAAAAAGAGTCCGGACGATGGAACTTCAAACAAGAGAGTCTTGCAGGTCATCTATCAAAAGTTTAAAATGTTGACATTACCTTGCCTCTATATTTTCTTGGATTACCTGTCTATTTTAGAACAAAAATGCAACCCCATAAGAGGAAGTGATATTCATTCTTATGAAACTAGAGGCAGAAACTACCAAACTTCATAAGTACTAGAATGCCTACAGTGTTCAAAATCGTCCAAAACAATTTTGGTGCAGAAGCATTTTATAACTCAGACAAGTTTTGGCACATAGTTGGAGTGGAAAACACTAATTAACAAAAGATCAAGAATGGAAAATTCGAAAAGAATAGAGCAAAGTGAATGAACTACGTATGTCTGAATGAGTTCAATGTCAGAATGTATAGAAAATTTTAGATATATTAAAATAGTTGACGAAAGTGCATAACATGTAAATGTTTCCTGCGAATAAACAATTATCTATTTATTACTATCTCTTAGATACAATGTTGAGCCCTTTGTTGTAGTGTTGAGTACAGTTTTTCATCTACTTTTTAATGACTTGTTTGTTAAATTGTGAACCCCATTAAATGTTTAAGATACCTAAATCAGCCTTTTACAATTGTTACAAATACTACTAAATTATGTTTTTTTACCAAATGTCGCAATGCTGGTGTTCAAAAGTACTAGTCCTTTACTTATGGGTTTATATTGCTCTACAGTTGGAAATACATCGTTTCAATATCTTTTTCAGCCATATTTCAGGGATAGCATTGCTTGGAATTCCAGCAGAAATTTACTCTTACGGTACACAGTACTTTGTCGTTGGAATTGCAAATCTTGTGGTTTACTTTATAATGGTTCATCTCTATCTTCCAGTTTTCTTCGAACTCCAAATGAACTCAATTTATGAAGTAAGTAACTATTTTGTAAAAACTAATTAATATTTGCGGTAAACTAAGAATTACGTCCACTGGTAATTTCTTTACCTTGTGGATTTAAATATACAGACTTTGTATAATGATATTTTAGTATAAAAGAAACTAACTTATTAAGCCCAGACACTATAAATAACATACTCATACAATTGGAAGAATTAGCCTGCAAGTTGACTACTGTATTTGTCGTCGTATGGTAGTTGTTGAGTTAACAAACTTGCCTATAAATTGACCCATTTATTTATTGTTCTGTAGCTAGACATTTTCATTTGATCAGTTATTTTAAACCTACTGGTTATTTTAAAAGACTTGACATAATACATAGTTATGTTTTCCACTTCCTAAAAATAAATAAACCAAAATAATTACTATTCATTAAGAAAGTTATTTATTGACTATAAAAGGCTCAAGGGTTTTGATTTTTCAGCTTTTGTGTATTTACTTAAATCTGATTCCAGTATTTGGAAATGAGATTCAATAAAGCTACCAGAACAATGGGATCTCTGATTTTTACTCTTTCTTTGGTAAGTAATATTTTCTTTATATGACTTCAGAAATTAAAAATAGGTACTATAGATTAAGTAGGGTTTGACAGACATGGTGACTAAATCTAACCATCAGACCTGACTTTTGCAGAAAATGTAACTTTGTGCAAACACTAACTTGACTACAACTTTCAGCTTCAGTTTCATGTAAGAAAGAATTGATCATTTTTACTGTTCTCTTTTTCAGATAGTTTTCATTCCTATTGTCATCTACGTACCTGCTATAGCATTTAATCAAGGTACTGTAAGCTTTTGTAGCATTAATTAGATCTAGAAGGAAACTAATTATTATCACTACCTATATCACTATTTGAGATGCCAACCACTCTCATGAGGGTATTTTAAGGCAAATATGTGAAGGATGAGTGTGATGAGTGGTAGTAATGAGTTATGAGGTGTAGTCTTGTTACAAACTAAGGCCGACTCTTCCTTAGAACGGGTCATTAATTAATAGCCCAATGACCAATGGAAATACAAGGACCAACGGTTTAACGTGACTTCCAAACCACGCAGGTGATGGTCTGATATGTCTAAATGATGGTGGGAGTTGATGCGGGTGAGACTGAGACTATCTGAGCCGCTTTAGACCTATATCATATCATCCTCAAAACCTGACCTCCATGAAGCTGGATTATAGGACCACGCCACGAGTCCCAGTCAAATATATTGTGGTGCATCATTTACATTTATTTAGTGGGACAATGTTAAAACAACCGTTTGAACTGATTCGGTTAATAAAAACAGACAGACTTCCAAACTTCAGAGAAATTTCAGGCAGTATGTACTTGAGACCCTCCTGAATGGGGGACCCTCTATAAAAGAGGACCAAAAGCTGAAATATTCAACATGAAATATTTCATGAGACTAGAGTCCACAAGACTAGTCTACTATCAACTGTACCTCCAAGGCTGCAAGTTGTGTTGATTTAATATACAGTATGTATAATGATTTTTTTCTTTTTATAATGATCCAGCCTGTATAAATAATCACTGTTTCAGTAACTGGAGTCTCTGTTCATGTCATAACCCCGATCGTCTGCTTCATTTGCATATTCTACACTTCATTTGTAAGTGTTTCCTACAAGCTTTATTGATGTAAAACTTAAATATTAAGGCTATTTGCATGTTTTACTTGTTTAGGTAATATAACTGTATGTCAATTTTTACATTTTAGTATTATGAATTACAATAATACTTTTGGTACCAAATTAGATTTACCTAATTCGAATGAAATTTATTTACTAAACTCTTCTTAATGTACAAAACATTTTCTAGCTTTAAGCTGATTTAAATTGTTTGAAATAACCCTTTAATGTTGTCGAATTTATTGTATAGAATTCTGCTTCATAAGCATCACTTGAAACTGCCATATAATTTTATTCTGTTTACATTATTTTGATAATTGTTCACATCAATATTCTACAACAAGTTTCTAAGTTACTGGTATTAGGCAAATGATGATTTAAAATTCCTGCAGGTACTTAATTTTGCTTTGATGCATAATTAATGTCAATGAATATTAATATGCCAATTTTAAAAGTTTAGACATGACAGTTTTTCTTTTGTTACAATAGGTTGATAATAGAATGTACATACTCTTTACCATACAACAATCGAAGATTGTTCAGAACACTATAATTACAACACCAACAACCAATACATTTTGCTTAAAATGCTCGAGGAATCTTCAGTTGTGATGTCAATCTTCATCTATCCAAATGAAATCTTCCTCAGCCTGCTGGAAGTATTATCTTTAAATTTAACTTCCTTTCATAATGTCCATCTATTTCCTAGGAGGCCCTCCACTTTTCTTCAAGCCCTGGCTGATTTAATACACTTTTTTAATCTTGCTGAATCTTTAATGAATAAATTGTGTCTAATTTACAATTGTTTCCAGGGTGGTCTGAAAGCGGTGGTTTGGACGGACACTTTGCAGAGTGTGTTTACTCTTGGCTCTGTGTTTTCGTCATCATTCTGGTCTCATGAAGGTGGGGAGTGTGTCGGAGGTGTTTAGAATCAACGAAGAAGGTCACAGGCTTGAGATGTTTAAGTAAGTTTTGGGCTACTAAATAACCTAGCTGATTCAATGTAGACCAGAGTTTCTTAAAGTGTAACCAATTGTTCACTAACAGAATCACACTTTGAAACATATTTTACAAGTAAAACTTCAGCAGGTGAACGCCTAAAGCTATGGTTTTCAAGAAGCGATGACTTGTTGCGTATTATTAAAAGAACATTTTAAACAATTAATTCAAGATACAATGGACGGTTGCAGGGCAATGACCAAAGACCAAGTGTTAAAAACTCCACAAAATGTTACATTACATTAATTTTATATTATTATTATGTGCTTATCCTGATGTACAAATCAATAGAGTGTACCCCTACAGTTCCCCAGTCAGTATCTGTCTGGTTAGTACCTGCTCAGATTACTTTATACTGGGGTACATCAAAAAAGACTTGTTCACAAAATTATTGGGCAGCTTTCTAGTTGTCCAGATGTTGAACACACTCTGTTTCCACCAGGGGAGGTTGGATCAGATATCATTTTAGGGGATGCAACAGCAAGGTAGACCGGGACTTCAGGGGAGGCTTGCCATAATCTTGGGGAAAGGTCCCCGAGTGTTGGCAAGGCTCTCCATGTCTTGGGGTTAGAGTCCCCTAAGTGGTTGTCAGCGGCCTTGCTTGTCGCCCTCGTGATTGTCTGGTCAGCCAACCCAGTCCCATTCCTCTCCTGAATCCAGACTTCCTTTCATTCCGGTGGTAGCGCAATATATGCCAACAGAAGCAGACGTGCATAAGGGTAAGCAGTCTGCCAGCCTACTGCCTAAGGAACCACTTGATCCCCTCAATCTAACATCTAACCCTTACAGTTTAGTGGGAAATAACTACAAGCATATGTTTCATCTTTCTACATCTAACAGGTGTTAATAACTTTGTTTAAAAGCTCATTTGTTTATTTCCCTTGGTACCTATAAGACAACTGTTCATTTTCAGCTTGGACTTGAATCCCTTTGCTCGCAACACATTTTGGGGCTTTGCTCTTGGCAGCATTGCAAAGTGGGGAGCCGGCATGATGTGTCACCCAGGAGCCATTCAACGCTTCATTGCAGTACCAACCTTCAACGACGCTAAGAAGTAAGTTTAGTCAGCAGTGTGAAGAGTCAAGAGAATTCGTGTTCCAAGGATTTTGAACAGACTTTCCTTTTTATTTCTTTGGCTTTTGTAACTCTACTACAACTCTATACTTCAATTTTCGTTACAAAATCACACCTTCAGAACATTACTGAGAAATGTCAACCTTTATGTTAATCAGTAACAAGCAAATGCAATATTGGAGGAGTGAACTCAGTGTAAATCTAAGTTTTAAAAGTATTGAAAATGTTCTCAAAGTATTAAATTGTATTGCTATTTGCTTCCAGAGTGATGATGAGCTGCTGCATCGTATTCTTTGTGATAAAATCATTTGTCATCAGCGTAGGACTGCTCCTGTATGCAAACTACCATGACTGTGACCCTGTAGCAACAAAGGTAAATTTGGAATTTGAACTACAAGCCAAGATTAAACCCTGAAAGACCTCTAAAAGGATACTCTACTTTGAACATTTAAACCTCTAGTTCAATGTAAATAGGTTTTCCAGACCTACGATGTTAAAATTTTATTTAAATTGTTTTATTTGGCCCTTCTCAACTGCCGTTTGAGAGGCTTTATGTAAAAATATTTTAGTTGAAAGACTCTTTACATCTGTCACACATTGTTTAGTTGACTATACATATGTTTTTCAGAGGGTGAAGAAAGTAGGCCAGATTTTGCCGTATTATGTGTTGGACATAGCCAAAGGATATCCTGGACTCACAGGTCTCTTCATCTCTGGCGTGCTCAGTGCTGCGTTGAGGTAAAATAGACTTTGCAGGAATTGCCAAATTGTATATCTTTTCAGTCCGGCATTCATTGGCGCCTATACTCGGGGCAGGGTGGGGCAGGACCTCCCCTTCTTGCTTTTAGGAAGAATTATTTTAACATATCAAAATAAAGCAAGTGTCTTAAAATTCAATTTTAGAACTAAGTAATAGACTTTTGGGACAATTTCATTATTTGTTATCTGGAATTTCAAGTCAATACATTTTTTGCACTCTCTTTGGAATGGGGGTGGTTGAGTGCAAGTGGTAGTGACACTGTGTTTTACAGAGTAATTCAAAAGTCTTTGGAGTTTTGTATTTAAAGTTTAAACCGTATAATGAGAAAGTATATGAATACAAATAACAACGAACTGAAGTAAATCAGTGTTATCAATTTTATCAGTACTATCCTTGACAAGAGTAAGGTTGACATGGGAAATTGTAGCCTCTTTAAGTATGGTAAATGTTTCTTTCAGAACGCTCAAAAACGTGTTTTGTGGGTTATATATTTCTTTCATTTTGCGGGGACCCCCAGACTCTCCTCTTCCTAGGAGTACTACCCAGACCATCCACCCGCTTTTATCCCCCTTGGAAGATACCCTATGGACGCACTTGCCTGCATTTGTTTTGAGCAAAGAATAAGTCATTGGGCAAAGCTGCTGAATACTCCATGAATCCCGTAGTCTACTACCTGCCTTCTCTTGCCGTAACTTGTGAAAGACATTTTAAACTTGTTTCAATGCGCTGGCAGTAAGTAAGGGTAACTAATCTAAGAAAGGTTTTGACTAAGAAATACCACCTTTGCAAATGTTTAAGGGTTCTATGCTTATGTTTTAATCAAATGTTTACAGTACATTGTCTGCGAGTTTGAATACTGTGGCGGGAACAGTGTACGAAGACTTTGTGCAATATGCTCAAAGGCAAAAAACATTCAGAGAAAAAACAAAACTTCATCACCAAGATAATCACAATTATTCTGGGTATCTTGTGTATCTTCTTAGTCCTTGTGGTGGAGAAGCTCGGTACTATTTATCATGTAAGTAAACCAGTACTTATAAGTAAGTACAGTAGAGCGTCGATTACCCGAAGCCCGGTCGTCCGAAACGTCGGTTAACCGAAAGGCAGAAAGAAACCAAAAACATTAAATCGAATCGCGCGCCAAGCAAAAGTTCAGCAAGCGACCGGCAGTAGCGCTACGTCACCGCACAGCTGCTAAGTCCGCCTACGTGACTAAAACAAAAATCCATTTTGGACTTTTTTAAAGAGTTTTTCTTTCCATATTCTGATTGTGTGGTGTTGTGTTGTTACCTATTGTATTGAAAAAATTTTGAATGTTATTTAATCCCATTTATATCATTGTACTTCATGTTTCCCGTCAATGACCGATTATCCGAAAAATCAGTTATCCGAAAACCCCTAGACATCAATTGTTTCAGATAATCGAATCTCTACTGTAGTATTCAAGTTTCCAAGTGTTTATAAAGCTATACTGCTTCTCTATAGAATATTCCTCTAGACTTTTATTATGTGAGTAAACTGGAAAGCGAGACCCTTTTTTAGCATTTTGTTTGTTGCAAAACACAATAATCTTGGGTGTCAAAACGATTACAGAACAGATGACTAACACTCGTGAATGTGTTGTGTTGCAGATGGCCGTCAGTTTGGGAGGGCTCACTCACGGAGCCTCGTATGGTTTGTTCACTTTGGGCATGTTCTTCCCTAGAGCCAATGCAAAGGTGATGTAAAATTTCTTCAAAGGTAAAGGTAAAGTTTGTCTTGTTTAACGAGGCAAAGCTAGGTCTACAAAGTCCTCTATACCGTCCAATCTCTATTTTAAGTCTCTAAAATGTGTGTGTGTTAAAAATTATTTATTTCCAAATCCTTTTCTATATAAGGCCATAACTTTACAATTCAATTTTATTTAGATTCATACAAGTTAAAAAACCTGTTAAAAATACATTTTATTAGTTTGAAAGTTCATAATAGTGGCGAAGAGCAATTTAGTAAAAAGAAAGAAACGGACTTTTCCAGAAAGAAATATTGGTTGGAATAGTCTTAGGTTAGATCTTAAGTTAAGATATTAAGTAAATGTAGTTTCTAGATTAGTGTAGTCCTCTGAAGACGGGTGGAGTTTTTAACTACCCGAAACGTTAGGAGTAGTTTTTCTCTGGAAGTGGCAGGAAAAGTCTGTTTCTTTCTTTTTACTAAATATTTTATTAATGCCATTTTCAGGGAGCAATTTGGGGCAGTTTCGCCAGTATTGCCACAATGAGTGTTATTGTGTTTGGATCTCAATATTACCAGGTTGGTTTTTCTATGTTACAAAGTGCTACTATTGTTTAAATTTATACTTATTTCTTTATTTAGTTCTACCAATAGGCAATGAAAACATGATTAATCTGTTACCAATTATTATTGACAGTTAATTGAGGGAAAAGGTAAATGTTTGCAGTTATTTTGTGAAGATTATATTTACTCAACAATGCAAAACGCACTCTAGCACCTTCATGAACTGTCAACCCAAAACTATTTTTTAGTTCATGTAAATGCTTAAGCTTTAAAGAGACATTTGGTCAATATTTAAACCAAACATCAAGTAGATCAGTGCCTTCTTGTTTTGTAAATGTTTCTGCGATGCTACAAAACAGCAACCAGTGATGTTTTCCAGATGGTCCTTTCCTTTTTTCAAGTGTTATATATAACTATGCCATCATACATTTTACTCTAATAATTTCCAATTGAAATTCACTATCACCAACAAATTAAAAACTGTAATACTATTAAAGTCCCTTTATCGTGTATTAGTCATACTGAACATCAAGTTGATTTTGAGAACAGTTTTTAAGGTAATTATAATGATGGTTGTTTATTTATTTGTCTCAAGGCAAGGGGCTTGTTAAGGTTTCCTGGGAAGATAACTCGAGTTGACGGGTGTGATCCAGAACTCATTGCCAGTCTGGGTTTCAAGTAAGTTTCAAACATTTTCGGTTGACACAACTACATAGTTTGAAACCAACCTAAAAGTGTTTATTAAATTAAAAGAGAATTTGCAGTGAATCAATGTCCATTGGTACAAGATACGGTGGTTTTGGATCATGCAAATTGTAAATATGAAACTAACATGCAGAAATAACCCTTACTTATTTTTAAAATGAACGTTTCCCTTTTTAGTCTTTTAGTTTTGCTCATAGCAATCGCTTGCAGTACTTGGGCCATGAGGTTTTCTTTCTCAGTAAAGCTTTCACGGTTTACACATTTAAGACAAGCCTATGTGCAAAATGTCAAGCTTCCAGCTCTACAACATGTATTCAAACATTTACTACAGTGATTCAATTATTAATTACCCATCTCACCTTTCAAGTCTTGTAGTATAAGTAGAAAACAATTTCGTTTGATTGTTAGAGTAACTGATTTGGTTTTAATAAGTAATGATACAATCTTAACTCTTAGGCTTTCGCGGCCGTGTCATCACTAAGATCTAAGGCCGGTTTACACCGTGTCACAGTTGAAATATAATTACTGCTAAACGTTTCGACCTCACTGTGGAGAGTCATCCTCAGTAGCTTGTTGACTGAGACGGATTGACCGGCCATGGCGTTCATATATACCCCATGGGTGAAATCAGGTGACAGGACCCCACCCATCGGGTAATAAGAAGACATATGGCGGTCAATCCAGTCTCAGCCATCAACTAACCTAATCTCCACAGCGAGTCAAGCGTTGCAGTATTTGTATTTCAACTGTGACGTTCGGAAATATAGATCTTAATAATTAATGTTAATTCATCATTTGCAGTGCCTCTGACCGAGTGCATACATGGGAAGGTGTCGGAACCCCTGTGATTGCAGACGACTCAGTACCATTGTTGTTTCAAATTTCTTACTTGTGGTACGCCACTATCGGTACTCTCACAGTTCTGATTGTCGGCAACATCGTGTCATACTTCACGGAGGAACCTGAGCTGGAGAATCTCAACCCCAAGTTCTTCTCACCTCCTTGTCGAAGGTTATTACCAAAAAAGGTATGGAGGAGTCTTTTGTTTTGTTTTTGCCAGGGGTACCTATTTGAATGGAAAATGATTTTAAGTAATGTGAGAACATAGACTTAGATTAAGTTTGGGAAATACCGTACATTTAGAAAGAGACTCTCCTTTTATATATATTTTTAAGAATAAAGAAACATTTGTTTTATGATTGGTTCACAGTTTAAACAATTTGTTGTAATAAATGAAAAATTCAATATTTCTTTACTTCAGAAAAGTGATTTTATTATACGGTAAATTTAATAGGTTTTTAGCCCTATTATTGATCTTTGGATAGTAGCAGGAATCTGTTTTTGATGCTGCACCTTGTAAATACTGTTACTGTCAATAATTAATTTTTAACTAAGTCTTTAACTGTTCATTAATCAACTTTGATACAGAAAAAAAAGGAAAGTTATAAGTGTTAAAAAATTACTTTACTCAGTGTTTGCTGGACTCACTTCTGTTACTATTGAATTGGGCTATCTTATCAATCTGAAACCTTTAAATGAATAATAGTAAAATATGTTTTAAAAATATCACGAAACAAAGTGTAATTTATTGTTTCAGGTATTAGAACATTATACAACTCCATCACCGCAGAGTACAAACTGGTCAATACAAATCCATCAGTCAGTGATGATAAGGAACTGTCAAAAACAGAAGAAGTTACTACAAGAGCATAGAATTGTTTAGAGTTTATATAGTTATTTTTAATAAAAATATTATTGACAGTGCTGTGTATTATTGTGTCTTATAAAGTCAGCATATTTGTACAGTGTTGTAATAAATTGTTGCAAGATTATGATTAGGTACTTATTATATTTGGTTATGTAAGTATTGCATTTTATTTAGAGTGCAAATAAAATTATGTATGAGTAACTTTAATATTAAAAACTGAAAGGAGAAAAAAGGTGCTGTAACTTTAAAATATAAAACATTATATATTTCGGTTGAGCAAGTCTTCAGGTAAAATACATAGCATAAATGAACAAACCTTCAACTAAAATTCATTACTAAAACTTTAATTACTAATTAATTACTAAAGAAATTATTTGAAGACAAAATGTGTAAGACTTCAGAACCCAATGTAATGTTAACCGTGTAATGTGTAACATGTGTAATGTGTAATGTGTAACATGTGTAATGTAATGTGACTTATGTGTAATGTCTGTAATGTAAATTTGTGTAAACTTAGAGAGACCAAAAGTTCAAATCCAGTTTGATTCACGGGAAAAACATGAATTTGAATGTTTTAAACTTAATTTCTTTTGTAATAAATTAGCTATTCATTTATACAAATTAAAATTTAATAAGTAATTTGTCGTAGTATTTAAATTCTGATTATAATATTTCTAGCTTGTTGATTGACAGTCCACATTTCAGTTTAAGTACTTTTCTATATATTTAGAAGACACTAAATCACAATGTATTTATGGCATGTCAGAGGCCGAATGGTGTATAGTAGTTCACATATTAGTTCAGTCCACACATTTTGTCTTCAAATTTCTTTAGTAATAACTTTAATATTAAGTTTGGAAATGGTTTAACTTGCGGTCAAATAAAGTGCTTGCTTTAAATTCTTAAAAAAAAAAAACACTCTCTTTGAATGCATATTTGGAATATATACAAAAATGTTACAGCAGTTACCTTTGGTCGGTACGAACAAAACATCCAACACACATACCCTTCCCCGGTCATCAGTACTGTACTGTGATTCTGCAGTAAAAAAAGTGAAAACAGTCATTTCTGCCATTCTGATTTATTGCAAAGTTAGCGATACATATACACCATATGATATTCCCTTTTCACGGCAAAACTAAAATCCATCGTGCCCGCCACGACTACATTACTACCAAAATACAGCGTGTGAAATACAACTTTGTTTTCGGAGACTATTTTGTTTATAATTTGGCATGTCAATGACCTGAAAACAATTTTTGCGGTCGTACAATGAGAAGCCACACGAATCAGACACAGTCAGTCATAGTCAAAGACGCTCTCTGTCGTTTCTGTCTGACTTTTCCGACGGTGCCTGTGTGTGGGGGTTTCAGTCACTGGACGTCATGGCTCTCCGTAGAGAACATTGTTTTCTGGCTTCCCTCCATTCGGATCGAGACAAGCCATCAGATTGTTGTATTAGTGCTAGTTGTAGGAGTATTTAATCTAACTTGAAGATAAACATTGAAGAGGGGGTGGCTATGATGTGGAACTTTATCCAGATGTTGGAAAAGACACTACAACCAGTGATTTTGGATACACCTCATAAACGAGAAGAGGGACTTTATCAAGGAATTGAAGAGCCATCCCAAGAAGTTTTAAAACTACTGCCAAATTAAATTTGAAACTTTTAAAAAGTCTTGGCACGGGGACGTGTCGCTGCTTTTGAAATAGGAAAAATTTCCAACAAAGTTTTCTTTAATCTTTGCACACACTATTTTTACCCCCTTCTGTTTACTCTTATAAAATGTTAGAACTTTATGTTAAGTAGCGAAATTATGTAAATAATACTACTTGATTCATTGATACTTAGTTAAAGCTGAAAGAAAAAGTTATGTTTATAAGTTTATAACTACTTTAGTTTGAAATGTTTAAACTCGTTTAATCTTTATAATCTGAGATCGCTTGATTAGAAAGTTGAGAGGATGTTAGAGCGCACATGCGTAGGAGGCTGTGACGGTCCGACGGACAGTGTCTAACAGCTTTCTACTAAACTTGTGTTTGAGGAACTGCGACAATGAAAAACACCGTCTTTAGGCGTCTGTTCGTCTAGTTCGATGCAGTCTGTAGCGACTCCATAGTCAATCGTGCCCTTCCTTTAAGTCGCTATTAATCAAAAATGACTAACCTTGACAACTGTGTCTTACTCAGTGTGTGGCCGGCCTAGAGTGGAGGTGGGTGGGTGGCCGCTGAAAATTAATGGGCGGATCTGTACTTGTAGATGATAGAGGGAGTAGGGGCTAGGTTAGTCACAATTACATAACAGGGGCTAAGAGTGGGTCACGAAAAGTAATTGGCTCTAGCCATAAAAAGCACCATAGGACGGCTACTTTTACGGTTACAGTAAAAGTAAATATTTGAACATATTCGAATACAAACTTACTTATTCAAATACAAAATATCTTTCAAGCAACGTGTCATTTAATACAGTAGAGAAAAGAGGTATGATTGTAGTGTCAAAATGTTTGTGGTTATTGTTATCTCTGGGTTTCATTACGAGTGGCATCTGTTTTTAGTTTTGATTGGATTTTGGATTATTTCTTGAGATGTCGTCAAATGTGATATTATTGACTTTGTTATTATGAAACATTAAATTATTGTGTTTAAGTTAATAGCTTATTCGTTAGTTTAATTAATTAAAATTATGTGATTTAAATAACAATGAAAAGAAATTCAAAGACTAAAGAAATGTTCATTATTCGTGCATTAGAAAAAATACTGAGCGATAAGGAAATTAAAAGGTCTTACCACTCCCAGTTAAAAAAGGCTTGTGAGGTGGCGTTAGGTAATTATTCTTATACAAACCATTATTTAGTATTCAAATCGGCCTTACACATACGTATTTTAACGTTTAATTAATGTTTTATCTGTATAGAAGATATTACAGTTGAGGTTATGTTTAGGATTTTGTTCCCCTATGCTAGCTGTGAACAGGCCATCAGCTAGTTAGTTTTAGTTACTCTCTGATAATGCATAAAAAATTTAATTTTTATCAAATTTGACTAAAATTTATTAAAGTTTAAAACTATAGAATTGAAGCTCTTGGCCTGGATTCTTTGCTAAAACTCAGGTCCATTACATCACATTCACAACAAAGTCTTATAGTTGGCAAGGTTTCACTAGGCCTAGCCTAGGCTAGAAGGGCCCACAAAGTAACTAGAAACGTATAAAGTCATCGTAAGAGCGAAGCTTCAACTAGTACTAGAATTGGACAATTACAATTCTCTTGGCTGTTATGTAAGATAGATCTACTCCAAAATGTTTTACTGGATATTTAACATCTTGTAAGGAAATAAGGCCCAACTCATAGATGACAAGCCATATTTTGTTGTTCACTACATAAGACACTGTTCTACTTACAGCATGATTTTGCTACTTCATACAGCTGTGTGTAATCTTAATATTTCTAGTTTGCTGCAGTTAATCTAATTAACTTCATTCCTAACATTCTAGGACCGTCAAGTATTGTCTAAACTAAACCTGTTTGTAGAGTCTAAAACTTTATAATCTTTGGCTTGTGATTCATAAAAGATGAATCTTTTCGCTTCAAAAAGAAATTAATGTGGTTTTCTTAAAGACATGGCAGCATGCACTTATACAAATCTCAAATAATCTTATCAGATTCTCACGGAACCAACGTAATACCTTAAGACCTTACTGTAATATTTCAGGTCTGAAAGATAATATTGTTTCATTCAACCACAACAAGCAAAAGTATTCTGTTTGAGTTATTGTAGTAACACCCAATCTTAAGGTTTCAGTATCTATGTTATTTTTTCCTATTCTACAGATGAAATTGGCAACGAACTTAAAGAGGATCAAGTTAACAACCCAAATTCGTCATCTGCACTTCCCCTGCCCAAGGATGACAACAGCAGCAATATCACGGCTGAGAAGTATTTTCTTCCGTTTGAGTTGGCTTGTTCCAGCAAAACGGCGAGGATCGTAATCACTGCTCTAGATTGTTTACAGGTAAGTTCCGCTTTTGATTTCAAAACTACAATAACTTTTTAATTTTAGGTATTTGTAGTACAAGAATGTTGATACAGTCACAATAATTTAAACTCCATACCACAAGCGGTTAATTTTTTTGTACAAATTTTCCAACCTCTCATATCGAATTTTTTTATCTGTATGGTTTAGTTGACATTTTGTTTTCCAGAAACTGATAGCATACGGACACCTGACAGGGAATGTTCCGGACGCAAACACCCCCGGCAAACTCCTCATTGACCGAATTGTCGAGACAATCTGCAACTGCTTCACAGGACCCCAGACCGACGAAGGAGTTCAGCTTCAGATCATCAAGGTAGGCTACCGATCTAGTGAACAGAACATTTACTAACCCACTCTTTGTCAAACTTCCGCAGCTGGACCCAATTTATAATTTTTGACCGTTTGTTTCTCTGCTAAGACAGTTTTTATATTTCTTTAACCACTTGACGGTTTTGCCTTAGTACACTCGTTCAATCCATTTTTGCCTTTACGTATTTGCCCGAGTTAACTCGGGTGATATGGTTTTTGCCGGTCCCTTCTGTATTTGATCGAGTTAACTCGTGCGCTAGTTGCGCCCTGTCCGCGAGAATGCAGCACTGATCTATTTCAATGCTAGACCTCTACTGTCGCTTTGAGAGCAAGCTAGCCGCCATTGGGGTTGTGTTGTTGACCTTGTGCACACACCCACCTGACACACCACGTGTTGATTTGCACAATGAGTGATACTGAAAGTGACTATGATAGTGAAGGTAATAGTGGAGTCGAGGAAACTGTATAGCAGTTACGAATCAGATACAAGTGATGAAGAAGCTAGAGTGGCTATGAACCTCCGATTTTTTCGGGAAAGCACATAAAGCTTAGGCCATAGACTAAAGGACTCTATATTTCGTTTGTCTGTGCTTAGGCTATATTGAAAATTTATGAAGTATCAATGCAAAAAACAGGTGTTATATTTTACTTATGATACTTTGACAATCTGGCCACTACATTCGAACAAATTAGGACAAAGAAGACCAAAAACAAAAAATGCATGAGTTAACTCGGGATGGTACATATACGGTTTTTATTATTTCTTTTATAGTTATTTGGCTATAAAGGTTTCATATGGGTTCTTTTGTTGTATATATCATCTTTTGACAATGCTATAATGTGAACAAACAGTTTTAGAGATGAAAACCGCTGTGGATAAGAATACCGAGTTAACTCAGGCAAATATTTTAACGGATTTTAAGGATAAAATTTTATGGTAAATTATTTGTTGGTAATATTTTTGGTGATTACAGTTGGTTATGTAATGATGTAAAATTTCAATTTCCAAGATAAAAAACCCGGTCTTTTCGGTGCCGACTTGAAATTTTAACCGGACCGTCAAGTGGTTAAAACAGTTTTACTATCAATATAATGAATAAAAATATTTTTAAGTTTAGGCTGTATGTTGAAAAACCTTATGACAACTGTGTGGACAGTGAAAAATCTATAAGCTTATTAAATATGATATTCCTGCTGTACAGTACTTCAAGTGTATGCTTTGAAGTATCCTGCCAGGCAAGATTACAAAGTACAGACAAAAACGCAGTAAAAATAATCAATAATATTTGTTCTAATAATTTCACCCGTAAGGTTTTTTTTCTCTTTAGACAAAGCTATAGTTTACAAAGTCCAACAGAAATAGTCAGGAAAAGGAGGTTATGATGCTTGGTTCGAGTAGATATTTATTGGCTTATCTTATCTCCGAGCTATAAACCATGAGCAATCATTCATGATATACTCAGGCTAGGCTTTATTGCAAAGGCTTCACACAACATTTAATTGTAGCAAAATACACCTCTTCTTCACACTGAAAAAGCTTACTTAAGACAGCTGATTCTTGCGGGATACACATTTTCCCATATTTCCCTTTTTCAAGGAGGCTACAGAACACGCAATTGGCAGCGTACATACGCTACTGTCACTTGCTCCTAGGCAAGCCTACACAATAAATAATATGTTCTTTAAATAAACTGTATTCATTAACGATTGACACTGTTATACTTATCAGTTTTTATTTATTCAGCCTTATTGTCTACCAAATGACACACTTTTATCCTGACAGAAATAAAAATAAGTGTATTGTACAGCAATTTTTCAAAGAGATAGTACATTTTTATTTGTGAAATATAGGACTTTCAATACTATTTGTGGTTTAGGACGATATTAGGTATTTTTGTCAAAGTCAGATTGTATTTGGCCATTAAGAACCATTAAAAAAAAGAAAGCCCAAGCATAGTAAGTTAACAACACACAGTTTTAAAGTCCATGTATACGAGGGTCATCCAGAAAGTAAAGAACACTATGCATCACGAGCCGCACACACCCTCCCTCACCACTAAGAGCTAATGCAGCTGCTAGCTACATTCTTCCTCTTCAGTTTGAGTGTAGGTTCGTTCTGTGTGATTACGCGTCTCGTGTCCACAGTGATTAATAATGGCATCGACAATTGAAAACCCCGCTTAATGTAAAGTGTGAATTTTAAACACTCGAAAAGTCATGGCAATTGTTTTTCCGATCAAAAGGGCTTAATCCATGTCGAATTTATGCCAAGAAAAGAAACGACTACAGCCCTGACTTCATGCCGAGTGATTATCACTTATTCCCGAAGCTTAAGGATTTTTTTTGTATAAAACAGTTTGCTAATGATAAGGAACTCAAAGAAGCTAAGAAATCCTGGCCAATGTGTTTGGCGGAAATGAGTAGAACATGGGTATGGAAAAACTGGTCCCACGCTAAAACCAGTGTCTTGAAATCCATGGCGCATCATGTAGAAAAGTAGAGGAAGGTTCTATGTATTTGTAAATAAAGTTTTGAGTTGATATCTTTATTTTTTATTTGACCATGCCAAAACGTTCTTTACTTTCTGGATGACCCTCGTATCTTAAGTTTATAACAACTTACAAAAACAAAATGTGTTTAAATTGCGCTAAGCACCGTTGAAATGTTTATCTTCTTGTGACAGGCCCTGCTGACAGTAGTGACCAGCCAGCATGTGGAGGTACACGAGGGGACGATCCTGCTCGCGGTCAGGACAGTGTACAACATCTACCTGGCCAGCCGCAACCTCATCAACCAGACGACGGCGCTGCCACGCTCACGCAGATGCTCAACGTCATCTTCGCACGCATGGAGAGTCAAGCGGTCAGTGTCTAAGTTGTAACTCGGCAGTTCGATGAGGAAGTGGAAGTTAATCGTAACTAGTTTTTAAACACTTGTCAACACATCATGTTTGTAGTAAAGTTTTGCAGAATGCACAATATGAATTTATTTGTGTGTCTCCTTGAATATGTTATTATTTAAGAATTTAAAAATTAGTCAGTTTTGATATGTACCAGTTAATAAGTTCTACCTTAAATTTTAAATGGAAAATTTAGCTTTGTTGCTTTCTTAAAACATTAAATCTATCGATTATTGACACAGGGTTGTACTCAAAACTTAATGTTTGTTCAGGCGGATGTTACCAGTAGACTTAAAGAAGGACAGGAGCTGGTCGTGGACTCACTGGAGCTTCCCCCCGCCACTCCATCTACTCCTTCTCCCTCCCCCGCCCCCACTCCTGCCAACCCCGCCCCTGCAACCGCCCCCGTCGCGGCTGAGGCGGAACCTTCTAGTCAACAAGTGGTTGAGTCAATACTGGACAACATCATCGACAATGTGGTCACAAGTAAGAGCCCTTCAACTCTTTTTACGGTTTTGAAAGCTTATTTTAATACCGAAATCTATAACTTGTATGTGAACTGTGAGCTATCACCTTACGTTTTCCAGGTTGTGAAGAAACGATGAACAGCACGTTAGAAAGTGGGGACTCGGTTTCGTTAGGCCTCAACAACGAGTTGGCCAACATCGAATCAGCTGGGAATTCTCTGGTCAGAGTGCCTTCGCAAGTGAGTATCCATGAAACATGGGTGAATGTTTGCAAAAGCTTTGCCCAATAGATTACATAAACTAGTACTAATGTGTAACATATACCTTAATTTGTATAAACGCTAAAAAGCTAATTTATTACTAAAGAATTTGATGAACAAAATAGTTTGAAAACCGACTTGAAACCAAGTCTCCACTTTTATTAGCTTTGCCGGAGACCTGAGTTCAAGTCCCGTTAGGTCCAAACATTTTGTCTTCAAATTTCATTAGTATAAATTATTTTAGCGCTTTTAAAATTAAGATCTATAATAAGTCATTTGACATAGTATTTAAATTTTGTTTGTAATATTTCCAGCTTGTTGATTCAAAGTCACTACTTGACAGTCACATGTTTCGGATAAACATTCAGATTTAAGTACTTCTCTAAATTTGAAGGCAGAAGTTGGGTTGGATGGTGTAGTGGTTTAGTATAACCGCCCGGCAAGGGAGACCCGGGTTCAAGTCCCGGTTCAGCCCAAACATTAATGTGTAACATAGGAATTAATCCTCTTGAAAGTAGGAAAACTGAGCCATTATAATGCAGAAATACAGAAAACATTTTAGTACTCAGTATCAATATGTCCTATGTACTTAAATTTAAATTTTTATTTTTGAATCCACAACATAAACCTTGCGTGTGTTTGTTTGTGTGCAGGAGAGTGTTGACGTGAGTTGTGACGGTGATAGCAAGGCGACTCCACAGTTTACGCACATTCTGCAGAAAGACGCTTTCCTCGTGTTCCGAGCTCTGTGCAAACTCTCCATGAAACCCTTGTCCGAGGGACAACCCGACCCCAAGTAAGGATAAGTGAACCTTTGTATATAAACTTGGCCATGGGCAAACTATATGAAAATTTTACAACTTGAAATGTCTGCAGTGAAACATTATTGAATACTCTTTATGTATTATTGACTTACATTAACTATATAACTTAGCCAGGTGTGTAGAAAGTAAAAGAGTATTTGATGTATTGGATGGGTGAAGTTTTGAAGTTTGTGATGGAACAATAAATTATTTTTATCAATATTACAGTAGTTATAGTTAACCTGCTCCATTAGTTTGCTACTTGAGATGAGATTAAGATTGATCTAAATTCCCCAATCAAAATTATTGCTTTGGTCGCTTTCAGACGCTTCTGATTTTTTCGCTGTGTGTCGGATAAGCACGGCATGTAGTGAGCGCTTGATTACATGGCAACATATGAGCTGTTCAGGAGGCATTACCGCCAGCTGACACGCCGAAGTTATGGTAATCAACTCTTAGCTTCACGCCAGATCCGGCGCACGGCAAAAAGTCGTGAATATCTGAAAGCGGCCTTATAGTTTTCTCTTAAAGTAGCAATTTTCTGAAAAATCCCAACACTTTGGAAATTGTCCATTTCTACATTTTAGTTGCTTCTTATGTTTTCCTCCTACTGAATATCCAACTCCACTCTTTTTCTCTTTAGTCACTTCATAGTTCTAGTCTGGAGAAAAGCCTTGACGAATGGATGTTGACAGATCGCACGAGCTGAGGTCGAAGATACTCTCGCTGCACCTGCTGCTGTCCATCCTGCAGTCTGCCGGACCTGTGTTCCGAGGCAACATCATGTTTGTGACGGCTATCAAGCAGTATCTGTGCGTGGCTCTCAGCAAGAACGGAGTCTCCTCGGTCCCCGAGGTGTTTGAACTGTCCTTGGCCATCTTCCTCGCTCTGCTCTCACGCTTCAAACTGCACCTCAAGATGCAGATCGAGGTCAGTGTTTCCGCTACTAAATGAATCGCTCATGAAATTTCTGTAATGAAAAAAAAAAGAATCGAGAAGTGGGTAGAATTGTTTTTATCTGCTAAAAGACCAAAATTTGGCTGAACACTGGGTCTTCTTTCCTTATAGTAATATAATCATGTAAGGTTCTATTTTGGTTATTTCAATTTGTTAATGAATAATTGTATTAAATTCACTATTGAAAATTGAAGAACTTCCAAGTTTGAAAGAACGTTGCAGACTTTTTCTGACGTTTTGTGAGCAATGTTTCAGAATCTAGAATCTAAACTATTTAAATGAAAACATCAAAACAAGTTAGAAAATAAGCTATCTTAAATAATTCAGGTAAAACCTACCAGTAAACTCGCAAACAACCTAGCTGGTCTACACATTAAAGCGTGGATATTATCGGTTTATCACCTGAACTGCTGCTTGTCTCCTCGTTGGATTTGATAAGCTATATTCTCTTCAGTGGTCCTCAGTAGACATTGTAATCCAGAGCAAGTTCGCTGGGAACCGAAATACAACTAGGAGGTTTGTGGCTTGAATCTCTTCCCATAGCTACTAATCCACCAACCAATCCGCTCCAATAGCTGGGAGCTCTGTCGCAGAAAACTACACATGTACCAGGACATGTGCCAAGGTGTCAATTTTATCTAAAATATCAAAACCTTAAAGTGAAAAATGATAATGGTTATTCTGAAAAATCCAGATCTGAAATGGTTAAGCTCTTTGAATGTATTTCATGAAATGCTCTTGACAAGTGAGGAAACTAAGTCTTGGTTCTGATTTATTTGAAATTATATTTTAGTTAAGTAGTTTGAGATATCTTGAGTAGTTCGCTTGCGCATTTAGTTTCAAATGAGGCCATCATTGGAGCACCCACAGTTCAGTTCATATTAGATAAATGATGAAATTGAAGTGAAGTGCTCGCTGATGACCTCGTTAGGACAATGCATACCAAGACTTCTACAGGATTTTCAGGCTACTTAACAAGATGTTTCTAAATGATATAAGATTCAGTTAAAGAAAGATTTTTTTGTTGGATTCTACACACAGTACTTTGTATGTAGTCTTTTAAAGTACACCTATTCAACGATGATATTGGAACAGGTATTCTTCAAGGAGATTTTCCTCAACATCCTGGAGACGTCGAGTTCGTCGTTTGAACACAAGTGGATGGTGATCCAGGCCTTGACTCGGATCTGTGCCGATGCTCAAAGTGTGGTGGACATGTACGTCAACTACGACTGTGACCTGGCAGCCGCCAACCTGTTTGAGAGGTAAATCAACAGCTTCAATCGGTCAATGACTGGATATCTAGATTCTACAGATCAAGGTTTGTTATCCAACTTAGACACAAGGAGGTTTCTCAATTTTAATAGTAGTCAATTTTTGTTTTGGCTAGATCTGAAGATAACAAAGTCATTGTTGAAAGGTCTTGTACAGAAAAGTTTTAATATTTGTTATTGCGTTAAAAATTACAATTTCTTTTCATACATAACATGATTTCTCAAAAGCACAGCCCCAAGAGCTAGAAGTTAACACAATTTTGAGTCGCTTCCGTTCTGACTTTGTAGTGCCTAAACAGTTGCTATGCATTAAACTGTGGACAGTAAAGGAATGTGTAAAATATAAAAGGTTTAAAATATTATTATTTTGAGCTAAGACAAAATTTAGACATAACAATATTAAGCATTATAGTGCTTGATCATAGCACACTTTGACTCCAAATGCACATTATAGTTGTTTTTCACCTAAAGCAGTTATCAATCACATTATGGCCATTACCGGTGGGACTACCGCTGAGCTTACAGCCAGCCAGTCCAGAAAGTGCAATAACATACCGCCGAAGTTTGCATAACTTGTCTGCAGTAGTAACGTGAAAAAGATGTTGTCCAAGAAAGTACTTGGTGCAACCTCGACTTCAGGTAAATAGTTTCGTAAGTGGACGACACTCCAGTAGTGAGACGGTAGGGAACCCAGCTAACCGGAGCTAGTCAGAGGTCAAAATGGGTTCACCCATAAATGAGAAAAAGAGCAAAATATGGGGAATTTCACCATCTAACCTCAGAGTTGGAGCTGGATGAAGAAAGGTTTAAACCTACTTCAGGCTAAAACCCAGAACAATAAATGAAGTTTTGTCACTAAATTGACTAAATATTAAGAAAAATGTTGCCTCTAATCACCGTAGTGCCAATAATCTTATGAGAGACTGCTATCTGCATAAGGTAAGTCAGAAATAAAAAAATGTATTCTAAATTAGATGAAAAATGTTTATTTAGTTGGACATATTGTTTAAAGTGTACAGTTAATAGTTTAGGTGGTACTAAGAAGTTCAAAAGAATATTTGCTTTACCTCTTCAGTTTTTTTTATATGAAATGTGAAAGTATATATTATTGTTTTAACACTATCTAATAAATGAAATAAAAAATGACCTTAAGAATAAAAATACTGAACATAAGAATGAAATATAAATGAAAATAAAATAAAACAAAAACACGGTGTGCATTAACCTTTGATTGTAAACATATAATTTTGGTAGGTAGTTTTTAATTCGTCCTTTCCTTTCCTTTTAATTGCCATCTCCCGGTAAGTAAAACTGTCGGGAAGAAGTTTGTTCAGAGTTTGTAACGCGACTGAAAACTTTGAAAATTCTGTTAAAGGATGACACTTCCGATGGCCGAGAGGTATAGGCTGCTGATTGATGGTGATCTTTGATGAGGTCTGTTAGTGCCTAAACATTCGACCGTTAAGGCAATGAACCAGTTAAGAGCTTTGGACCCGGTCCGTCGCGATCAGAAAACTCTTCTTCTTCCTTCATGAGGTGCTGGCGATGTCAAGTACATCTCGCTCGCCACCTCTTAGTTTGCAAAACGTGCTGTAGTCTTTTGAAACAGACTGAGACAAATTGGTAAAGAATAAGTCTACTTACGGCACTATTTGGGCCCTTTTTTTCCTCAGCTTTGTCTTTCTTCATGTACCGTATCATCTCTGTCCTCTAAGAGCCTATTCTTGTTTCTTTGGCTGATGTTTGTTGTGGCTCAGCTGGCAAATTTCGCCTGGTTCTCCTTCATAGGATATCTTCTTTCAGGATTCTCGGGACTCTCAATCTAATTTTGAAGCTCCCTCATTGACAGGTGATGGTGGAATTTGGTGGCACTCCTGGGGAAAGAAAGAAGTATGGCAAAGAGTGTGATATTAGCAGTATTTTTCTCGAAAGTGCTCTTAGAAAAGACCATCCAGCCAGTTTGGCAGTGCCTGACGAACCCTTGGTGGAGTGGGAGGGGTCAGTTTACCAACGCTGTGGTTGGTGATGAAGGGTTTCCACTGAAACGTTCGTTATGCCTACTGGAAAGGATAAAACCTTACAGAAGAAAGACTATTTTTAACTGCCAGACACGAAGCGGTAGTTGAGAATGCTTTTGGTATCTTGCTCAAAGGTGGCGTTTACTTCCGCCCTTTACAATGTAAAATGACAGAGTTCAAAAAATTATTAAAATAAAGTGTTATTAATATCACTTTGCAGCAAAGGGAAGACATTGCTGCAGTCGGTACCTAAGAAGAAATCTCTGAGGTTGGCTAAACACATGCTGGAAACCAATACCTAGAGTTGGGCTCGAGGAACGAAGCTTAGAAATAAGAACCATTTTGTTCAATACCAACTCAGAGCATGGCAGCGTGTCTTGGCAGTGGCAGTTTGTGTAATTCTAATCTATTACCGCATTCTTGTTGTTGAGTTATAAATATTTTATAAATAAATATTTAGGTTTTCGTGTTAAACCAAGATTTTAGTTTGTTTGTACTTAACTTTCTTCTCAAAGTGAGCAATTTCTCCCATTGTTTATTATCTTTTGGCTAACCCTTTTGAATGTTCTTCTACTGTTTACAATACTCGATTCTTCAGAACCTTCTTCACTAGATGCTCTTTGTCACAACGGTAAAAACAAACGGGTAAACAATCCAAGTCCAAGCTCTGATGGTGCTTATAATAAAAAAGATGAGTTGGTACTGACCTTGCACTTTCATATGCGAGATGCTGAAGTCTAGTGGCTACCAGAGCTAGCGTAAAAAATAGTTCAGTTAAAATGGAGGATTACCGCTACACCGGGCTGGCGCTGCTGGATGCGGGGTTTGACCGGGTCACATTTATTAACACAAAGAGAGCCATTTTTTAAACTTGGCTCCAAACACATGTCAATTGCAAACCTAAGCAGTTACCATCTTTTTATGGAGATCATTACCGTCTCAAAAGCCAAGGTAACGAAGTTCTCTAGAAAATTCAGTCATCAATGGAACTGCTAATCTGCATGTTAAAGTTAAAAATATCTTGTCTGTGTAGTATTTCTTTTCATGTAATTTCTATTTGACTTAGTTTATTATATGTGTTGTTCAGGTTGGTGAATGACCTGTCCAAGATCGCTCAGGGGCGTCAGGCGCTTGAACTGGGCGCTACGCCTAACCAGGAGAAGTCCATGAGGATCAAGGGACTGGAGTGTCCGGTATCATCAGATGATCACTGAGACTATCTGAGCAGCAGACCTATAATCAATAAAACCTGACCTCCAAAGCTGGATTAGAGGGACCACCCACGAGTCCCAGTCAGTTTGATTTGCGGATGTGTGTTCAGGTTTAACCGGAAGCCGAAGAAGGGCATCAGTTTCCTGCAGGAGCAAGCGCTGCTGGGCAGTTCCGCCAGTGAGGTAGCCGAGTGGCTCCACATCGACGACAGACTCGACAAGACTGCCATCGGAGACTTCCTCGGAGAGAACGAAGACTTCAGTAAAGAGGTGAGTCACTCTAGGTTGTGTTTCCGAGTTTATAGGATGTGGTGGTGAATTTGTAATCAAAGTAGTCTCCTGTTCACTGCAAGGAGATTAAAAGTGACTTTCAAGGGAAGGGTATGAAAGGGTTTATTGATTGTTGCTGAATTTTAGGGTTAGCAAGTCCTGAGCAGATGGAAATGTACCGATAAAATTCAAATTCCCAAAAAGTTTTGGCGAGAGTTTCTTAAAATCAAGATTTGGTTTTGCTAGGAGAGAGTTTTAGAGAGATATGGTATTAAGTATTAGAACCAAATTGTTGATTTCATTAAATATTGACTACAACAAACAGTGAAATTAGTTGTGTTTCTCTACCATACACAAATATTTTCCTGCTTACTATAGTTAAAATGTTGTGGTATAGTGGTTTATCCACCATATACTAAAAAAACTAAATGTTTTCAAGTGACATTGAAACTGTAACAAATCTCAAAATAGGGATATTTTAAAAAATTTATTTCAAGCAAGACTTTTAGTTAAGAATTTGCTTTGAAAACAAGCTATAAGATAACCTTTATTTCTGCAGATAGGTACGGTGGCTTGAGCAGAAAAGTACTGAGTTGTCACTATGATGGATTGATGGTAGTTCATTCACTGTTGTGTTACAGGTGATGTACTCTTACGTGGACCAGATGGACTTTAAGTCCAAGGACATGGTGTGACTCAGATACTTCCTGGAGGGTTCCATTGCCAGGGGCGCGAAAGATGACAGGTTGATGGAAAGTTAAGCCAGTAGATACTGTGGCGCAATCCCAAGTAAGAGCACTCACAGTTTTTTTAAGAGTAGAGAACAAGGAAAGAAAACAAAATTAACGTAAGGGAGAGGGACTTGTGAGAAGGATTTCGGAGTTCTTAGAGCTCACAAATCTTTTTGAGTAGCATCTCTCTACACCAACATGGGGAGCGCAGTGAGTCTAAGGGCTGACTTGCATCAGGATCAGATTGCCCCTTCTCAATGTAATGTAATGTAAAGGGAATTTTCTATGGAGAATTTAAGAATAAAAGCGTCAGTTCAGTTTTATTTAGTTGCCTGTTCAATAAAATTGACATATACTTTCAATGCCCTGGAGCCTTTAAAGCTTTAATTGACTAAGATTGATAGATAGAAACCTTGTTAAAAAAAGAAACTGGGTTTGTTCTGTTAGGCTAACTTGGTTTTAAATTTTCTCTAAATCACTAGTGGTATCAGCCATGTACATATTCATTTAGTGAGCTCGGTCAATAGTCATGCCGGGTAACCAGAAAGCCAAAATGCCAACTGGAGCCCTAAAAAAAGATAATGGTGGTTGAAGTGTGGACACATAATAAGAAGGTGTCCAAAGAGTATGTGATGGTGGTACCGCCTCATTATGTGCAGTGCAAGAATTTTTTGCTGAACCTCTTCACCATATTTTTACCCTATCTGAGGTTTTTACTATCTATACTGCTCTCTGTATGTTTAAAGTTAGCCAAAACTCTAGGTATAACTTAACTTTAACAATGACCCATGAAACAATGTGATGCAGGAGCGGAGCTCAATGTGCGAGACAATGAGACGATGGAGTTAGCCACCCTCACCGAGAGACAGTCTACGCTGCACGGCAGCCATACACGTCGCTCAACTCCGGCAGCAGCGGCAACAAGGAAGCGCCTGACACTCCGCAGCAGCTGCAGGTGCTCAAGCATCAGAAGGAGGTCTGGGAGACAGGCATCGACATGTGAGTCAACCATTCTGAAATTTTGTTGGAGTGAGGAGGAACCTCTGAGGTTCAAACATTTTTGCAGTCGTTTTTCAATGATTTTTAGTGAACAAGAAGAGCACAAAGTTTTGGAATCTTGAATCTGATCTCGCCTTCAGGTTAAAAATTACCTAAAACATTACCCAAAACATTGGTCCAAAGTAATCAGCGTAAACTAACCAATCACTCATCCCCAAACAACATGTGTAAATTTTTTTCTCTTAAAACAACCACGGCTCACAGTAACAGCTGCCCACTCACTGACTCAACTGACTTATGTGTTATGTGTTTTTGTATTTTGACACGAAGCCAAAGTGTCTAATTGTGTGCGATTCAGTCCTCAAATGTGTCTTAAACTGATACGAACACCGGCACACACACTGTCGAAATGAGTCTTAGTTCTCCCTCTGCTCGATCAACTGTCGGTGAAGGTTTCACTAAATCACTATTTGAGATGCCGACCACTCTCATGACGGTATTTTAAGGCAAATATGTGGTAAAGGATGACTGTAATGAGTTATGAGGTGTAGTCTGCAAACTAAGGCCGACTTCTTAGAATGGGTCATTTCAATATTATTAATAGCCCAATGACCAATGGAAATACAAGGACCAACGGCTTAACGTGACTCCGAACGCAGGTAATGGTCTGATGTGTCTAAACGATGGTGGGTGCTGATGCGGGTATCATCAGATGATCACTGAGACTATCTGAGCCTTAGACCTATATCATCCTCAAACCTGACCTCCAAAGTTGGATTAGAGGACCACCACGCAGTCCCAGTCAGTTTGATTTGCGGATGTGTGTTCAGGTTTAACCGAAGTCGGGAAGGGCATCAGTTTCCTTCAGGAGCAAGCTGCTGGCAGTTCCGCACCAGTGAGGTAGTTTAGTGGCTCCACATCGACGACAGACTTTTGAAGACTGCCATCGAGACTTCCTCGAGAGAACGAAGACTTCAGTAAAGAGGTGAGTCACTCTAGGTTGTGTTTCCGAGTTTATAGGATGTGGTGGTGAATTTGTAATCAAATTAGTCTCCTGTTCACTGCAAGGAGATTAAAAGTGACTTTCAAGGGAAGGGTATGAATGGGTTTATTGATTGTTGCTGAATTTTAGGGTTAGCAAGTCCTGAGCAGATGGAAATGTACCGATAAAATTCAAATTCCCAAAAGTTTTGGCGAGAGTTTCTTAAAATCAAGATTTGGTTTTGCTAGGAGAGATTTGACAGGATATTAGAACCAAAATTGTTGATTAAATATTGACTCAGTGAAATTATTTCTACCATAGACAAATATTTTCCCGCTTACTAATAGCTAAAATGTTGTGGTATAGTGGTTTATCCACCATATATACTAAACAAAAACTAAATGTTTTCAAGTGACATTGAAACTGTAACCAAATCTCAAAATAGGATATTTTTAAAAATTGATTTCAAGCAAGGACTTTTAGTTAAGAATTTGCTGAAAACAAGCTATAAAGATAACCTCTATTTCCACCTTGCAGATAGATTTTGCAGTGAAACGGGGAAAGTACTGAGTTGTCACTATGATGGATTCGATGGTAGTTGATTTTCATTCACTGTTGTGTGACAGGTGATGTACTCTTACGTGGACCAGATGGACTTTGCGTCCAAGGACATGGTGACGGCTCTCAGATACTTCCTGAGGGGTTCCGCTGCCAGGGGAGGCAGAAGATAGACAGGCTGATGGAGAAGTTCGCCAGATACTGTGAGCCAATCCCGCAGCACTCACAGTTTTTAAGAGTAGAGAACAGAAAGAAAAAACAAAATTAACGTAAGGGATAGGGACTTGTGAGAAGGATTTCGAGTTCTTAGAGCTCACAAATCTTTTGAGTAGTATCTCTACACCAACACACAAGGGGAGCACAGTGAGTCCTAAGGGCTGACGCATCAGGATCAGATTGCCCTTCTCAATGTAATGTAAGGAATTTTCTATGGAGAATTTAGAATAAGTGTTAGTTTCAGTTTTTATTTAGTTGCCTGTTCAATAAAAATTTTCTCATAATTACTTTCATTCTGGAATAACCTTTTAAAGCTTTAATTGACTAAGATTGATAAGAAGTAAAACTTTACCTTGTTAAAAAGACAAACTTATCCTTTACATTTTTAGTTTTAGTAATAAGGATAGATTTTAGTAACAATTTTCATAAAAATAATTATTTTACAAGTGGGCTGAAATTATAAAAAATAATCCCATCAATCAGAAATTTTCTCAAAATACCATCAGGTGAAAATTGCCCTGAAAATCTCCTTCCTGCAATTAATTTCTGCCCTGCTATTAAAATTTAATTTTTTGTTCTCAAAACCCAAGACTTTTGAGGCCTATATTTACATAGATTAGCTAAACCTCACTGAGACTTTCTTTAAACTACGGTTATGTTGCAGCAGCGGACTGTTCTGAGTCTTGAACCGCGGCGTCACGTCTCGGCGTACTCTGTGATCATGTTGACGACAGATCTGCACTCACCGCAGGTGAAGAACAAGATGACCAAGGAGCAGTACATCCGTCTCAACCGAGGCATCTCGGACAACCAGGATCTTCGGGATATCTATCTCAGATCTGGCGAGATAGCCATTACGAGATCAAGATGAAAGCCACCAGTAAACCCGGCAAGCAAGGTGTGCTAGTTTTTGTTGAAGCAAAGTTTATGTTGTAATAGGTAAGATGACGCATGGACGCCAAATGGCTAAGGCAGGAAAATTAACATAGTTGCGGCAGCCTGGCGCGAATAGGCATAGCAAAGGCACATTTTTTAACGTCTTAAAGTAGAGCCACTGACACACACAAAAGTTTGTTGTTCTTTCTCTAAGTGGCACAATTGTAGTACTTAGATCATGGATATTAAAATGTAATCCTTTGATATATATATATATTAAAGTGTCACTGGATCCCAGTTTTAGGTGTGGGGCAACATTGAGGAATATTTCATTGTCCTGGATCCTAATGCTGAAATTCGTAACGAGTAAAATAAAATTAGGGAATGAGTGATTCACCGGTTCCACTGTTACTTAAGATAATCATTTGAAGTACGCATTTAATCTTTTGAAAGTACTTCATATTTTATTCCACCTAAAGATTACTTATCAGCCCTAAACCTAAAAATGTTGTGCTATTAGAAAATGAGATTTTATCTTCTTGAAAAACTATGTTACCTTCCAATGTGTCTTAAGATTGTACTGTACAAAATTTAATTAACTGAATAAAAATAAAATGTAATAAAATGAAAAATAAAATAAAGTTGAATTTCATTCACTGTTGTGTGGCAGGTGATGTACTCTTACGTGGACCAGATGGACTTTGGCCCAGGACATGGTGACTGCCTCAGATACTTCCTGGAGGGGTTCGCCGCCCGGGAGGCAGAAGATAGACAGGCTGATGGAGAAGTTCGTTAGTGATACTGTGAGCGCAATCCCAAGTAAGACCACCACAGTTTTTAAGAGTAGAGAACAAGGAAGAAAACAAAATTAACGTAAGGGAGAGGGACTTGAGAAGGATTTCGAGCTCACAAATCTTTTGAGTAGCATCTCACACCAACACAAGGGGAGCGCAGTGAGTCCTAAGGGCTGACTTGCATCAGGATCAGATTGCCCCTTCTCAATGTAATGTAACGTAAGGGAATTTTCTATGGAGAATTTAAGAATGCTTGTTTCAGTTTTATTTAGTTGCCTGTTCAATAAAAATGGACAGAATTACTTTTCACTGCCCTGGAATAGCCTTTAAAGCTTTAATTGACTAAGATTGATAAGAAGTAAAACTTTACCTTGTTAAAAAAGACAAACTTATCCTTTACATTTTTAGTTTTTAGTAATAAGGATAGATTTTAGTAACAATTTTCATAAAAATAATTAATTTTACAAGTGGGCTGAAATTATAAAAAAATAATCCCATCAACGAAAATTTCTCAAAATACCTATCAGGTGAAAATTGCCCTGAAAATTTCCCCCTTCCTGTAATTAATTTCTGCCCTGCTATTAAAATTTAATTTTGTTCTCCAGGAAACCCAAGACTTTTTGAGGCCCACCCCTATATATTTACATAGATTAGTTAAACCTCACTGAGACTTTCTTTAAACTACAGCGGTTATGTTGCAGCAACGGACTGTTCACGAGTGCGGACACGGCGTACGTCCTCGCGTACTCTGTGATCATGTTGACGACAGATCTGCACTCACCGCAGGTGAAGAACAAGATGACCAAGGAGCAGTACATCCGTCTCAACCGAGGCATCTCGGACAACCAGGATCTTCCGGAGGAGTATCTATCTCAGATCTACGACGAGATAGCTGGCCACGAGATCAAGATGAAAGCCACCAGTAAACCTGGCAAGCAAGGTGTGCTAGTGTTTGTTAAAAGCAAAGATTATGTTATATATCACTATATGTATTATTTGAGATGCCTAATTCACCTCATGTGTGGTATTTCAAGGTGAAGGATGAGTTCAAAAAGTGTGGTGAAGGATGAGTGTGATGAGTGGTAGTAATGAGTTATGAGGTGTAGTCTTGTTACAAACTAAGGCAGACTCTTCCTTGTGAATGGACAATTAGTTAATAGCCCAATGACCAATGGAGAAATACAAGGACCAACGACTCAACGCGGACTGGCTACCACAGGTGATGGTCTGATATGTCTAAAGGATGTGGGAATTGATGCGGTATCATCAGATCACTGAGACTATCTGAGCCGCTTACAACATATAACATCCTTTATAACATCCCTTCAACTTCAAATAATTCAAGTTAGATTATTTTTCAGTTTCACAAATGTTTTTCAACAGGTTGAAATAGTAATTTTTTACAGTGATATCAAGTGAAAAGAAGAGGAAACTGTTGTGGAATATGGAAATGGAACTGATTTCTACAGCGGCGAAAAATCTCATGGAATCTGTCAGCCATGTTCAGGTGACTATATTTTGCTTTTGAGTACAGTTTATGACTTTGTTTTCATTAAAATTATACATATCAGTCCATATTTGGTGTTGCTAATAAGTGTGTTGACCGTTTTTTTGGCATCTGTAATCTTTATGAGCGAGTTAATTTGCACCTGTTAATTAGCAAGTGCTTAACCGTAATCAAGCACCGTCGTCCACAGTTGTCAATGATCATTTTCATGATTGTTATTCTGCGTCTGTTATTGCTGAACTGAAAATCATTTGCCAGTGGGCATAACAAGACTCTCTTAAAGTATTAAACAATTTTCCACTTCTAAAACTCTAGAGGATAATCTTTTCTTCGCCCAAATCAAATTTCCAACAAAATTCCGGAAATGTGATGGCTTGTCAACTTCTACGAGTAACAGTGTTGTGTTTGCGTAGACTCCGTTCACGTCGGCCAAGCACCTGGAGCACGTGAGACCGATGTTCCGACTGGCCTGGACTCCGTTCCTGGCTGCGTTCAGTGTCGGCCTGCAGGACTGTGACGACCCCGAGATCGCCAGCCTCTGCCTGGACGGCATCCGGTGTGCGATACGCATCGCTTGCATCTTCCACATGTCGGTGAGTAAAAGAAAAAGGTAAAGTTTGTCTTGTTCAACGAGGCGAAGTCAGGACTAGAAAGTCCTCTATACCACTCAACCTTGACCTTTACCTACCGTTACCGTGTAGTTACTTTACAAAATATGTAAGTGTTGACTGTGGAGATCGAACCCGCGCAAGTGAAGGGACAAGCTCTGGAGTCGCACACAATTTCAACCCGCGACGGGTCCGCTCCACGATGAGTCACGCTGTAGTTGACCATTTGTACTAGGTGTTCATTAGTCCCGATATCCCAGAGGTCTTGAAAAGTACCAGATTTTAATAGCCCATCCCGGATATACCAGAGTTTTGTGTTGTGATCCCCATTTTTTATGATTAGAAATAATTTTTGTCTTCAGTTAAACTGGATGTTAGTGTTCCAAAAATTGTTTAATTTACTTATATTTTTTTTTACTGAATACAAGTTTTCCTGTGCTCCTTTGTTACAATAGTGTCGCTCTTCAGTCACTGATTGGCTAAAACTGATATAATCAAGTGTTTTGTTATTGAATTTCCTTTGAAAAAATGAGATATTCATGCGGCCGCAAGATGTGGTAAGATCCAGATCAGAATGAAAGAAAGACCATCCTGACCCCCAGAGTGCATTTTGAGCATTTTTTGTATGTTTAGCTGGAGAGAGACGATACGTGCAAGCACTGGCCAGGTTCACACTTCTCACAGCCAACTCACCCATCACGGAGATGAAAGCGAAGAACATCGACACCATCAAGACTCTCATCACCGTTGCTCACACTGACGGCAACTATCTAGGTACCAACCTGTTGTGAAGGTTACTTTCAGTAGGTTGTTGTAAGTACTATTTGTACTAAATAAACTGGCCGATTTTCTATTTATATGAGGGTCATCATTTTATATGATACCGGCGTGAAGGAACGCTACTAGAGTCTCAGTGATCTAAGATCTATTTCCATCAGTTAAAATATAAATACTACAGGTCGAAACGCTTAGCAGTATTTTTATTTCAACTGTGACACTGTGTAAACCGACGGCTTAGATCTTAGTGATGACACCAGCCACTTAAAGCTTAAGAGTTATGATTCCTTAAGGATTCATTAAGCAGGAAAGTAATTCAAACATTTTTCAAATAGATAAAACCATTAAAATTTAGCATTTTTTCTTCTTTTTTAACCTTTACAAAAAAATTGTTTAAGGTATAGCAACAGATCAATAACCTACTATGCTGAAATAAGTATGTGTTATAGGTGTATTTGATTTAAAATAAACAAAATTTTGAATTAAGAATAAGTAGCCACCAGTAACAACACATAGTTTCTAGATCAAATGAGAATTGCTGATCTTTCCAGGAACCATCAATACCTCACGCTATAAAAAAACTTTTGAAAGAAGAAGGCTTTTTATTTAGTTTTAAACATGTTGAAATTTTCGCGTAATTTTGTATTTCAATTGGAAGTTTATTAAATAGCATGGCACCCTACTGTGATGGTAGCAGGGAATATAATTTAGATCTGTGTTGGCTTATGCAGATGAGTTTCATAATCTTGTCCCATGGAAATGAAGTTCTACCTTGAACCATATGACATTTAGAAAGACAATGTAGGATGTAAAGTCAAAATTTTAAGGGTTTCAAAATTTGACCTTTACCAACCCCTTGCAATATTAATTGTTTTTAGTTTTTTAGCAAGCTAACTTTTAAGGAAAGTAGTTTTTGGTTTCAGCTACCGTTTTTTTGAAATTATAATCTAGTGAGTTCTAGTTCACTCGGCCCAAACATCATAATAATTAGCTTGAGATATTTCAGGCTCACTGTGAAGTACCATCTTCAGTCACTGAAACCAGTTTCAGCCAATCAGTGACTGAAGATGGTACTCCACAGCGAGACTGAAATATCTCAAGCGAATTTTATGATGTTTTGACGCTGTGAACCAAAAGAACTAGATTATAATTGTGACACAGGCCTTTAAAGCCTAAGAGTTAAGTTTAGTTTACCCAACACTGTCAATGACTTTGTCAATGCTTCCATGTTGTACGTCAATAACGATTACATATGTATACAGGTACCTCCTGGCTGGATATCGTAAGGTGTATCTCTCACCTGGAGACGGCTCAGATGGTCGGCACGGGAGTGAGACCTCAATTCCTCTCCGTCACGAAGAGTTACCCGGCCTCTGACACGTTGTCGTCTCTGTCTTCACTCAAGCTCAATCTCACCTCTCTGGATGGTAAGTGTGAATGCTGAGATGTAGGTTATTTCTAGTAAATGTTCGTCGAGAACAGCTTTTGGAATTTTGATTGGCCAAAACGTTTGCTTTAATTTGTTATCACTTTGTTTTTCTTATTTTTTAAAAGTTAGTTTGCCAGTCACCATGAGCAGCCTTTGCAGCTTGCACGGTGAGATAATAATTATGTACCGACCGTTAGCTGAGGCAAGGTGCGAATCTAAAACTTTGGATCCACAGTCTTGCCACCACGCCGGCAATTTACTAAACAGTTTACTATAAAAATAACCCCTCAAGCCCTCTAGAATTAACAGTAGACTTCACCTACGGTCTGACTTTTCCGAGCTGCTGGAGTTGTCAATCCATTTCACTATTACCCACGATCTCAACACATACACAATCATCCAATTATAACTTTACTAATTCATAACACTAACAAATCACATTGGTTTACGAAACTAATAAAACAATTTAGTCAAAATCAGTAAGATTCGATAAACACAGGTTATACAACGCGAAGTAATTTTAGACTGGACAGCTGATTTTGATCGTGAAACAAAACCGTTCAGTTTTGCTTTTTCCTTAGCTGGATTAGACAGAATAAAGGAGAAACAACTGAAAAGTCGAGAAATAATCGATAACGCTCAGTAAAAGTTTCTATTCCAACAAGTTCTAAATAAATCTTAAGCAGCACCTACTGGACCTACGCTACTTGTAACTGACGTTCTATGTGGACACACTATCCGCTATTTATAACGTTTAAGATACTGAAGTTTAAAAAGAACTTTGCTATTCAGGTCCAAATTCATTTGCATGTTTTAGGTTACATTTTTCTTTTGATTTGTTTTCAGTTTCCTGTACTTTGAACTCGATAAACATTTCCAATTTATCAAATTATTTTTTAGGAAGGAGAGGAAGCAGAAGATTTAGTTTCAGCACTCGTGAGTTATGTGCGATATCCTTGTCTGAAATTGTTGTAATGCGTGTCCGTTATTTGTAATGCGTGTCCGTTACCACTGGAAATGTTGTTTGTCATTTATCAGTAAGATTCAGCTGGTTGCTGCTGTTTTGACTGAAAGTCTCATCTTGTATATTTAGTCGATGCTCATGTTTTAACACGCATTTCCTCAAAATAACCAAAAAGAGTTTTTTGTCTGTCAATTTATCAAATAAGAAATTCTTTGTAAAATTTAAAACAAAATGTCCATGTCTGTTTTTGTTATTTTAAGGTTTGTGATCAAAATGTCTTTTGGAATTCTTGCTACTGGTGTTTTGTATTGTTAAGTGAGCCAAGCAAAGCATATGGTTTTAAATTTGTGAATGTTATTTTCTATAAATTTATAAATAATGTTAACCTTTTGAGGTCACATGTCGAGTATAGGTCAACAAACGTTATTCCCCTTTTTCCGCTATCTCCCTTTGAACACTTGGATGTCCAGTATAGGTTAAATAATATTGGACAAAAGCTACAAAAATAATAGGTACTCTTTGAAGGTAGCCACGACTATCTTGATTATTTTTGAGTTTTAAAATCTTTGAGTATCTTGTGAGTTATGAGTTTTCTAACTCGAGTTTCAGGTTTTAACTAGAGTACTTGCACATGATGATGAATATACTGTGTGGTTTCAGCAAGTGTGAAAGAGTCTATCGGGGAGACGAGCAGTCAGAGTGTGGTGGTAGCGGTGGACAGGATATTCACCGGCTCCACAAGACTTGACGGAGACGCCATCGTCGACTTTGTGCGAGCCCTTTGCCAGGTAACACACTACGCTACGATCGAACCAGCCGTGGCTAGTTTGCAAAGCAGGTTCAAAAATCAGCACCAAAAATAATCTGTACTAAATTTGTCTTAAAATCTAAAGATTATCAATTTATTATTCCAGTCGCTTTTATGAAGATTTTTATAAGTTACCTTAACTTTGAAATTGTTCTGCAAATGAAGTTAATAAGGAATCCAAGATCTTTTGCAATTGGAATACCTTTGACTGAAAACTAAACTACGATCAGGCTCATAGTCTAATTTCTGGTTTAGCTTTATGTAATTACAACAAACTATTACTCCTTATTTTCTTGGAAAATAATACCAAAGAAAGATTGAGTTGGTAGCTCTTTAATTTGTTTGCTTGTTGATATCACTATGTGTACCTTATATTCAGGGTGTTTACACCAATGAAACCCCTCTTCACCCCCACCTTAACTTCCGAACAACCAAACCTTGGCATGTGATTCTTAAGTATTTTTTACCATGATGAATATTTTTACTGCTACCCCAAAATCGAGATTTAGGAGGGATTATAAGAAACCCTATTGTGTGACCACTCATTTTAAAGACCATAAAATACAAAACAATTAATACATTCCAAAAGGTTTTTTTATACAACTTTTTTGTATAATGCTTGTGGACTTTTTTTTACTGGTTGTTCATTCCTATTAGAAATGTCTTTAAAAAATCAACATTCCCAGTTTAATTAAGTTACATGTCTTACCGAGTCCGTGTTGTTGGTCAGGTGTCGATGGACGAGCTGTCACATGTGAACCAGCCGCGGATGTTTACTTACAGAAGATCGTGGAGATCTCACTACAACATGGGTCGTATCCGTCTGCAGTGGTCTCGCATCTGGCAAGTGTTGGGCGAACACTTCAACAAGGTAATCACTTCAACTAGCTCGAGCCGCCATGAGTTCGTTCAATGTGTTGAAGAAAGGGTCGTCAGATACTAGTGAATCGGAACTGTAGTTAATTTTATGTACGGTAGAAACTTGATAGTTCGACACTCAATACAGTTCCACATAGAGTAGATTAAGCGTATGCCAAATGAAAATCATAAGCACTTTAAGGGCGGGTTTAGTTCCCTCAAAAGAGGTTCAAAAACAAAGACTTCTTGTTGGAATTGTGAAAGAATGAGAAATGAGAAATTTTTATTGTCATTAAGCTTTGTTTACAGCAATAGACAACGTCAGTCTTATAAATAAAGTCAAAACAATTTTGTTGACATCCAACTAAGCACAATAAAATAAATAAATACTTACATTATTTAAAATATTCAATATTTACATTATGATTTTACATTATTTAATACTTTACAACCAAACAAGTAAACGTTCAACAAGTTACAAATAAATATTAAACATTATGTGACACATAACAACAAATGTTACTATACAAAATTTAAACTACTTATATCACAGGCTACAAATTCAGAGACAGTGTAAAAAACATGATATTTTAACCATTTTTCAAGCACTGTTTTGAACTTCTTTAAAGGTACTGACCATGCACTCGGGGGTAACTTATTAAACAGGGAAATTTTCATGTAAACATGACTACACTTAGTTTTGTTCAACCTTACTTGAAGAGTATTAAGTAAATAATTGTGGATATGAAAGACATTCAAAAATGTCATGCCCATCGAAAGATTCAAGATGTAACTTATGCAAACAAATAGGTCATTTTGCAAAAATAAGTCCTCGAATAACGACCAAATCAATACTAACCTAGTTCATGAAGAAGTCAATACCGGTAGCACAAATGAAGAAGAGCGTTAGGTATATAGGACAGGTAAAAGAAAATGACAATGAAAATGAAAACTATCATATAGTTTTACAGGTAAACAACAATAAAACATAAAGTTATACAACTACCATAGTAATAATGTTGTAAAGTAAGCTTTTCTTTACTGCATAGTTTAACATTTTGATAGTTTAACACACCTTTGATCCACAGATAATCAAACTATCGAGTTCCTACTGTAGTAAAAAAGTAAAGGTAAAGTTTGTCTAGTTCAACTAGATGAAGTTAGAGGACTACAAAGTCCTCTCTACCACTCAACCTAGTAGAGGGATTCTTTAATCTTGATAAGCCAAAGGACTTGTATATTCAAAATAATAGTATATTTAAAGCGTAAAGTCTAGGATTTTAATTCAAAACTTGTAAAAGCTCTCTTGGCTGGGTTTGGATTCAATATCAAATAATAGAGTTGTGCGAGATCCGAGATTTCAAGATCGAGACAAGACTTTTTTCTCAGAGAATTTTTATTCTCGAAAAGTTCGAGACGAGAAAAGAAATGAACACTGACAAAATTTGTTATACCATAAAATTGACTAGAAGTTATTTGAAACACAATTTCTGTAAACTAGAAGATTAGTTCAAATATTAAGTGCCAGCAGTTTGAACAACGTACTAGGTAACATCGATGTCCAGTAGCGACTGAGAGCGGACGAGATGTGACAATATTTATATTGAAGTAAACAAGCTTGTCAAGATGGCAAGTCACCACAAAATGGCCTCCAGCGGGAAAATAACAGCTAGCATACACACAACTAGTCATTTAAATCGATAGTTACAATAGTCGCAAGTGTCGATAGTTGCAATATTTGTTTCTATTTGCATGTCAGAACAACAGTTAAGTTGAATGTTTAGACTTTCGATTTATCGCAAACATTACTAACCGATTAGAAGCCATTATGCGTCGTCTGTTAGTACTGTTTAAGTGACTTGTCGGTGTTACAAAAGCATCAAATATGATGTGATTTATTAAGATTTTAGAATTTCAATAGAAAATGGTTATAAAACAAGTTTTAAATTTATCACAAAAAGCGGAGAACGCTCATTTGTCAGTATGTTCAGAACCTAACCTCCACGGTATTTTGGGAAAGACGTAAGCTCAGCTTGTTGATTTACTTTTAGTCATACAAGTTGTTTTTCAAACACTTGAAAGATTCAAGATGTAACTTATGCAAACAAATAGGTCATTTTGCAAAATGTTGCAAGTCCTCGAATAACGACCAAATCAATACTAACCTAGTTCATGAAGAAGTCAATACCGGTAGCACAAATGAAGAAGAGCGTTCGTATATAGGACAGGTAAAAGAAAATGACAATGAAAATGAAAACTATCATATAGTTTTACAGGTAAACAACAATAAAACATAAAGTTATACAACTACCATAGTAATAATGTTGTAAAGTAAGCTTTTCTTTACTGCATAGTTTAACATTTTGATAGTTTAACACAACTTTGATCCACAGATAATCAAACTATCGAGTTCCTACTGTAGTAAAAAGTAAAGGTAAAGTTTGTCTAGTTCAACTAGATGAAGTTAGAGGACTACAAAGTCCTCTCTACCACTCAACCTAGTAGAGATTCTTTAATCTTGATAAGCCAAAGGACTTGTATATTCAAAATAATAGTATATTTAAAACGTAAAAGTCTAGGATTTTAATTCAAAACTTGTAAAAGCTCTCTTCGGCTGGGTTTTGGATTCAATATCAAATAATAGAGGTGTGCGAGATCTCGGGTTTTGAGATCGAGACAAGACTTTTTTCTCAACGGTTTTTATTCTCGAAAAGTTCGAGACAAGAAAAAGAAATGAACACTGACAAAATTTGTTATACCATAAAATTGACTAGAAGTTATTTGAAACACAATTTGCGCTGTAAACTAGAAGATTTGTTCCAAATATTAAGTGCCAGCAGTTTGAATAACGCTTACTATGTAACATCGATGTCCAGTAGCGACTGAGAAGCGGGGGATAAAGAGGATGATGCAATATTTATATGCAGTAAACAAGCTTGTCAAGATGGGGACACCACAAAATGGCCTCCAGCCGAAATAACAGCTAGCATACACACAACTAGTCATTTAAATCGATAGTTACAATAGTCGCAAGTGTCGATAGTTGCAATATTTGTTTTCTATTTGCAGTAATCGGAACAACAGTTAAGTTCGAATGTTTCGACTTTCGATCTATCGCAAACATTACTAACCGATTACGGCGGCCATTATTGCGTCGTCTGTTAGTACTTTGTTTCGTGACTTGTCGTGTTACAAAAGCATCAAATATGATGTGATTTATTAAGATTTTAGAATTTCAATAAAGAAAATGGTTATAAAACAAGTTTTAAATAGTAACCAATCCAATTTTTGATCACAAAAACGGGAGAACGCTCATTTGTCAGTATGTTCAGAACCTAACCTCACGACATATTTTGGGAAAAGACGTAAGCTCAGCTTGTTGATTTACTCACTTTTAGTCATACAAGTTGTTTTTCAAACACTTGAAATATACATAACGCATATTTTACTGCACTATTAAGTTTATTTTAATGTTTTATAGTGTTACAGCCTAACAAACTCAAATTAGAACTCTGTGATTGTCAGTACAAGTTAGGGTATAGTAGGCCGGCTTAACTGAAACTTGATGTGATAGGATGGAATAGGGAACAATAATTCAAAATTACCTGAATATCAATAATCTTTATGTCATAACCCTAATATTTTAGTTTAATATTTTCTGGTAGGTATAAGTTAGTTAAATTTTTTATTTGACTTGTAATGTTTTAGGTTATATTGCTGTTTGTGCGGTCTAGCTTAGGCCTAGCTAGCTACAGCTTGATTATATTTTTCACTCGTTTCAATGTAAAATGATGATAAAACATAATTATTATTGGTAATCAAAAACTGGACTAACATTTTTTTATGTGTACAATACTTAAACTATAGGAGCACTCAGGAAAAATAAAACATATAACACTTTTAATATTACAATAATACCATACTCTATAACAACTAAGTAAACTACTTAATAATAGCAAAAACAAACAAATAAAGCGGAAAAATTATCAAAATTAAAATTTCTCGTCTCGATCTTGATTCCCGAGATTTTGGCTTATTCTCGCTCGATCTCGTCTCGACCTAAAAAAACCTGCTCTCGCACACCTCTACTTGATACCTTGATGAGAGCAGAAGTTGACCAGTAGACTGGAATGGGCCTTGTCAAAAAAACTATTTTGGAGCACACGCGCACACAAAAGGAAACTTATTACTTAACTTATTGGCGGTGTGGCTGGCTTGAACATCTACTGCTCACCATAAACTCATCGAACTCTTCTATCGAGTAGAAAGCCTCCTCAACTAACACTTTCTTGATCTTGTTCTTGAACTGTGCCTAAGTAGCGGCCTTTCCACAACTTAGAAGAATCGAGTAGTTTGATTCTCTAGGTTACCCTCATCAGAGTGAACTCCATGAACTATTTTGAGTGTTATCTAGGCCTTTAGGGAATCTAAAATCAAGAACATAGATTTCAGATCAGAAACATTACACTTACAAGATACCGTAGGAAAATTACAGAAACAGAATAACGATGTATGATTGTGGAGTGTTTGTAACGTACTATGCCAATTGTGGTGCTCAGCTGCATGTTGGCTTAGTTAGCTATTAGGTAATGTTCACACGGTTGTCTTCTAGTTGTATATTTATCTAAACATATAAATATTACCATGTAATGAACTAAATAGGCGATTACGGTTTGTCTTCTAATTTTTATGGAAACGGTCTGAAATGCTACACTAAAAAAAACTACTGGAGTATTGTATGATTGTAAAGTATCTGTCAAAAGTTAAAACATTTGAATACCTAGAATCTATATTTTGATTAGAATCATGTGTAGCTAAGAACCCTAATTGATTTTTTTATTTTCTCCCACGCACTAGTTCAAAATAGCATAGGCGTCATGAAAAGAGCGAAATGAGTGATATGTAGCAGGAAGGGGAATTTCAATTGGAAAGTGTAGCATTTTAAGTGGAATGGCGAGCAGAATGAAAAGATAAGGGTAGCTAAGACGCTAGTGAAACTCCAGAGGCTAACTAATGACAAGAGTAGTAAACACCAGAGGTAAAAGAAATGAGGTAGCTATGTCATTATGTTTCTGGGATTATAATGACAAGACGAGTGACACGAGTGATATGGTATACAGGGAAACATAGAGAAAAGGTTAACAGTGGAGAATTCTGCGAAAACTGTTACTTGGCACACTTGGTTAATTGATTTCAATCTGTTCAAGAATCATTAAATCAACTACCTTTGTCTATACAACATTCACCCAATCCACGTTAGGGAGGACATACATTGTTTGACACGTTCTGTAAGACAATTTCCTCTTGTCAGCTAAATGCTACATTATGTTTGACATCTAAACTTCAAACAAAACAAATTTATTATGCAGGATTAATTTATTTGTATGCTGTCTTGGTTGCTGTCGTTTTACAATTCCGTAAGTTTTATAGGCAAACAAAGGTAAAGTTTGTCTTGTTTAACGAGGCGAGGTTAGGACTACAGAGTCCTCTCTTCCACTCAACCTCGACTAGATGGCCCCTGTCCCATTTTGTCCGTGACCTCTGCCTTCCCCAGCTGCTCTCTGGCCGCAGGTCCATAGTCATGAGTGAGATCTCGTGTCGTCGCAGTCCTGGTATTGTCGTGAGGCAGAGCTCTTATGGACGTGGACTTGCCGATAATCCATCTTCTTTGCCACCCGAGTCCATCTCGCGGGACAAAGATGGCGGCTGTAGGTGCGCTGGCTTCGTCTTCTTGGTTTTTTTTCAGCGCACTGATGGATTTTCTGGGGCGCTTTCCCCAGGAGGAGTCTGGAACTGTGTTGTTGTCGAGAAGTTCTGATTTTGGTTGTGGAAGTTTCTTTACCTCGACGGGGATCAACACCTTCATCATTGCTGTAAAACAAGAACAAACATTATTATCCACCTAAAGTATAATCAAGCAAGTATAATGAAGCAAAATTTTCCTTAGAAATAAGGGTAAAAATACAAATAACAATCATAACAACATATTTTGAAAGAAAAGGTTAATGATATTTCCATACCAAACCAATATACTAACCAAAGTATTCCTCAACGGTGAATCATACGTTTATATCAGTTGTATAATATATTTACGCCAACATCTATTTTATTGCTACCACAGACAACATATGCTATGAGAAAACGTTTAAAACACGCATGACATTTACGTTAATAGTTAAAAATTCAAGAGCCCCAGTTGACGGAGAAAGTTATTCCAAAAACCGATTGTACCATCATTCATATACTCACTTAAAAGTCCCAGATGTTTAAAATCTCCTCCGGGACATCCTCCGTCGCGGGAGGCGGGGCCAACACCACCGGGCCAGCTGCAAAAAAATCTATACATTCAAAAACTATTCCATATTAATATCACTATCACTGCTAATTTCAAATAATTTAGGACCTAAGATACCTGAAAACAGATATTCTTAACCACGCTGCATCATACATTTTGTTTATATTAATAAACAATTATCTTAGCCCAGCTATTCATATGATTATAAATTCTGATGTGTTTGTGAACAACTGCAAATCAATTCTGTTACACGATGGATCTAATTTCATTAGTACATAAATACCAGAGTTTTTCTAACCCTGAACTAATGTAATAGAAAATGACTTGGTTTTTAGTTTTTAATTTTTATCATGTTAAAAGCACTGGAAATGATGAATGTTACCTGGTGGTGGGGTGGGGCCAGAAGTAACGGTACCAGGTACCCGACAGCAACTGCGCATCCTGCAACGCCGGCCCCCTTGAATAGGTTGCTCCATGCTGAAGAATTGATCTCCATTCTGTCAAATAATACAACATTTCAACCTACGTAATACCAGAATGTAACACTTACCACCTTTACAGTACCAGAAATATCACTAGATACTCTGTTAAGAAAAGAGACGCAAATCATGTATGACACTGAGCCTTATGAATTCAAATATAAAATTCCTACATTCATTTGAACGGTTACAATGGTTAGAATGAACAAATAGTCTCCAAACAGCAAAATACTCTTCTCATCCTAATGATTCATATACACATAGACCCTTTTCTTAAAACTTTCAATATGGCCAACACTTCTTTCACTGTGCTCAAAAATTGTTTTGATAATGAAATACAATCGTTTAGAGATGAGAGCACTAATAATTATTACTAAAATTACTTATTAAACAGAAGACTACTTACTTATCAGGATTCTAAAAAGCTTAAAGAGTTGTTTCGAAGATTAGAGAAGGCTTGGTTGAATTAAATAAGGAGCGATAAAAAAATGGAAGTAGTAGTAATAACTTTGAAAAAGCTATTGATTAATTGTTTCCAAGGATACAATAATATTAATTGTTTTTAAGTATGGTACAACTCAGATGGTTTTTAAACTTTTGAAGTTATGTATTTGTCAAAAGTATCTTGTAGTAACTTTTACTGTGCTTGGACTGTGCTAACAACTACTTTCCATGAAACATTGCTCAACACATATTTTATTAATATAAATTAAATATATATATATTTAACAGTGTACACAGTAGTGTAAATTTAAATTTGGCTTTGAATTGAGATTCAAGAGGCTAAATTTGAATTCGATTCGATAATTTTTCACATTCAACCCATCACTAATTATTTAAAAGCCAAAAACCAAAATAGTGGTAAATGGAAAAACAAAAATTATATTGTATAACATAATGTCAACATAACTTTTCAATACTTAATTATCAAATACCATATTTTTTACAAATCACACACTAAGTTTATATATGTACTTATATATCAAGCGGGGAAAGGTGACTGGGACTCGTGGCGTGGTCCTGTAATCCAGCTTCATGGAGGTCAGGTTTGAGGATGCTATAGGTCTAAAGCGGCTCAGTGATCATTTGATGATACTTGCATCAACTAACCACCGTCGTTTAGACATATCAGACCATCTGTGTGGTTGAAGTCACGTTAACCGTTGGTCCTTGTATTTCCATTGGTCATTGGGCTATTAATTAATGACCCATTCTAAGGAAGAGTCGGCCAGTTTGTAACAAGACTACAACTCATAACTCATTACTACCACTCATCACACTCATCCTTCACCACACATTTGCCTTAATATACCCTCATGAGAGTGGTGGCATCTCAAATAGTGAATAATGGTGGGAAAACATAGTCTATAGAGCTTTGACAATCTATTGTGACTCTGGTTGCAAAATCTACCATTGAAAACATATTATGGTAGACATTCTAGACTGTTTAAAATCATCTATGTTTATGTCACCTCCGATTATAATATTCTTAAACTTGTTTGACAAAACATCCAAAAGTTTATTAAATTGATTCAAAAATACATTATCAAATATTAAACCAGGAATCCTATACAAACCAGCAATAACCAAACGTTAGCCATCTACGTCATATTCTACCAGACAGCATTCAAATTCTTTATCACAAGTAATATCATTGATTTCAGGAAATCCGATTTTCTTATATGAGCTAAGTTTTGACACACATTCTAAGCCGGATGCGAATCTTAGACGCACCCATAAATTTCCCCTGAATATAGGTAAAAACTCTACACCCTCGTATAAGACGCATCTCCGTTTTTATAATGTCAATAGCTGAGGGCTATGATTTGTCAGCTCTGACCCTCCTAGCATCCAGTGACGTATTTGCCAGCTGCAGCTGTCAAGAGCTAAAAGCAGAACAAAGAATGCAGCGTGATGCCTTCCCTCTCCCATCCCCAACCCCAGCCCTCTTAGGTCCCCCACTACGCCCCTCCCGCAGCACAAAAAATGTTGGGTTTGAAGTCATTATCAAATTAGCGTACAAGGGTCAGCAGTGAGGAGATAAGAAAGGCAGGTAGAAAGATAAAGGACCACCTGGGGGCTGGGGTCTGGCGAGGGACTATTCTTTGTACAGTTCGTTAGGTATATATGTCATGGCCGGTGGCCTTAACATTTCCTGCTGGCGGTTATGGCCCTATAGCCCATCTCACCGGCCATGCTAAACCTGACGAACTGTAGTCAGTTAGGTCATGTTTTTGCCACTGGTGATTTATATTTCCAAGCGCTAGTGTTTGATTTGCAATAGATGCGCATCTCCCTCTTGTACAGTTTGTCAGGTTTAGCATGGCCGTTTTTGGACATGGTTTAGCATTATGCAAACAAATAGGTCATTTTGCAAAATGTTGCAAGTCCTCGAATAACGACCAAATCAATAACTTAGTTCATGAAGAAGTCAATACCGGTAGCACAAATGAAGAAGAGCGTTCCTATATAGGACAGGTAAAAGAAAATGACAATGAAAATGAAAACTATCATATAGTTTTACAGGTAAACAACAATAAAACATAAAATTATACAACTACCATATGTACCGTGATCCCTTGCCCTAAGCCAAAGGGGGTGACAGGAAAACATATATTATTAAAAGTTAACATAAAATAATCCAAACGAATTCTGCAGCGTAATGCTCTGCTACCAATTCTGCACCGTGATCCCTTGCCCTAAGCCAAAGGGGGTGACAGGAGAACATATAGTATTAAAAGTGAACGTAAAATAATTATAAACGAGCGTGAACCCTTCGACCATTAGTTAGAAAATCTACGTCGTAGCCAGCTTTAAAGAGCTTGATTTAATGTCTGCAGACTACAGTAATATATATATATATAAACAATTTAAGTGCTGGCGTTACAACTTTCTTAACAGGAAAATGACTGTGGCGACTTGCAAGGAATATTATAATATTAACTAAATTTATACAGGAAAATTGTAGTTTCGTGATTAACGAATTAGCTAAAAGAAAACATGTTTGGAAGGATGCTCTGCCCCTAGGCGAAAAAGGTTTATAACATCATTAGATTTAGGATACTTAAGTGAAATGTAGAAGATTGCTTCTGACTGCTCCGGGGCCTTAACACACACTGACCGGACCGCCGTCGCGTGGTCCCGAACTGGACTCTTCCCCCTCCCCTCCTAACTCACGCTGCGTTCCTGATTGGCTTACTTACTTTGAATATCGTTCGTTAATTCGTATCTCGCGGACTTGGTGTGACACATAGTAATAATGTTGTAAAGTAAGCTTTTCTTTACTGCATAGTTTAACATTTTGATAGTTTAACACACCTTTGATCCACAGATAATCAAACTATCGAGTTCCTACTGTAGTAAAAAAGTAAAGGTAAAGTTTGTCTAGTTCAACTACATGAAGTTAGAGGACTACAAAGTCATCTCTACCACTCAACCTAGTAGAGGATTCTTTAATCTTGATAAGCCAAAGGACTTGTATATTCAAAATAATAGTATATTTAAAACGTAAAAGTCTAGGATTTTAATTCAAAACTTGTAAAAGCTCTCTTCGGCTGGGTTTTGGATTCAATATCAAATAAGTTCAAATCAAATTAATATCAAATTAATAGCTCTTCAGTATTTTTTATGTCCTAAAATCTAAATTCTTCAAATCTTCAGTTTTTCAAGCTTAAGAAAACAAAATTTGAATTTTTTTTTATTAAGCTTTATAAAACATTGTTTTGGCAATACAAAAATAATTTAAAATATTTAATACATCAATATAGTTTACAATATAAAAAAGCCTACTTATTGGAAAAACTACTGTCTTGTATTAAAAGTTTATAAAATAATTTACTTAAATTTATGTTCAAAGTGCCACAAGTAGTGACAGATAACTATTAATTAATTTAAGGTCTAGCAATAAATTCTTCTATGCTATAGAACGAATTTAAAAAATAAATCTTTAATTTAGTCTTAAAATACTAAAGCTTTCAACATTTTTAGCTTTGTTGGAAGCTTTTTGTATAGTTTAACTCCTGCCTGAGAGGCGGTAATTTGGAATAAACATCAGATCTATGATGGTTAGTTCGAAATGTGTTTGCCAATCTTGTTTCATGGGAATGAATTTCATGTCCTTGGATTAGACGACATTTTGAAATACAGTAAAACTATCGTTTCATAAATGTACATAGATGATAGGGTCATCACGTTTAGTTTTCGAAACGCGTCCTTGCAAGAATCTCTGGTACCAAGTCGACACAAGTCGAATTTATGAGTAACTAGATCAGCACAGGGATCAAAGGGGTCAAGCGTGTGTTCCATGTGCAAAAATGTAAATTATTTGTCTGAGATTTAGGCTTAAAGTGAGCTGTTACTATATATGTATATGGGGAGCATGTGCTGATTACAAAATTAAAAGAATTTTTATCCTCCAAAAACAAGCGTTGTGAGTAATTTCAAAATTGGGTTTTCAGGAATCTTGCAGAGATTTATTTAAGACTAGATATTCTAACCCTGCCTAGCTTGTACATCTATGAGACTATTCTTTTCTGTTTGTCAAAATGTGATTAGTTCAAGGTCAGCAAATTCACAAACACAATACTAGGCAAATTCATACATTTAGACAACATTCTCATAGATTACACATTTATGGAAAACTTCCATCACAGGCAGGTGCAAAATTGTTTAACAAACTTCCGAAAACATTAAATCCACTCAAAATTTCATCTCATTCAAAAAGTTAAGAGCTTATCTATTGGAGGCTCATACTACTCTGTTGGGGAATTTACAGATCAGAATTTAAATAATGATAATTAAATTGTACTATACATTTAACTAGGTTTTGTAATACTGTACTTTCACTAGTGGTTTACTTTGTTTTATTTGAAATAATTGTTATACTTGTTTTTGTTGTTCGTTTCCTTTTTAAGCTTTACAAAACATTGTTTTGGCAATAAAAATAATTTAAAATATTTAATACATCAATATAGTTTACAATATAAAAAAGCCTACTTATTGAAAGACTACTGTCTTGTATTAAAAGTTTATAAAATAATTTACTTAAATTTATGTTCAAAGTGCCACAAGTAGTGACAGATAACTATTAATTAATTTAAGGTCTAGCAATAAATTCTTCTGCACTATAGAACGAATTTAAAAGTAAATAACTTTTAATTTAGTCTTAAAATACTAAAGCTTTCAACATTTTTAGCTTTGTTGGAAGCTTTTGTATAGTTTAACTCCTGCCTGAGACGGTAATTTGGAATAAACATCAGATCTATGATGGTTAGTTCGAAATGTGTTTGCCAATCTTGTTTCATGGGAATGAATTTCATGTCCTTGGATTAAACGACATTTTGAAATACAGTAAAACTATCGCTTCATAAATGTACATAGATGATAGGGTCATCACGCTTTAGTTTTCGAACAAGAACGACAAAGTCGTATTCATGAGTAGTAACTAGATCAGCACAGGATCAAAGGTCAAGCTGTGTTCCATGTGCAAAATGTAAATTATTTGTCTGAGATTTAGGCTTAAAGTGAGCTGTTACTATATATGTATATGGGGAGCATGTGCTGATTACAAAATTAAAAGAATTTTTATCCTCCAAAACAAGCGCTAGTAATTTCAAAATTGGTTTTCAGGAATCTTGCAGAGATTTATTTAAGACTAGATATTCTAACCCTGCCTAGCTTGTACATCTATGAGACTATTCTTTTCTGTTTGTCAAAATGTGATTAGTTCAAGGTCAGCAAATTCACAAACACAATACTAGGCAAATTCATACATTTAGACAACATTCTCATAGATTACACATTTATGGAAAACTTCCATCACAGGCAGGTGCAAAATTGTTTAACAAACTTCCCGAAAACATTAAATCCACTCAAAATTTCATCTCATTCAAAAAGAAGTTAAGAGCTTATCTATTGGAAGGCTCATACTACTCTGTTGGGGAATTTACAGATCAGAATTTAAATAATGATAATTAAATTGTACTATACATTTAACTAGGTTTTTGTAATACTGTACTTTCACTAGTGGTTTACTTTGTTTTATTTGAAATAATTGTTATACTTGTTTTTGTTGTTGTTTCGTTTTCCTTTTAAGCTTTGCCAACACAATAGCTTTTTTGCATATTCTGGCAAATAAAATTATTATTATTATGACGTACGTAAAAAACTGTTGTTGATTGTTTTACGCTCAGCTTTCCTCTTTACGACATATGTTACATGTCTGCCAAGAGAATAACGAATGAATAATAATTATGAGTTTGTTTACATCAACAGCTGTGATATAACATACCAGTAAGTCACATAACAGTGGACACTGTGTTGACAGGTGGGCTGCAACCCGAGTGAAGACATCGCGATATTCGCGCACTGGACTCTCTGCGCCAACTCTCCATGAAGTTCATCGAGAAGGGAGAGTTCGCAAACTTCAAGTTCCAAAAAGACTTTTTAAGACCTTCCGAACATATCATGAAAAAGAACAGGTAAGATGATGTAATCGGTTTGTTATAGTTTTGTTTTTGCATGGTTTTATAATTTATTAGAACGATCCAAAATTTATTAAGGGTATGTACCGTAGGAAAATTTCACAACAGGTTTGTCGAACCTTTTAATACGCTTTGATTCAAATTCATCAAATTTAGTTGTTATTTTGATGCGAGCTGATATATTGACAACTTCTATCCAGACTTTCTGGTCAAAGAATGCTGCTTGGTAATAAAGTAATAAGGTATTGAACACTTCTACAATTTATTTGAAGTCTTAATTTATTAATTTATATTTTTCACTCAATTGTTTTGTGCATAACATGTTGTCAACGCGGATAATATGCTCAATCTTGTAGTTTTAATAATGACTATTTATAGTTTTTGGTAACTTTGACAAATCAGGTTCTTGTTTTTTACTTTCTGTACCTTAAGAATTAGAACTAATCTGTGTCATGCTTTTTTCAGTTCATAATCATATTAACTTCCCAATTATTAATCCCAAATTGCGAACAAGACAGTGTGGTAAACAATTTCAAGTGATACACACAACACATTACAGTAAAACCCACGTTAATGAAAAGTTAATTAATTGGAGCCGATCAGCCAGAAAAACAAGCACTTTGGGGAAAAAACTTGACATTTGGCTAACTCACAGAAATTGCATCTTCTTTTTTTTCAACTCATTGGAATTTTAGGAATTCCTGTGTAGAAAAGAGTAGTCTAATTCAGAAAAGACCTGGAAAAGATGTAGAAAGCAATGTTCTCTCTAATCGTATCGGTGGGAGTAACTAACAGTATCTGAAGGTGCGAATTGACTGAAAGGGGTCTCTAGTTCCTTCCGTTTCACCTGTCAGGTACCTTCATTACCTCCTGATTCAGGTTGTACTGTACACCAACCTTTCACAAACCTTCTTTCTGCACATGAACCCAATACTTACACCATAATCCTCGGTTAAATTCACAATCTACTGGCTTTACTTTGGAAACTACTGAACATCCCCACAGTGCCACCTCTTCGTGCAAGTTTCACAGCATTGTCTCTGTTGCCGAAGGTCACGCACTATCCGGGACATGGTGGTCCGCTGTATCGCTCAGATGGTCAACTCGCAGGCCAAGAACATCCGCTCCGGCTGGAAGAATATCTTCAGTGTTTTCCATCTCGCTGCTTCCGATCACGAGGAGGCTATCGTGGAGATGGCCTTCCAGACCACCGGCCACATAATCAGTGAGTAGTAGCTGTATTTGTTTTTTACGGCTAGCAGACCGCTTGAATCATTCGCTTGGATTAGTTTTTCTTCTCTTATTTGCTCAATGGGAGACTAGCAACCTGCCGGGCGTTGTAGTTCTATACTGTATGTTTTTTTAACAAATGGTAGAGTCTGTGCGTTTCTTCGTGGCGGAAGTGAGGGGACAAAGTGGAGGAACAAATCGATGTTTTCAAAAGGTACAGTAATAGCCTTTCTTCACAGTACGAGTGCCATGGAAATACTGAACAGTTGGTTACCCTCACCTTCGAAAACCCAGTTATAACTGGTTTTAGTTGTCAAGGTCAAGCGCCACGAAGAAACGTACGGACTCTAGATTTGTTTAAGAAACACAAATGTAAGTTTTGTTAAAGATATTGGAGGTCGTCAGAATGCAGAAGGTGCTTACTTTGGGCAAGGGCAAAAAACAAATTCTATTAAATTGAGACAGTTGATGCTAAAATTTAATCCCCTCAACCTATTAAGTTTTATATTTTACTGTCAAATTTCAGCAAAAAATACCCTGTTGGCTCATTGAAAACATCATTGGTGACCACAAGAAGTTCAAGCCCTTAAAATCTATATATTTTGAATTTTAAAAACTTTTACTTTATATGAAACATAACTCTTAGGCTTTTGTTGCGACCAGTGTCACAACTATAATCCAGCTATTCCGTTCACACCGGATTAAAACATCATTATATTTGTTGAAATATTTGTTCTTGTGGAGTATCATCTTCACATCCGTGACTGAAGATGGTACTCCACAGTTAGACCAAAATATTTCAAGCAAGTTATAATGGTGTTTTGCCGTGGGTTGGTCCAAAATTAAGTGAGATATTCAAATGAAACATGTTTGTTTCACCTAATTTCTAAGTCATTTATCTAGGAAGTCATATGTGTGATAGTAATTCAAAAATTAATATTCAAATTGGAAGATTGTTCAACATTGAACCTGTCATGATGTCAACAATGTTTCCGTCTACAGACAACCTGTATGCGGCGCATTTTGCGATCATGGTAGACTCGTTCCAAGACGCAGTCAAATGTTTGTCCGAGTTCGCCTGCAACGCGAGTTTCCCCGACACCAGCATGGAGGCAATCAGACTCATCCGGACTTGCGCCGACTATGTTCATCAGAAACCTCAGGTTACTGCTCTTGCATTGTTTTATCACTGGGGAATGGAAGAGGTAGCAAAAGAAACCATCTAAAGTATGGACGTCAGTCAGGCATTATATGGCTGGAAAATTTCAATGGGGCATTTAATGAGAGTGGAAATTAGTTTTTATGGGATCTCTTATGGGAAGATTTATTTTGTACAAATGTTTGCTGCGCTTTCAGAGTCAGTTATGAAGTACATAATGTAAACATGAGTGGGTCCAGCAGCTGTGATTGGCATGATTCTGTGGGCTTCTTACAATGTATCAAAAATTTAAAACATACTATTTTAAACCAAGCTCAGTAATCCCTAATTTGCCATAATCTGCCATCATTGATGTCTCTAAAGTGCCAGATAACAAGCTTTCACGGCTAACCGTTTGATTGTCAAAGAACTTTTTGGTTGAAAATAACTGTTAAGACATCGTCTAGGGAATGTAAGAAAGTTGTCTTATTCTTATTTACAAAAATATAGGATCAACTCCGACTTTTCTGCCACTTCATTAAAAAACTGGCCAGTAAATTCTGAGATTTATTTTTGTAAATTTATCACTACCATAAATGTTTATGAGCTTTCCATCTACCATTTATATTCACATTAACCACTGCTAAAAATTTGGCAGAAAAGTAACATCCAAACAAAATATTTTTGAGGTCAGGTCTTGATGAATATTGGGAAAATATATTTGATTTATTAAATGCTGTTATAAAGCAGGATGGTTATCATTTGTTGTATTAATGAAGAAAATAAAATAATAATATACACAACATAAAAAATGATTTTAAACAACAACAAAAATTTTTTTTTAATCATTTTATGTTGTGTATATAATTATTTTTTATTTTCTCTGCACAACTGATGATGGCTATCACAGCATAGCCAAACGCTTTTGTACAAATCAAAACTATATATTTTTTTACTGTGGTTCATCCAAAAGTTTTATTTCAATTACATGTCAAGCCACATAAATTTAAAATCTAAAATAAAAAAAATATACTTTCTTACATTGCAAACTGTTTCCAGCTGTACAGCGAGTACTGCCTAGAGGATGGGAACGTGCACGAGGAAGACCGAGCCTGGGTGCGGGGCTGGTTCCCTCTACTGTTCGAGTTGTCCTGCATCGTCAGTCGGTGTAAGCTGGACGCACGATTATCGCCGCTTTTAACCGGTGTTCTTCGAGATCGTCAAGACGCACGGAGACGCGTTCAAGCACCACTGGTGGAAGGATCTGTTCCAAGTGCTGTTCCGGATATTCGATAATATGAAGCTGCCAGAACACCACACTGAGGTGGGTGCTGTGCTTATATTTTGTTGTAGTTTTTTTTCCGGTGATAATATTCTGAAGATGCTGGCTGTTTTATACAGGAGTCAAAGTTTGCTACAAGCTCCTTTAATTTTAATTAATCTAAATGGGCTTTTTTTCTCTTGTTTATTGTTATTCTTTTAAGAAAGCATAAGTTTCACATTGTTGTGTTTTTTTTATTCAAACCATCACTCTGTGTGTTTGTGTTTTTGTCATATGATATTAAGTTATTCAAGAATAAAAACTAAACACTTTATTGGTTCTAACTTCTAAAGCTATGGTTTCCTAGAAAGCGGTGACCGCTACATTACGGCCGTAATATGACGGTGAGTTTTGTTTTCAATGTTATCAGATGAGAGTGGTTTCCTAGAAAACGGTGGACGGAAATAGCGGTGAAAACTAGTTAAAGGTTTTCTCGCCAGATGACACATATTGTTTTGTAAACAAAAGTCTAGTTTATCCATTACTACATAATGTAAATCAGATTTGACAACTAAAATAAACAGCATGTCAAAGTTGTTTTTGTCTACATCTGTTTGAATATTGTGTTAAGGGCCCAATGTTCATGTGGAAAGCAGGGTTACATCACATTGCGTCAAAATATAGCGGTGAACTTTTCTAAGAACCATAGCTTTACATCATCTGAGTAAGTAAGCAGTCCTGTTTTTTTGGTTTTTTTTTCAACCATTTTGGTTTTATAGTTATTTTATTGTTATTTTTTGTAACTGAAAAGGGTTTCTGTTAAGAAGACAAGAAAATTAGCCCTAGCGCAGGTAAAACATGAAGGAGAAACTCTGTTTTGTTAAGAGCAAGGCAGGTGTAACTGATAATCGACTAAATCACTAAATCACTATTTAGATGCCGACCACTCATGAGGGTATTTTAAGGCAAATATGTGGTGAAAGGATGAGTGTGTGATGGTGGTAGTAATGAGTTATGAGGGTGTAGTCTTGTTACAAACTAAGGCAGGCGCTCTTCCTTAGAATGGGTCATTAATTAATAGCCCGTGACCAATGGAAATACAAGGACCAACGGCAGTTGTTGTTGATATATTGACTTCGAACCACTCGGGTGATGGGATGCATATGTCTAGCGATGGTGGGGTGATGCGGGTATCATCGAATGATCACTGATGATACTATCTGAGCCGCTTTAGACCTATATCATCCTCAAAACCTGACCTCCATGAGCTGGATTACAGGACAACAGCATTTACCACTGCACAACTCAGCTCAAATAATTGTCAGCCAAACATTTCTAGGGATCCTGTAATTTTTTAGCCAGGCAGGACAGATAAAAACCTAATATTTTCTATGGCACTATTTACGCTGGGCCATTTCAGTGTTAACAAAGGAGTCAACAACTTCTTGATGATGATGATCTCGAATTTCGGCTTTGGCGGCTACCTCATGGAAGTCATGGGTGATAACTTTTCCTCGATAGTCACTCCCCATTGTTAGGAAGTCTCGTTAAGCGTTGGTTCATTCCATTGATCATTGGGCTATTAATTAATGCCCCAATCTGGGGAACGATGGGCACTTTCGGGTCTGGTTTGTAACAAGACTACATTCTAAGATCTAAGGCTTCCGGTTTACGCTACAGTTGAAATATAATTACTGCTAAGCGTTTGACCTGCGCTGTGGAGAGTCATCCTCAGTAGCTTGTTGACTGGCTGAGACTCTTGTTACTGAGAATGACCTCCAAGTCGCTTTGCATTAACGCTCATCCTTCGCCTTCGCCTCTGTCCACTCGGCATTCCTTGCCTCTCCTTCCATCCGTCACTGACATTGAAGAAGCTGCATCATCATTCAAAAGCAATCAGCCGTCGTTTGGCCCTGATGGCTTGCCCTCCTTTTTGTTTAAAGGTTGTTCAGAATTTTTGAGTTAACCTCTGGTATTTATTTAACATTTCATTGCAATTTAACTCTTTTCTGATTGCTGGAAATTAACCAGGTTATTCTATTTTTAGAAAGGTTCAAAAAATGATATTAAAACTACAGACCTGTTGCTATTTTGTCTACGCCAGCAAAGCTATTTGAATCAATTTTATTTAATAGAATTTTTACTCATGTTAAGAATTACGTTACACCTCATCAACATGGTTTTTTCAGGAGGTCGATAAACACAAACCTTTTATGTTTCACGGTTTTTGCTTTCGACTGTTTTGGACAGGGAGGGCAAGTCGATATAGTTTATACAGATTTTTCTAAAGCATAGATAAAAGTCAATCATTCGATTTTACTTTTGAAGAAATTGAATTATTCCGGACTTTTCGGATGCTGGAATCAGCTTTTCTCTTCTATCTTTATAATAGAAAGCAAATAGTACATTTTAATGGGCATTGTTCTAATGAATTTGGTGTTCAATCTGGTTGTACCTCAAGGCTCGAATCTTGGTCCTTACTATTTATTTTATTTATAAATGACATTGTCAATTGTGTTAAGCACAGTAAAAATCTTGTTGTATGCTGATGACATGAAAATATTTCAATAAAATGCTTGAATGACTGTAAGCTACTCAAGAAGACCTGGACCGATTAGTAGAGTGGAGTCATACTGGTTTAAAAGTTTAATGCTGATAAATGTGTTGTAGTAGATATACCAGAAAGAGCATAAAACTTTACCCTGTATAACTACAAAATAGATGAAGTTTTTGACAGTAAAATCTAAGTTTAAAGATTTAGGTATACTTTTTGATGAGAAGTTCTTATTTTCTTTTCATATAATCGGCTTGTAAGTCTGCCTATAGAACAATAGGATTTTTAAGGAGAACAGGTGGCTTTTAAAATATTTATACATTCAAGTTGGTTTATTTTTCCTTAATAAGATCAAAACTTGAGTTTGGTTTCATCATCTGGCATGTTTCAATCTTATTTAATTGAATTGATAGAACAATTACAAAAAATTAAGTTTAGATTTTTTATATTTCAAAGCATTTGGAATTTTTACTTACCTTGTTCCCTATACTGAATTATTGGCTTTATTTGAAATTAAAGTTTGCGTCACCGTAGATCGGTGGGATTGTTATGTTTTTAAGAAAAATAATAACTGGGGAGGTTGATTGTAGTGACATGCTTACAAGGCTCAACTTTTTGATTCCCGGCCTTCGTCCAGAGTCAGAGTTCTTTTACTCCTCATTTTCTCTTTCTGCTTTGGGTGCGAATTCACCAATTAACGTAATGATGCACATATAATGCTCTGCACAAGATGTGGATGTATTTCAGTCATCAACCTTGATACATTTTAGAAGGATGGTTGCTAACTGTTTACTTTGTTCATGATTTGCTTACTTTCACTTCAATTGCATATTGTTTATTTATTTGTTCTCTATATTTATTGTTTGTTAAATTGTATTTATTGTCTAAATTTAGTGTCATGAGTAAATTATTGATGTAGAGTAAATGTCCTGTTGTCTATTTATAACTGCTAACTCTTTGTAATATTAATTTTATAGTTAATATATTCTCATATCCGCTGTTAATTAATAATTATACAATAATTAGTGTGCATGTCAATTTAAAGTGAAAGTGCATGAAGAAAGACTACTTGCTTGCTGGTTCCAAATATATTTGTATTATAATGCTACAATGTAATTGGATTTTAATCTGTATTGTAAGCATGTAAAATAAAATAAATAAATAAATTAAATTTGAACTGTGGCGATTATAAAGGAAGCCTTAGATCTTGAGTATACACCGTGCGAAGATCAAGAAGAGTTGAAGACTGCATTTTATCATCCATCAAAACAGTCACCACACTTATTACTACTTTTCATTTGTAAAGGATTGAGATGGCTAAACTGTATGTATAATGCCTTGTCAAGCATTCCTTATTGGAGATATCCTCAAGACATTTGGGTACTAATGAACTATCATCAGCATATAGTTTTTGTGTTCTATTAGGAAATAGTAGTTTAGTGCCTTTTGTTTCGTTAAGTGAATCGTGTTTGTTGTTAATTTACTTTGTTTTTTAAAGAACTTTTTGTGTTTTAAGTTGTGATTTCAACATTCTTGCGTTCCACATGGCTGATTTAAGAGTCCTGATGATGGTACATTAGTCCTGAAATCTGAGAGGATATCCAATAAGGGGTTGCTTCCGCGAGGACTTGACTTACTTGACAAGTCCTGTAACTTCCTAGCAACATAAAGGGCATCAGAAACGTTCCGTGGTCGAGGTCGCGGCCAAATCCTTAACTGCGCCCAGGTTCTTGCGACATTTGCGGAACATACGTTACCTCCAAGTGCCACAGGTCTTCCCCTTTTTCACCGTCCCCTGAGGGTTCCATTCAATGCATTCTTCACTCTACAGCTACAACCGTCTTTTTAAGTCTGACATACAGCCATTTCAACTTTCTCCTCTTATCTCCAAGTCCATTTCATTTGCCCGGTTGCTTACGCCTAATTTGTTGGATTGGGAATAGTGTTGAACAGACTGCCTCTAAGAATAAGCGCCAGCATCATTAGCCAGTGTTGGGCCAGAACACTCCCCTAAGAATACGCAATAAGCATCTATTGACAAACACCTAAAGCCGTGTATGATTCTTGACGATCCATATTGCTTTTCTGCTTTGTATCTGGAGAACGTTTTTATTGGTGTTAAAATAGGATCTTGATTTTTCTTCGATATATTGCTGTTCTTCACATTGGATATAGCTGTATAAAGAAGCATTAGCTTTCCTTATGCGTGCTTTTACATTTCTGCCAATGGCACCTCCATCTGGTGTAACAATGCTATCAAGGATTATCAAGGGATTATATATAAATTTACTCATCATCATCCCATATTCACCTTATACCCTCTAAGGGTGGTTAGTGTCTCAAAAGCAACAAAGTATGAAAGGTACTAGATTGTCGTATTGAATGCTCACCTGGATGTACACAGGCGGACGTGCTGGACTGGGAGGGCAGCGTCTCTCGAACAAGAGGGAGGAAGCAGGCATGCGGCAGTCTCAACTCCACACACTTCTACAACTCACGGTGTCTGATGTAGAGCCATCCTTCAAGGTTCAACTCAGAACCACGGCAGCGTAACCTGCTCTGGAAAGCAGGTGAGCTTCCCCGACAACCTGGTCAAATCGCCAAGGAATCAAATTGTAGCGAGAGGTGTTCAAAAGAGTTTGAGAGAGGAAAGGTAGATTTGGTGAGGTGGACGGGATTGGATTTTTCCACTGGTAGAGAATGGAAAAAATGTTGGAGCCGGTTCCGCTTTATTTTGGTCATTCAAATTAAAAAACTTCGAAAATTGAAAAAGTTTTTCTAACAAACCTGAAAAGAACTATAAGCGGTCACACAGAGTTATTGTGATGATAAAGGAGGTGCTTGCTTGTGTGCGGGGTTCAAGGGAAGTGCAAAGCCTAACTTGCTGCAACAAGAGACGCAAAGTTGGCTTGTGTGTTAGCGTGCTGTTCAAAGATGGCGGGGATGAGAACAGGCATAACGCCTGGAAGCGACAGTTCAGAACGAACTCATTGCTGTCTGCAAGGGAGGTAAACACCGACCGAGCTTTCTCAGTGAACAGGATGATTCAGGTGTGAATATTGGGAAATTCCTCTTATTTCAGTACCCTTTACCACGGGTTTTTGTTGAAACATACCCTGCTACTGCTCTAATTTTCTTCTTACATGATTAAAAAAAAACTTTCCCTTGCGAGATCTGTAATCTTTTGTTTCATTGCACTTTCTTGCTTTCCAGTACATCTATCTTTCTCTTGTCATGAATAAAATCTGTTAAGGTTACACAATATATCCTCTTTACAAATGATTTTATCAACTTGCAGCCAGTTGTGACGAGAGGGATGTCGGATTTTCCATTAACTTTCTTCAAAAGGACTTAGTTCATCAAAGGAGTAATCATTTAGTTTGATAGTGTTTTTTTAATTCATATTTCCACCATTATTTATATTGGTAGTTCTAAAAGGATAATACAAAACAAAACATTGAGACTGCTTATCTTGCACTAACAATATTTCTGTGATCTTAAAAATTAGGCTCTAGGCTCTAGCCATAACTGAGCAGTTGATCAGTGTTTACGATGCTTTGATGGAAAAAAGCTCGTGCAGCGAAAAGCTTCATTTGAATAATTATAACACAGTATTACAGTAAGCTCCCTCTTGTTCGACAACCTCCAGGCAGAGACCCTGGCCCGAGAAACTAAAAAAATGGCGGGACTACAAAACTCCAACAAGGTATTCAAAACTTGTTGCATATCCAAGTCTAGTTAGGTAGCACAGGTATCTACCGTATATACTCAAATCTAGATGCACTTTATTTACCATATTTTAGGCTCTAAAATATAGGGTGTCTTATATGAGATGATGGCATGTAGACTGCTTTTAATAGGATGAAAATATTGAAGAGTTACAAAAACACTCAAAACATCGACAAAAACATTCAGATAGGCCACGAGAGGTAGGAAACACAACAGGGTTGCATATTGCATTGCCTGTTTTGAAGAGTGGAATGTAAGAATTTTTTATGACTAGAGGGACTCAGAATTGCTTCTTTTTGCATTTATCCTGTTCTCCATCCTTCTTCCCCTCCCTCCTTGTCTGTAGGTTGGTGGGGGAAAAGAAGGAAGAGAAGGGAGGCAGTAGCATACAAGGAGGAGATATACATCTATTCAAAGCAAACGCTAGCGCTTGGAAATATGGGACAATCACCAGTGGCAAAACATGAACTAACTGACTACAAAAAATAGTCCCTCGCCAGACCCCAGCCCCAGGTGGTCCTTTCTCTCTACCTGCTTTCCTTACCCACTGCTGACCCTTGTTTACAACATTTTGTGCTGTGGGAGGGGCGTGGTGTGTGAGTGGTGGACCTGGCAGGTGGGGGTTTGGGATGGGAGTGGGAAACAGTGGGTCATTCTTTGTTCGCTTTTACCTCTTGACAGCTGCAGCTGGCAATACTGGTGCTAAGGAGGTCAGGGCCTGACAAATCATAGCCCTCTAGCTGTTGACATTATAAAAATGGGGTTAGTCTTATATGAGGTGTAGAGTTTTTTACCATATATTCAGGGGAAATTTATGGGTGCGGCTTAGACTCAAGTATATACGGTAAGTCCACTTCTTGAATTTGTACGTCGCCACGGCCACACAACTAATATACAGCATAAGCCACTGATGACACAGAACACAGTAAACATGTTCAAATAGAAAAACCAGGCACGACACGCAGCTAAGCGCTAAAGCACCGCTGGCATGAGTGAAGTGAATTTCTTTTGCTTAGCCTCCTGTATAATCACAGGCGTTAAGAAGCTGTTCACTACTCTCACAGGCTTGCTTCAGCCTTCGGCCTCGGATGGGTTTTTTTACTAGAGGTTGTACACATAACTATCATGAAAGAAAAACACATTTTAAATTTCAATTATATGTCGGTGTCACTACTCATTCCGTTGTTATAAAGAAAAATCAAATTTTTGGCCGCCATTTTGAAACAACTTGATGAATTTTTATAAATGTTGTTATATTGATCTAAAAGAACAAAATTTATATTTATTTTAAATCATTAATTCATCAAATTATCGAATTTCATCAAAATTGGTTTTTTGGTTTAGATTATATTAATTATCCTTTTGAGGAAAAGTCCTCTCCAAAAGAGGGATTTTGGTAGTCCGATTTTGCTGGTTAACAAATTTGACTGAGATATTCAAAAAAGGAACATTTTGTACTGAATTTGGTAAAAATCTAACAAAATCCGTCCTGTAGATATATTTTCAAAATTTGTTTATATACTTATACAAATTTTTATTTTGTGTGTTTGTCAATATTTTGAATGACTTTCAAACACTAGCATACACACAAAACAAAAAAATAAAAATGTGTATAAGTATATAAAAACGTTTTGAAAATAAACTTGTGTATATCACAGCATTATATACTACAACAGTGTTTAACAGTTAACTTAGACATGATATGTGTTATGTTACAGCCAACGAGCAGCTGGCGAGGTCAGGCACCAACTGTCTGGAGAACCTGGTGATCAGCAACGGACACAAGTTCACAGACGACACGTGGGACAAGACGTGTCAGTGTGTGTTGGATATGTTCAAGTGTACGTTGCCGGCAGAGTTGCTCACCTGGTCTACTGCTCAGGAGGTATGTGAAAACAAGTTTTTCTTGTTTTGCAGTATGCGCCAAAATAAACAATACTGAAACTTAATAAGCTGTAGTTGCCTTGTCGATCAGCTAAGCGACAAACCAACACCTTTGGTTTTACCTTGGTTGTTAACTTGTTTATGACTATTTTTATCAAAGGTTTGATGTTATTTGTTGATTACATGGTGCTAGCTACTGAAATTAAAGCTGTTATTGTATAGCATTATTTTTGCTCATACAGAGTTGGACGTCGCGGTCACACACTGCATTATGTTTTCAAGAGCATTTCCACACAAAACACGCCTAATTATTCTGTATATTAATGTTATTTATGAATTTCCTAGAACAGATAGCGTTTTTTACTAGAGCTGTGCAGGAGCAGAATTTGGGGTACAGGGCGGGACCAGGAGGGATTTTGCAAAATCCAGGATTGAAACGGAACGGAAATTGGCAAATAGACATATTAAAGAAATATTAAATAAAATTGAGTTTTCAATCAAATTATTTTGTTTTGCGATACATGGCTTCATACAAAAACATGCAGTTTTAAAATAAACAATCAAAGTACATCATTAACTAGAACCCACTCATCCTCACCCATTTACAATGAATAACACACTGACTCATGCCCAAACATTGCAAAAAACAGTTGGAGAGAGTCTGTGGAGTGAAGAGAAGGAATCGAAACTGTCCAGCTACCAGTGCACAGAGGTGAGGGTGAAGGCAAGGGAAGAAGAGGGGTGGTGAGATGACAGGTGGACAAGGGGAAGAGAAGGAGATCAGAGAGGAAGACAACAGCTGCAGTGTGTGTATGCAGGAGGTGGGAAGGCAGGTGCCTGGTTTTATTATGAACAGCTGAAGGCCTGTTACCTTATCAGTTGTCACTTGTCTCAGTATGTCATGCTGTTGCTAGGCAACCACATAGGGCGGGGTTATAGCCAATCAGAGCATTTTCTCTGTATGATGGTATTGTCGATGATACGATGGTCGATGGTATTGTTGGTACTAGACTTGCGTTAAATACTTGTCAGCTGATTGTTGAATTGGAGAGGCTTTATGGCTGACTGAGGGTGGACCAGATGGAAGTTTTATTCCTGGACGGGACGTTGTGCAATTGTAAAAGCGTTTTAACCGTTATTTGGGATATGCAATCGTTAATGAGCATGTTAACAACAGTTATTTGGGGTCTGCCATTGTTAACAAGCAGCATTTTAACAACTGTTAGTCAGGGTTCATGATCGTAAATAAGTTTGTGCATGACCAAGTTTGGCCTTTTGCAAAAACACTATAGGTGCTGTATGCGTTTTTTTTCTCCTAATAATAAATAAGTTTGTGCATGACCAAGTTTGGCCATTTGCAAAAACACTATCGATTGCCGCATTTGTTTTTTCTTCTACCTGAGACCTCATCAAACGTTACATTGAAAATACAACTCTCATGCACTATGGAAGAGAATATTTAAAAAAAATTATAGTAGAAATAAAATTGTTTACAAAGTCTATTTTTGGTGTTTGTTAACTGACTTGATGTTATAGCCGGAAACTGTTCGGCCAGGAATATTGAAGAGGTCAAACAGCACGTTCAGTGTCCACAGCAACAACAGTATCACATCCGACGACATTGCCGCCTCAAAAGTAAGTTTAAACAGTTTTCATTAACTTAAAAATGAATTAAAATACACTCAGACATTGATCAAAAACCTACATGGTTAAGGTTTTTTAGACAAGAAACCTGGTAAACATTGTTTTCATTCACCTAAAATGGTAACGATTTTGCTTGTAGGCACTAACAAAATTATTTAGGCCAAAGTTTTAAAATAAATTTATAACGTTTTACTTGCACACGTTCTTTTATTCAGTTAAACAAACAAATGGTTTTCTCTGAATGTTTGCAATATTGTTTCAGACGGGAATGATGTTCACGGGACTGCTGATCAAGTGTGTAGTTCAGCTGGAGTTGATTCAAACCATCGACAATATCATCTTCTACCCGCCACCTCCAGGAAAGAAGACCAAGAAAATTTAGCCCTGGCGCAGGTAAAACATGAAGGAGAAACTCTGTTTTTGTTAAGAGGAAAGTTAACTGATAATCTGAGCTAGCTGACAACAGCATTTACCACTGCACAACTCAACTCAAATAATTGTCAGCAAAAGGTTTCTAGGGATCCTGTAATTTTTTAGCCAGGCAGGACAGATAAAAACTAATATTTTCTATGGCCACTATTTACCATGGGTAAAGTCAGTGTTAACGAAAGAGTCAACAACTGTGGTGATGATGATCTCTAGATTTCCGCATTGACGCGGCTACCTCATGGAAGTCATGGGTGATAACTTTTCACGATAGTCACTCCCCATGGTTGGATCTCGTTGCCAGCTGTTGGTTCTAAATTGGTCATTGGGCTGTAATTAATGCCCCAATCTGGGGAACACTTTCGGGCCCTTTGTAACAAGACTACATCTCATCATCCATCAAAACACTCACCACACTTATTACAACTTTTCATTTTAGCCCAAGTTGGATGAACTAAATGTATATATAATACAGGTGTATCAAAAGAATCATCCTATTTGAAAAAATCATAACTAATCTGTTATGGGTCGAGCATGAAAATCGTACTGTGTGAAAAACTGCTCGAGTTTTACGTAGTTACCTAGGTAGTAGCAAGTGCTGACGGCGGTCATTTCAGTTCTTGTGAAGATGGCGTCCAAACAACAGAAAGCATATTGTGTTCTCAGTTCGGCGCGAGTGTAAGTCTGTAATATCTATTCAGCGTGACTGGCCTCCAAGGTCACCGGACCTCACTTATGTGACTTTTTCTTGTGGGGGTTTATTAAAGACTCAGTGTATGTGCCCCCGTTACCAACAATGGATGACCTGAGGGATCGCATAAGAGCAGCTGTACAGGCTGTAACTCAAGACATGCTTGCTTCAGTGTGGGATGAATTGATTACCGCATTGACATGCCGTTGCATCTAAGGAAGGCATATTGAACATCTATAACATGGTAAAAAACTTTTTGAGTTCTCCTCTCAGCACAAACAAACTAGGACTCTTATATCTTCATTAGTTTATTAAATATAGACATAACAAATCGGATGATTCTTTTTGACTGTACCTTGTCAACCACCTTATTGCCTATTGGAGTATCCTCTACCTTTTCGGTACTAATGTACTATCATCAGCATATAGTTGGTGTGTTCTATCAGGAAGTAGTTTGGTGCCTTTGTGTATGTTACGTGCATTGTGTTTGTTTATTATTTATTTTGTTTTTTTTGTCAAGTACTTTTGCGCGTTTTTAAATGTTTGATTTGAAGATTCTGGCGATGCCACATGGCTGATATAAACACTCCTGATGATGGTACATTAGTCCTGAAACGGTAGAGGATATCTCCAATAAGGGTTGCTTCCACGAGGACTTGACTTATGTCCATAACTCCTAGCAGGAGCATAGGGCATCCAGAAGAAAGCGCCATTGGTCCGCGGTCTTTTGCCGTCCTTAACTACCCCAGGTTCTTTGACATTTGCCGCTTCTCTCTCCAGCGTTAGCCTCCAGAACAGGGTCTTCCCCTTTTTCGTTCTTGTCCCCTGCGGGGTTCCATTCAATGCTTTCTTCTCTACAGCTACATCCGTCTTTCTAGGTGTGTGTCTAGCCATCTCACTTTCTCTTCCCTTATCTCCAAGTCCATTCTCATTTGCCCAGTTGCTTCCCAAAGTTGTTCGTTGGAATGGTGTTGGGCCAGAACACTCTAAGAATCGCCGCCAAGCATCGTGAAGCTGGCCTGGAGCCATTGATATGCTTTCTTGGCGATCCATCTTATGTTTACGGCTTGCATATGGAGAACAGATTTTACATTTGTGTTAAAATACCGGATCTTAGTTTTCTTCGATATACTTCTGTTCTTCCATATTGGATATAGCTGTATAAAGAAGCATTAGCTTTCCTATGTGATGCTTTACATCTTCTGTGGCACCTCCATCTGCTGTAACTATGCTACCAAGGATTACCAATCATTAATTTATTGTAATCCTTAGGATTCAGTAATATAATATAATATTACAGTAATAATATAAATCCTATAAATTTACTCATCATCATCCCATATTCACCTTATACCCTCTAAGAGTGGTCGATGTCTCAAAGCAAAGTATGAAAGGTACTAGATTGAAATATTGAGCAGCGCTCACCTGGATGTACATGAGCAGGCGTGCTGGAGGCTAGGAGGAGATGCGTCTGGAACAGCGTGAGGCACAAGGCATGTCTTGACAGTCTCAACTCCACACACACTTGCTACGCTCACAGTGTCTCATGCAGAGCCATCGCTTCGCCAAGGAGTTCAATTCCAACCACGAGCAGCGTAACCTGCTCTGGAAAGCAGGTGAGCTTCCGGACAACACGGGTCCAAAATCGCCAAGGAATCATATTTTGCCAAAGCGGAAGGTGTTCAAAAGAGTTTGAAGAAAGGTAGATTTCGGTGAGGGTGGAGCTGGGATTGGATTTTTTCTCGGGAGAATGGCGAAACATTGCCTACTTGTTGTCCAGGAAAATGTTGAGCGGATTAAAAACTTATTTTGGTCATTCATTAAAACTTTAGAAGTGAAAAAAAGTTTTCTAACAAACCACAAAGAGAAAAAACTAAAAGCGGGTCCACCTGGTAGTGTATTGTAGTGATACTAAAAAGTCTCGCTTTTATTTTGGGTTCAAGAGTGCAAAGCCTAACCTGCTGCAACAAGAGACGCAGAGCTTAGCTTAATGTGTTGGTACTGTTCAAGATGGCAGGGGATGAGAACAGAGGCATAGCAGCCTGGGGATTCAGAACAGACTCATCGCTGTCTGCAAGGTAAGCACCATTGCCTGCTTTTCTCAGTGAACAGGTGTGAATATTGGGAAATTTCTCCTGGTGCTTTATTACGGGTTTCGTTGAAATGTACCCCTGCTACTGCTCTGATTTTCTTTTATATGATTGAAAAAGGAAGAACTTTCCCTTTTTTTGATCTTCTGAATCCTTTGTTTCAGTGTGTATTTTTCTTGCTTTCCAGTATGTCTAATTGTAGATGATGTAGCCTATGTTTTGGCCTCAGGTAGCTGGCCAGACCATCCGAAGGCAGAACCAAACGAACAAGGTGTTTACTGTATGAAGTCGAAAACAGTCTTTGTTACTTGACTTGGCTCTTTGAATTGCAATTAATTTTCATAACTATTCCTCAGGTATAACTTCTTAAAAGCTCTACAATCGTTGCAACTGGTTTCAGGCCCTGGAGTACTTCCTGGGACTGCAGTCGGAGGCACACCGAGAAGCTTGGACCTGTATCCTGCTCCTCATACTCACCAGGATACTCAAGATGCCTGACGATCGGGTGAGTTGCCTCTTTTCAAATTTTATGCATTTTTCAACAAAGCGTGGCTGAATGAGACTGAGAGTTATGATGCTTGATGATAATAATTATGTGGGCAGCAATTTGACTCAACGTAAGCAACATCATTAAGAACCTAAACCTTTTTTTGTAAGTTTTCTGCTAGTTTTTTTTTTTTTTCATCATGATCTATATAAAGAAATAATTTTCCCATTTTGCATACTATGACTAAGAAGTAAAAGAAAAGTAAATCTTTTTGATGCGATCTCAATTGAAAAGCTGTTCCAAGATGACTGTCTTCCAAAGCGTTTTCAAGAACAGTAAATGTGGATGGACCAAAAACCAATTTTGAAACAAAAAATATTTTTTCCCAATGCGAATAACATTGAAAATAAACCTATAAACTTCAGCTTATAAAATTTTAAAGTAACACAAAACAAATTACTGTTTAAAAACTTGGTAGTTTGAATAAATTCTTTTTTTTAAAGAAATTTATTTGAAGAAACAGCTGTTATTCTATAAATGTGACACTAGTTTATCGACAATCAGTGAAACTGTTGGTGAATGGTGCATTCCTTCAACAAAGGACAACACAAGTCATGGATTTTTATGCCAATTATTTAGCTTGTCACTCAGCCTTCATAGCCAATCAGGTTCCAACTGTTGCTAATCGGTAAGTGTTGACTACTTCTTCTAGCCAACAATAAGCACGCAGCACTGTGTGGTGTTACAGTTTGCGGCGCACGCGTCGAACTACTACGTGCTGCTGTGCGAGCTGATGTGTTTCGACCTGAAGCCGGAGTTGCTCTCGGTGTTGCGCCGCTTCTACCTGCGCATCGGGCCCGTGTTCAACATCACCTGAGAGCAAGCAAGTGTGCGCTCACGCACGCGCACACCCCGCCCTCGGCCCAAGTGTGTGTCGTTCCACACTAGTTCCTGAACCCCTGACGAGTAGACGGTGGACAGCTGGGCAAGACTGGGGTTAACTCGGGGAGTATCAATGGTTGTGTTGTCACTCGAGTACTGTAAAGATGCAAATAGGGCCTCATTGTTTGAAAAATTGTCTGCGTAAACTAGTTAACCAAAAGTGGAAGGAACCAAACGTTTCTAAAATTCAAGATTTCTATCAGATTTTTTAAATTTACTTATAAAGGGACCATTGAAAATGGCAGTTTTTTCACTCAAATTACAATTTTCCTTTACCCAGTTGATACTTTGGTTTTCACTTTGCAAAGTCATCTAAACTTCTAAAGTCATAACAAAAAAACTATTTAATTAGAATGGTTTTAAATAAATTGTTCTTGATTACTTTTAGCGCTTCTTTATAATTATTGATTTCTTCGGTAGTCCAACATACTTTTGACATCTTGCCTGAGCAAACTCCTTTGTGAAGCCCGATTGGCTAACATCTTTGCGTAGAGTTCCAGTACGTTGTCGATATATTCAGAGTTGATTCAATCTTGCCCATTTGTCTACTCTGTTCATCTTGCACTAAGACTAGTCATGTGTCCACTAGAAAAATATTTTTTTAGACCAAAACGTTCCATTTAGGCTGGCACTTAGTACGCTTAAGCTATCGGTTGAAATTTATAAGAATATCAATGTTGTTTATCTACATTTTGTAATGCAATATGTTATATTATCTTGTACATACTGAATGAAACTGTTAGATATATGTTCTTTATAGAAATATTACGCATAGATTATTCGAAATATACGTAAATTTAAAGAATACAGTTGGAGGTTTCTTGTTGAATGGCAAATGAGTTTTAAATTATCGGTTTAGTTATTATTAGTACGAGTGTTTGTTTAAGTGCGGTATTGGGTTGTTGCAAATAACAAAAGAGCTCAAAAAGCTAATCCTTTTGCGGTAATAATTTAAATTTTAAAGTATTTGTTGAAATTTGAAACTGTACTGAAATAATTATTTATTTACAAATATTAGTTATAAATGATTGTAATTAAATAGGTTCTATGTAAAATTTAACACAATTGATTGCAGTATTGCCAATTGATTTTATTACACAATTTAAACCTACTCTCAACTTTTTAAGTAATAATATCTTTAAAAAATTATTAAACTTCTCAAAACAATTAAGCTGGAAACCAGATATATTGTTCTTGCATTACTCCTCAAAGTGGTAAGTTTTTTTCAAAGTAACATGGAAGAAAGAACTCTTAAAATGGTAATAGAAAGCAAAAGTTACGGAAATGATATACCATAACTTAACACAAGGTAATTTCCTAGCTCTAGCTCCAACAAGAATTTTCCTTTTATTGCTTAGGTCAAATGATGGGAAAGGAATCACTTGATAGCGTGTGACCCAACCACCTAATGTGGTTTGGGAACAGTTTTAAGAGGATTAGTCAACCAAGCAAGAACCCATGTTTACCATTGAAATAGCGGCGTATTGATTATTTCTCTCCGGTAAACGAGGGGTAGGTGGAAATCCAAGTTTATCTTCTGTTTCAAAGACATCAGCTCTAGTAGGGTTGTCTTGTCTGGCTCAGTTCTTTGAAGGGTCACGCATGCCGCCGACCTTGCCAGTCAAGAGAAATGGTAGTAGCGATATTCAAACTTTGCTCCACTCACTCAAAAAGTGGCAAAACATGGTTTTGTAGTCCCCTGTTTCCGATGCCGTTTATGAACCGAAACGTACAAATGCGGGTTTATATAGAGTAGGAGTGGTCCCTACTCTCTGTTCCTTATACCAGAGTGTCCACAGACCGGAAATTATAAGTACCGGGAAATTGCGTGAATTCTGGGTGTAACCGGGAAAATTCAGCCCTTATATCGTGTCTGCGTGCTTAATTAGGTCCTCGGAGCGTACCGCGTTTATGAAACGATCGTCAAAACGTATTGCGGGCGTAAAATGGTGGTCGGAATTTATCGGAGGGTTTAAACAACTCTCATTATGTACCCAAATGTAAAACGGCAATCGTAACGTACCGTGATCTTAAACGCCTCTCGGAAAATCACGAGCCTAATGAGGCGATCATAACGTCATGTGGGTATCAAACGCGCCTCTCGGAATGTACCGCGGGTCTGAAACATCTCTCGGGACGTATCACGGGCATATAAAGGCGATCTGAAAGTGTTGTGGGTAATAAACAGCTCTTGAAAAGTATCGTGGGTTTAAAAGCGATCGGAATGTACCGCGGGCATAAAACAGCAATCGGGAAGGGACTTTAAATGAGGATTATTATAGACTGCGGGCGTAATACGGTAAAAAAGGTAAAGGTAAAGTTTGCCTTGTTTAACGAGGCAAAGTTAGGACTACAAAGTCCTCTACCACTCAACCTCGACCTTGACCTAGTGTCATTAGTCACATTACAAATTGTAAGTGGTGACTGCGGGGAACCAGCGCCACCGGTGATGAGCTCTAAGTCGCGTGCGACACCAATCCGCCACGGTCCTCTGGAACAGTGGAGGTGCACCGGGAAAATGTGTATATTGCCGGGGAATATGCAAGAATTTTACCAAGCTACTTCTGTGGCTAAAACTGCTTGTGAAAAAGTATTATATTCTTTTAAACTTGCCTATTTTTGGCCAACTTTTGCTAATTTTACTGTAAGGTTTTCAACCAAGTTATAAAATCCTAGAAACAACCTTTGAGAACATGGAAACAACTTTTCTTATCTCTGCACCAAAAAATATCCTAAACCAAAAAATAGCGTCCTAAACAGGAGACTACGAGAGCATGTTTTGCAAAACTTTTTCTGGGGTGATCAATCTTATTAAGAAGCATTTTTGATAATAACACAGAGTAATGAGAAGAATTCGTTGTTAGATATGAAGTTTTTATTTATTCCATAGATAAAAGTCAAAACCTAAAGTTTTCAACACCTTATTAAGATTATCTTCCGTTTCGATTTCTTCCCCTAAACGCAATGGTGAGGTTAATAATTGCTTGCTAGAGTTTTTGCAAACTGCTTTCTATGTACTTAATTAGTCGTAAGTGCAATCAATTAAGGATTGTCAATTACCTTTACAGATTTAGTAGAATCGACTAAATAGTTATAATTTACTCTAGTTTTTAATGTTGTTATCGAATTTTCTTAGTTGCTTTGTTGTTATGTTTATTTTATTTGACACTCTTCTACTCACTCTACTCCTTTACAAATGTTAGCACTTTTCTATCTTAGCTATTTATAAGAGGTTTAATATATTTTTAGAGAATGCTTATTATTTGTTTTAGTATTTAACTATGTTATTTCAGCCAATTCGTCCAGTAATCTTATCAAATAAATGTTATAGTAATGTTGGAAGATGATATGTATGCTTTAGTTAATTGTTACTATTGTTTAATAAAACATAGATTCTTATTTTAATAGTTTACAAAAAAGAAATTTGGCTTTTGTGTGTTTATCATAGTTGGAAATTATCAAAACGTTTTAACAGCCTCATTATTATGTGAAGCAATTCTAAAGTAGGATGAAAACCAGGTATTCTGGTCTAAAGGCAGAATATAAATTAAGTTATAGTGATTTACATTTCTTATTTATTTTCAGGATAACTTTTTTTACACTTATCTTTCAAATTGTGTATAAAGTTGTACACTGATATATCAAAAAAATTATTAACTATTCACTAATATATTAATTTTAGAGACATTTCAAAAGAGTAGTGAATATACAAATTTGGGGCATCATAACAGAAAGTCCAAACATTCAAAGACACATTAAATAATAAAAATGATTAACTTTTAATTCTTCGGCTGTTATCTAAATGTTATTTATTATTTTAATTCTTAGTTATTGTTGAAGTTATCATAATAATGAGTTATTTCTTGTGTGTACATAAGGATTGTACAGGAAGCAGGAAGTGCCATTATTATTATATATTTACTCTCTAATCTTGTTCTTATGTAAAATAAAAATATTAAGACACCAAAAGTATTGTGAATCATTACATTAATAGTATTAAATTATTTTGATGTTTCTGTTAGAATATTATTTACCTTTGTCCTTTTAATCTTGTTATGATTTTTTTCCTGTTAATTTTAAAATGGTTAAGGTTTTTTTTCATCCAATCGGCCGTCGAATAAAATACCCTGAAAGTTTTTGGCCTTGCGGCCTTTTACTCGAGGCTGAGATGATGTATCCTTTTAAAGCTATTTAAAAATTGGAATTTTTCCTTTTTTTCTTCGGTAAATAAAATGCACGCACATACACTCCAAGTACTGTGAGGGAGGACCCTGTTCTAGTTCGAAACGGCCAGACTTTATTGTGTAATCTGGGCAATACGCAGGATAAATAACTTTAAAATGCAAGTTGTGTTGATGTTTTTTTTAATCAAACATTTTAAACAATATATAAATTGTATAAAAAAAACCTCATTACATTTTAATGTAACAATTTAAGTAACACTTGAGCAAATAAACATAACACTTACTTCTAAATACCCTTAAATAAATGCTTTTAAATAGAAATACCCTTTTAACACTAAATTCTTAATACAAAAATATCAATTGAAATGGTCTTCTACTTCTGAAAATGACAGCACCTTTTTCGTTCTGATAGTTATTATTTCATGACAGCACACTAAAAGTAGGTTGAGTGTTACACAGGTTGCCTTTATTCTTTCATTTGACAGTAAACACTTTTCTATGTGGGGTTTACATTAAGTGGAAAATGTAACATCTCTAAAAATGCTGACAAACAACTATAAAGAACTTTAAATTTTACAACACATCTCTTTTAAATAAGTCTACAAGGAACTGAAAGATTCCCTTTTACGGTTTTTACTGGCATAGTTTTACCTTTTGGAAATAATAATTATAATTGCCACATAGATTCTTTTTGTCTGGATAAAACAAAAGGCCTACTGGTACCATTGATACAGGTAGGCTAGTTATCCTATTTATAATTTAATTATAATTACTAACTAATAACCATTAAGCTAATTTCATTTGATTCAAACTTGTTCATGTGTGAAGTTAAAATACATGTATTTTAATCCTTTGCCAACCAAATGTCTGATGTACAGTCTCCTCCTGGATAGCTAAAACATAACAGATTAAAAATTAAAAACCGTGTGAACACTCAAGCCAAATACGTAAATAGAGTGGATCTTAGAGACATATCTGATTCTGGGAAAATTCTTTTATTTAAATCAGGATCAGAGTTTTGGTTTGGTTCCTGAATTCCATAACTTCTTAAGCTTTAAACTATAAAAATAATACAATGATTCTTAGATTTATAATTTTAACTCGAATGAGATCATTGATTATTAGTTTGAGAAAATTAGCAATTTTTTCCGGTCTTCTTAACTTTTTATCAATGGATGTTTTTTTTATCAATGTGTTCAGTGTAGTAAACATGAAATTAAAACTCTTGAAGTGATGCCAACGGTTTATAGCCCAAGATATTCCATCACTTTTTTCAAAACTTCTCAGTAGCCATAAAGGGTTTGAATTTCTGTAAGATTTGCCGCCAAGGCTTTTGAAACTAAAAATTTACCACTGATATTTTTAAAAGCCTGTGGCAATCTTGACAAGTTCCATCTGAGCTTCATGGAGGTCAGGTTTGAGGATGATATAGATCTAAAGCGGCTCAGATAGTCTCAGTGATCATCTGATGATACCCGCATCAACTCCACCATCGTTTAGACATATCAGACCATCACCTGCGTGGTTTGGAAGTCACGTTAAGCTGTTGGTCCTTGTATTTCCATTGGTCATTGGGCTATTAATTAATGACCCATTCTAAGGAAGAGTTGGCCTTAGTTTGTAACAAGACTACACCTCATAACTCATTACTACCACTCATCCCTCATCACCACATATTTGCCTTAAAATACCCTCATGAGAGTGGTCGGCATCTCAAATAGTGATTTCGTGATAATTCCTGCCAATTGTTTTGGCAGCTTTGTCAATATCTAACACCTCAGTGTCACTTAAAGGGTTCTAAAACCAATGGAAAATCTCTAGGTTCAAGTTTTAAAAGTCATGGGTACTTTTTGCTTTGTAACAATCTGTATGTCCATTAATAATCATCCAGGCTTAAATTCACAAGTGTTACTTAACTACATTAAAAATTACATCAGTCAAATACTTTCATCCAAATGGCACTGGGGAAGGGTAAGGAATGTCTGTCTAGGCTGCGCCTAAATCTGATCCTGGTTAACACAGTCACTGAGATGATCATGTTAAATGTGCATTTGATTCTGTGTAATAGTTTTGAGTACCAGTACGCCTGACGCAGTGGATACGTTCAGTTACAATATCTTACCGAGTTTCGTGCGCCAGCACCGGGCCGTCGGGTTCACTGCCGAAATCCACCAGGAAGTCTGTGTCCAGTCTCATCCCTCCCTTCTCTGTGTCAACATCCAGCTTCACCAGCACTGAACCTTCTCTAAACATTGCAAAGCGATTGGTCAACAACTTTGTCTTGTACTATTGTACTTAATATTAAAATTTAATATATTGTTTTTTTGATTAACTGGTTGAGCTATTTTGCAGTGTTTTCTTTCTACAGTTCCCGTATACAGCTGATAAATACTCAGGTTATGAGATAAAGACTAAACGTATCGTACTTGACCATGTTGGGATATATCTGGCGGTCCCACGGTGAGAACAGAGAGGTGGTCACGTAGAGTCTCTTGCCGTCCAGACTCAGCTGCAGCATCTGAGCCGAGCCTTCAATGCGCTTCCCCTTCACACTCACCGGCAACGGCTGCTCCTGCAAGCAAACACTGGTGTTGTAGCTAGGACTGCGGCTCATTGGTGTAACCTGGATGCTGTTAAGGGTGGGGGATTTCTATCCTTAAGATGAGGAGTATGGAAGAGCCAAGATCCAGGAATTGTCTCCCTGAAAAATCTGGTTATTTTCTTGCCAAACGATGCATTTTGAGATCCTTTTACAGAATTTTATTCAAGAGAATTGGAGTTTGGGAGTTCTCTGAAAGAGCCCCAACCAGAGCTGGTATTAATAACCTGAATAGAATAAATAGGCCTGGGGTAATTCTTTAACCCTTAACTACTATACCCTAAAAAACTTCATTAACTACTATACAGCGTCTGTCAGGCATCAACTGTTTTATTTTTTAATGGACAGAATTTATTATATATATTTATGTTTTTAAATACACAACTCTTTATTGTTAAGTTGATATACTATAAAAAATACCAATTTATATTTTACCAAAATAAAGCGTTCATATTTGTTTTCTAAAAAATCAGTTTCAAAATAATGTTTTTCAAAAATGTTTAGATAAAATAATTTTAACATAAACAATTTTTTGCTGTTTTTGATATTAGCAAGCATTAAAAATATTTTGATGTCAATATTGTGCATCACTACCTTAAAAGTACTTTTTGAAATTGTATTTTTATATGGTTTTATTCACTAAGAAAAGGTAAAACTGATTTTTGACACAGTAACATATGGTCAACTGTATATAATTGATACAAAAACTCACACAAACATTTACAAACTAGTTTCAACAAAATTGTTCAATCTTGGTTTGAAACATCTTCCACTGTTTCGTGCATCCAACTAGGCGTCACCATTGAAATGACTTCAGTAACTACTATCACAGTCTGAGGCAATCGTTATTGATCAAAGCGAACTTGAACACACTCAAATTACTGTTCACAAGTCAAAGACCTTGACTTGAATGAAATTAGGCGACGGGGAGTTCTGGAAGGGGGTGAATGGGGAGGAGGAAATATGGAAGTCTGGGAGGCGCCAGTATAGTAGTTAAGGGTTAAGACAGTAAGATCAATGGAAGTTTGAGTTATAATATTGAGGACAGTAAGAGTTCCAGGCTGAGTAATTCAGTCAAACAGAGGTCATTGTTTTAATGATAAATAAACCATTTATATAATATATACATCTGATGAGGTGGGTCGCTGCACTTGGTGCTGTAAACCAACTAGGGTAATGGGAAACGACAGAAGCGGGTTAAGTTAGAAATCATATCTACTTTCCACTTACTTTCAGCATTGCCTACCTTCAGTTCAGAGTCCTCGGTAACTTGTATGGGGCCGTCCCTCAAGATGCTGCCACCAAGGAACACCTGTCCTGTGAGTCTGGGATGCCTTGTGTCCGAGATATCGTACTGTCTGACATCCCCGTGCAGCCAGTTGCTGAGGTAGAGGTACCGGTCATCAAGCGATATCACAATGTCGGTCACCATCCCTAGGGAGAAGGTTGAGGGTAATAAATAGTTGGGTAGGGTAAGTTTTAAATTTGAATTTTTCAAGTGGTAAAAAAGGTGTCAGGTTTGTAAGCTTGGTGAATTTTGAAGTCACATGCTAGATTAGGTTGAAATGATAATTTTTTAAATAAATACTTTAACAGAGGAAAACAATTGGTTTCACTATTATTTGAAATGAGATTAATTTTGAAAACTCACCTTCAATTTCAGGGAGTCCCCATCCTTTCACTTTCTTTGGAGGTATCCTTATGACCCTTTCTGCAGCCATGTTCCGTTTTATTTTTTAATGGACAGAATTTATTATATATATTTATGTTTTTAAATACACAACTCTTTATTGTTAAGTTGATATACTATAAAAATACCAATTTATATTTTTACCAAAAAATAAGCGTTCCATATTTGTTTTCTAAAAAATCAGTTTCAAAAAAGAATGTTTTTTCAAAAATGTTTAGATAAAATAATTTTAACATAAACAATTTTTTTGCTGTTTACAACGTATTAGCAAGCATTAAAAAATATTTCGATGTCAATATTGTGCATCACTACCTTAAAAGTACTTTTGCAATTGTATTTTTTATATGGTTTTATTCACTAAGAAAAGGTAAAACTGATTTTTGACACAGTAACATATGAATTCAACTGTATATAATTGATACAAAAACTCACACAAACATTTACAAACTAAGTTTCAACAAAATTGTTCAATCTTGGTTGTCGAAGCATCTTCCACACAACTGTTTCGTGCACTCCAACTAGACGTCACCATTGAAATGAAAAACTTACGTAACTACTATTCGGCGTCTGAGAGGCGAAATCGCACAGTTGTCGCCAAACGGTACAGCTCAGATTACTGTTCACAAGTCAAAGACCTTGACTTGACTGAAAGGTGACGTCGGACGGATTCTAGATGGGCGGAAGGTGAATAGGGAGGAATATGATACGCCTGGGAGACGCCAGTATAGTAGTTAAGGGTTAAGACAGTAAGATCAATCAGAAGTTTGAGTTGTAATATTGAGGACAGTAAGAGTTCCAGGCTGAGTAATTCAGTCAAACAGAGGTCATTGTTTTAATGATAAATAAACCATTTATATAATATATACATCTGATGAGGTGGGTCGCTGCACTTGGTGCTGTAAACCAACTAGGTGCGGCCAGGAGAACGACAGAGAGCGGGTTAAGTTAGAAATCATATCTACTTTCCACTCCTACTTTCAGCATTGCCTACCTTCAGTTCAGAGTCCTCGGTAACTTGTATGGGGCCGTCCCTCAAGATGCTGCCACCAAGGAACACCTGTCCTGTGAGTCTGGGATGTCTTGTGTCCGAGATATCGTACTGTCTGACATCCCCGTGCAGCCAGTTGCTGAGGTAGAGGTACCGGTCATCAAGCGATATCACAATGTCGGTCACCATCCCTAGGGAGAAGGTTGAGGGTAATAAATAGTGGGAGGGTAAGTTTTAAATTTGAATTTTTCAAGTGGTAAAAAAGGTGTCAGGTTTGTAAGCTTGGTGAATTTTGAAGTCACATGCTAGATTAGGTTGAAATGATAATTTTTAAAATAAATACTTTAACAGAGGAAAACAATTGGTTTCACTATTATTTGAAATGAGATTAATTTTGAAAACTCACCTTCAATTTCAGGGAGTCCCCATCCTTTCACTTTCTTTGGAGGTATCCTTATGACCCTTTCTGCAGCCCATGTTCCGTCTTCTTTCTTAAAAACCTGAAAAATATTCTTTTTGTGACACCAACATTGTTTCTCCTATGAAGCCTTGAAAATTTGAAAAAAATATCTAAAATACTGTAAAACTTCCTTACACATTTCACTTAGTACGTTCGATATTGAAAGTGTGCACGTACCTAAAGACTGAAGATGTGACCGCACAGCCGACGAAGCCCTCAGTGGCGAGTGGGTCGTGCAGGAACCTGATCTCTAGAGGAGCAACTCCGTCCTCCCCCAGCGGGATGACTTGCGTCAGTTTACGCTCCTTCCACGAATACACGTTCAGCGACCTGCCTGTCAACTCTGTAAACAAAACATGCAGCGATGTGGATACAAAAGATAATAGTGTGGATATATTGAAAATAGAAAGAAAATGCACATAGCCCTTTAATAAATGTAGGGTCTTTCTTTGTTTAAAGTTTGTTATTGACGATGGGAGGATTTCAGAGTGTAAACTATTGAGAACAATCATGAGTACACTTCCTTTAAAACAAAACAACCGAGTTTGTTTCCTTATAGCAAGATTAAGTTTATATTAATTAACTAGCAACTATGGTCAATTCACTCACTTGGATCCAGAACATCCTCGTATTACTTGTAGCCAGGCTTGAAGGACTTGGGGGCTCCCCATTCACTGGATACCATCACGTCGTAGTGCGGCTGGTACCAGAAGTCGTAACCGAACTGGGCCACCTTGTCTCCTTTAGTGCGTCCATAAACCTGTACACGTCCAGTACATGCACATGTTTAATAGGGTGTTTACTAGGGACGGGCGATACCAGAATTTTTGATATCGATACTGTATAAATACTTGTGATAACCCCTCAATACCGATACCTTTAAAATAGGCCTAAAATAAAACATATTATGTACAATTTCGTTAATTAAATATTACATCTCCTTAGTGAAAACCAATAATTTACTCAGTGGAATTGATTGAAGTACTCTTTTCACAGTTAAAAATTGTATGTATTTTTAACCTGTCGGTTAGTTTATTGTGACAGTTGCTAGGCTAATTAGTAATTTTACTACATATTTGAAAATGAGCCAAGAAATTGGCGATAGTATTACATTGAAAAAATGTAATGTAATTGTGATATTGGGCCACTAAAGCCTTGAATTTGGTGGATTGTACTTGAATTTTGTATAATATTTATTTGGATACCCAGTAATGAAATATTTTCGTAGCCACTGACTCAGCTAAAAATATGTTAGGGGAAGAGAATAAATTATTACTTTTAAAAATATCTAGGCCACATTCTATATCATAAGTAAAAGACAGATTACTCGGTATAAAACAGAAAATACCTTAAAAGAAAGGCTTGCTTTAAATAACAATACAATTATCAACCCAACTACTTAAAACTAACTTGGGGTGAGAGGCTTGGACAGAAAATGTATGAACGCATATTTACATAAAATTATGCAAAAGCTGTTACGAGAAAATAGGCTTCTTTCGTGTTATTATCAATCTAAAATAATTTACTTGTTCATGGAAGCAAAATAATCTACTAAATTTGTCAGATCCAACCATTGTTTGAATTTAAAAACTAAGATTATTGACCTTTGATAAACCTTTATCTTAAAGTCAATATTGCTAAAAGGACCATTTTCTGCTGGGCTGATTGCTTCTTCTTTTTCTGTCAATCAAGCTTTAGAAATTATAGCCAACATTGATTGTCTTGAAGTTATTAGTTTTAATTTATGTGTCTTCCCTGTTGACTCTGTTTTTAAATAATTATGTTCAAACAAATTTTATTATCTAGTTGTAAACTCTTTTAACAAACACCACCAAACAATAACGTCTTTATTAAAACTGTTAAACTTAACAATACAATAGTCATTTGCATGCAAAGGAGATAACTCTTATCACCATAATCATAAAGCTGTTTTTATTATTTCAAGCACAAACAATGTTTTTCTAATCTATTATCAAATGCAGGAAAATACGATCTTTTTATAAATCTCAATCATGAAAGGCTATGTCAATTTTTCAAAACATACACCTTTCCCATAGTTATTATTCTTTATAATTTTTCTTTATTTCTAAGTACTCGTTAGATGATCAAAATTATGTACATAACTCTAGAAACTATTAACCATCTTACCACAGACTTCATATACTCCCAATTTAAGCAGGCAGAAAGCTATGTAATAAATTGCAAAATTACTTTAAAACTGCAACACCAATAATTACTTGACTCAACAGTTATTTGACTCAGAGTTTTGGAACTCTTGAATAGTTAGATAATCACTTAGTAGATTGTTTTCATGACTTGAGTCTTACCAGTGGCAGTAGATTTGTCTTTTTATGTAAAAAAAACAACACTTTTGTGTTTATTTTGACAATAAATCATTTTTTGTCGTTCTGCTCTGAAAACAGCCGCTTTAGACACATGTGCTAAAGTATCACTTTTCTCCCTAGGAAAAAAAGATCATTTTAATGATCTTTTTGTGGCATGGACATCAGCTGGTTCAACGAGTTTGTTTTGATTGTTTTGAAATATAACACTGACATATAGTAAATCAGTATAACAGCTGTTTCTTCAAAAATTTATAATTCAGACTGCTGAGCTCACAACAATGTTTACTTAATTAATTGTTTATAATAGCCTATTAAAAGTTTAAAACATTTATTGACATTTCTTTCTCATTATTATTTGCATCATGACAAAAAATATCGTTCATCACTCGGCCCGAAAGTGTCTTTTTGACCCTCGGTCATTTGTAAGACCCTCGGTCATAGTAACTTGACCTTGTGTCAAAAAGTGTCACTAGGATTAGTGATGAAAATATATACTATATTTATTTATTTGTAATGACAAAACTACAGTTTGGTATCTTATACTGACCTTTAACTTTCCAAGTGGTTCCGTCGACGAGTACAAAGTCACCCTTGGCTTCGCCCTCGACTGTGCCCATGATGGAGATCATGATAACCCGAGGGTAGACAATGCGTCATGTGAGCATGCGTTGCGACTCCTAGAGCGTGCATCTCTTCAGGCTCTATCACCTGCACACAAAGAAATATAAAATAAAGGTTGATTATTTCCTAAAATGTATTTAAATCACAAAAATTAGGAGGACATTTCCTTGTTTTGGAATTGTAGAAACTTGTAAATACTCAATAATGTCAAATTGGTTTAGTACAAATGTTTCTTGTTAAGCAATGGTAAACTCCATGTAAAGGTCAATTTGGATGTACCTTTATGTAGATATTGTATAGAGAAGCAAACAGTTCAAGTGTCAGTGGTATTAGACTATTTGAAAAGTTACTATAAGAGTCAAGAAATATGGCATCATTGTCTAATTTTTAGATGCTCTAACCAATGACTTTTTAAGATATCAGGTTATTCAGTAAATGAATTTTAAGGTAAAAGTAAAGTTTGTCTGGTTTAACAAGGAGAAGTTAGGATTACAAAGTCCTCTCTACCACTCGACCTCTACCTTTTCCTACCAGGTTATCGTGATAGTCACTTACAAATGTAAGTGGTGATCGTGCGATCAAACCCGGTACAGTGGAGTGATGAGTCGTCAGCAAGACGATTCCAACCCGCCACAGGTCCGCTTATTTTTTGGCTTACTTACCACAAGAAGGCATTGCTCCTTTATTGAATGCCTGAATTCCCAACCCAATTAATAGTTGGACGAAATTTCAATCCAATGGTAATTAAATTATTATTGTTACAACTTACATCGGCGTTGACTAACCAAAGTCAAACGTTTACGGTTACTGTCTTACTCATGAGTAAATTATTGATAACCTCACCCGACCTCACCACTGTTACCTTGTCAGTACTCTGTGCTAACTGCTGTCAGTCAACAAATACTCTGTGGTAACAACTAAGAGGACCGTGGTGAGAGGGGCTCAGCGAACACTGATATTCATTGGAGCAGCTTCATCGCTGCGTACGTATAAATCCAGTTCAAATAGTTCACAATTTCCTCACCAGGCTTCAGCACGATGCAGAGAAACGTGTCTTCACTTAGTTCACCAGTTGGCCACATAATGTGTCGGCAGCAGCACTGAACAGACAAACTATTTTTTCGATCGTTAGTTGAATTCGGTATGACAAGTGCTGCTACGGAAGGCAAACTGATGAACTTCAATGTTTTAATTGTAAGCTTTTCCGCTAGACAGCAGGGGAATGCACTTTTAGAAGTAGTTTGACACCTGTCACATCTATGCCTGTCATAGCCAATTAAATTAGAGTAAGTTGTAAATCTTTCCGCTAGAAAGCATGATGATGCACTTTTAGAATCACTTTGAACTAAGCTCTAGTTTCATATTTATCCGCTAGATGGCAGGGTGATGCATTTTTGCAATATTACCTAGGTGATATGGCTTGTAATATTATTCATGAATAAAGTACAGTTGCGCAGTTTACCGCTAGATAGCAATGAACTTTTTGGCCCCTTTCGTGTGCTCCAATATAACCATTTATAATGTGTATTTTAAAATATTAAACAAGTTGTGTATAAAAAACTTGAACAGTTTTATGGATGTACTATAGATGACAACAGTTTTGTTTAGTTTAAAATAAAAATTAAATGGTCATAATGCAATATAATGTTTTTAGTGTTCCGTATTAACTATTTTATTTATATATAATTTACACTTTTATTCAAACTGTAAAGAATGCACCTTAAATAACCATAATTTACAAAATATGTTATTTCTAATCGTCGTTGTTCTTGGCACATATTAGCTTTGCAACTAACTATTTGTGTCATATTATATAGTATACAAAAAACTAAGAATATAGTATGTCTTTTTCCCTGTGTGTTCTAAGAAAAGGGATGACGGGATCAGAAGAAGAACAAGCAAGCTTCTACGTGGATGGCTGAATCTTCACACCTGGTTTGCCAGATAAATGGTTAGTAACGAGCATTCTACGGTAGTCGATTGTCACTTGTTAAATAATCGACTCGATTTCCGAACGGCAACTTGTTGCTAGCAAACAAGTGTAGTCCGACCATTAAAAATTTCCATTTTATAAAAAAGTCAATGATCCGACTTATGCGAGTAAATGACAACCGCTTATTTATTTATTTATTTATTGATCCCAACGGATTACACCATTTTACAAAGAATGGAAACATGTATACAGATTTTGGTACAAGATGACTAATTAAGACGATAATATTAAGTAATAATAATGACATGTAGCAGATTAACAATTAAGAAAGATAGTAATGATTATATAACAATTAATAAATAATTAACAATGTTACAATAAGTAATAAATAAATAACAATGTAACAGGTAATATAATAATTTAAAATGTAACAAGCAATAAACATTCACAATGTGACAGGCAATAAATAATTTACAATTTGACAAAAGTGATAATAATTATAACAATTAATAAATAATAACAATGTAACAATAAGTAATAAATATATAACAATGTAACAGGTAATATAATAATTTAAAATGTGACAAGTAATAAATATTTACAATGTGACAAGCTATGAATAATTTATAATTGACAAAAGTGATAATAATTTATTACAACTTAAGATATATAGTGAAATTTATGACAGTACATGTTACAAAGGATGAGAATGTGAGTGCGGCAAGTGAATGGTATGCTAGATAGGTAGTCTGAGACCAGAAACCTTCCTCTTGAAGCTCCCAGGTGTCTCACTGAAGAAGTCCAGGGCAGTAGCTGAAGCACTTCCGGCTTTGTGGAGTCGGCTTAGCCCACTTTTGTAAGCGTAGCTTGTTGGAAGGAAACGTCTTGTGAAGATCGTCCTGGATCGAGTCCCTCTGGGAATGGAGAAGTCTATGTTGTTCAAGAGTTCGGGGCAGTCGATCAAGCCATTCACCAGTCTGTACAGTAGGATGACATCGGCATGGTGACGTCTCAGTTGCAGAGGAAGAAGACCAAAGGTTTCTTCAACTTCAAGGACGGGGGTGGTGCGGTATGTAAAACCAAGCCTGGGTCCAAGCATACGAACGAATCGATCCTGGATACGCTGAACCTGGTTCACGTGGTTCTTTTGATGAGGTGACCAAATTACTGCACCATATTCCAGGATTGGGCGCACCAGAGACTTGTAAAGGGTGACCAAGGTGGAAGGCGAGTTGAAATTTCTAGAAGATCTAAAAATAAATCCCAGTAGCGAGTTTGCTTTGGCTGTTATATGTGATATGTGATCTTCAGGGCTAAGCAAAGGTGACATAAAAACTCCAAGGTCACGAATGCTGTCAACTCTCTTCAGGACAGAGCTGTTAAGGGCGTAGTCGTACTGGAGGGGTGCTGCTCCACGCTTGTAGGAGATGACCATGCATTTTAGGACGTTAAGTTCCATAGCGTTTGCTCGACACCAGTCGTTAACATTGCCAAGGGAAAGTTGAATATTTACCGCTTATGTTTATATAGTTTTTAAACTAAAATAAAACTTTTTAGTCTTGAGATGAACATATCAAAAACAATTGCAATTTAGAATGTCAAATAAAACCATGTTATGCCTAATTGATGTCATTTAGTGCATTAAATTTAAAAATTATATAAGAACTAAGAAGCAGTGGTGTGGCTAGAAGTCCGGTGGGTCCGCTGCATCTCCGCTACCTCCCCAAAATTACGAGCGCTCTACATGTATTTAAATTGGTAATAGTAAAATAGTATAAGTGCAGAGGGTTGATGTCTGGTCACCTACTTACAAATTGCGCTTAATAACCTGCGTCCGTGGCTCAGAGGGTAGAGTCACGGCTTGCAAAGCGCAGGGTCGCGGGATCGATTCCCGGCGCAGGCACAAGGGTTTGGTCTGCTTTCCCAAAAAGCGTTTGGTAATGCCCACAAAATCTTAGGTTAAGCTTCAAAACTAAAATGCCATTGGCGTAAACAGTAAAAAAATGTATATTAGAAATCCAACCAGCTTATTTTCCAGCATTTCACTAAATCACTATTTGAGATGCCGACCACTCTCATGAGGGTATTTTAAGGCAAATATGTGGTGAAGGATGAGTGTGATGAGTGGTAGTAATGAGTTATGAGGTGTAGTCTTGCTACAAACTAAGGCCGACTCTTCCTTAGAATGGGTCATTAATTAATAGCCCAATGACCAATGGAAATACAAGGACCAACGGCTTATCGTGACTTCCGAACCACGCAGGTGATGGTCTGATATGTCTAAACGATGGTGGGAGTTGATGCGGGTATCATCAGATGATCACTGAGACTATCTGAGCCGCTTTAGACCTATATCATCCTCAAAACCTGACCTACATGAAGCTGGATTACAGGACCACGCCACGAGCCAGCATTTCATTTTGAATGGCTAGTATTGGTTAATTAACCGTTTTAAAAGAAAATGCTGTTGCATAGTACTAGTAGTTAGTACGTACACACTGTTTATAAAACCTGCAATAACAACTAATTTGATCATCTTCTGGAGATATTGGCAATTGATATAAATTGATTTAAAACAGGAGGCCAATAATTGTTATAATTAAAAATCAATTAAATTGGCCTCCTGTTTTAAATTCATTTACAACTAGTTTGGGTTAATACAGTATAAATATGGATAACAATTAACAACCCTAGTTTTATTTATTTATTTTCCAACGGCAATACACCAATTTACAAAAAAATACAAGTTTGAGAACTAACGCAGTAGATATTTGTGCTTAAACTAAGTCGACAAAATAAATAATGAATGATTACATAGTTGATATAACACGCAATTTGTTTAACAAATGACCTAGTTAAAGCCGCCAACAAATTTCGACAGAATGGTGAGCGAAAAACAAATTTGTCCCGACCGTTCTTAGGTTTCCAATTCCAACCCTTATTTCACCTTTATCACTCAACGGCCCTTGGTTCGGAAGTCACGTTAAGCCGTCGGCCCGTTGGTCGTTAGGCTACTAATATAATGACCAAATCTAGGGAACAGTCGCCAGTGCCCAGTCGGCCCTAGTTTGTAACACGACTACACCTCATCATACACCAAAACACTCACCATCATCCTATATTCACCTTAAGTGACTCAAAGCAAAGTATCAAAGTAAAGTATAGAAGAGTTTGATATCGATAGCCATTTGCAATAATAACGAGTCGACTATTTGAGCACTCTCGATATTAATCGTTACCCTGAAAATTCGAGTGTGAAAACTTGTTATCCCTTCTCCATGTTCTATTCCTTTTTTCCTTACCACGGTTCACGAACTGAAACGGAGCGGAACTTGGAATATCTGAATTTTCTGTTTCCACCGCATTTGTATCTTGTGTGTAGAGTGTAGTGTCCTGACCTGTCCTCGTGTAATGAAATGTGGAAATTCGTGTTTAATATCATATCGTAGCTAAACTTTACTAACTTTAGACAGTTGGTTTCATGAAGCAAAATGTGATTTTGGATGGATAATATTACGTGTAGAAGTTTTTAAGTGTTATTTCAATAATAATTTGGCAAGACATTAATCGGCATAATGGCGACTCGACTTCAAACTACTATAGAACTCCGCATCACTCATTTAGAAACGTATGGCCCCTTTATCAAATTGTATGCTCAAGTCGATAAAGATCGGGTTGCGTTGTATGAGAAACTACTTCATAGCCTCAAAACCTTTTTTTTCGATATCAATGAGCTTGACTTGAAACCTTTAACCGTAAAAGATGTTGAGGTTGGGCTTATTTGCGTTGCAAAATTTGAAGATGGTGCATACTACCGAGCAAAGATTGTTAATTTGGACAAACTGCGTAATAATATGGAGGTTACCGTAAACTTTATTGACCATGGGAATACTCACTCTGTTAAAGTGCAGGACATCAGACTCTTCTCCAAATTACTTAAATTACTGCGGACACCACATGATAACGAAAGAGTGTGCCAGTTAAGAGACTCTCCCCCCTTAACTGAAGAGTTTTTTCTGACAAGTATTGCTCCCAAAACTAAAGATTGGGATGCATTTATCTTGGAACATCTTAAATCAAATCTTACTAACAATGACTTAAAATGTTCAGTTTACAAACTGGAAGGAAAAAGATGTGTTAAATTTCTTCAGCCCGAGTATGAACCATCAAATTTTTTACATGGGTCTAACAAAATCATTCCAGTACCTCTATCCAATCAAGAACAGGTACTCAAAGAAATTAACAATAAGCTTCAGGCACTAAGCAAACCTGTAGCCAATGTAAATCTTCCACCCCCTGCAATGCTAATGCAACAACCACCACCTAGAATTCCTAACCTAACTCAACCACCTCCGGGAATTCGCACAGCTTCAGACATGAATTTGCCACCACTTTCTCAGATGGGGATACAGCATACCCGACCTATGGGAGGCCCTGTTCGGCCTGGATTAGTCCGTCCGCATTCAACGATGCAACTTGCAAATCCCAGTCCTAGCTCTTCAGTAAATTCTCAGTTTGCCTCAGAAATTTTGGCACCTGGCATTAGTCACCCTGTTTTTGTCACTCACGTAGAAAATGGACCTCATTCTTTTGCCATTCAACTTCAGGTAAGTTTAATAGCAAGTAAAGTATTTTTTTATGTTTCTTACAGCTTTTTAGTCTGAAAAAATAAGGTCTACAATTTGTTCTACATTTTCTTGACATAATTTCCAATTTGGCCTAGGCATAGGCCTAGTTAAATGCCCAAATCTGTGTTTAACGCAAAAGTGGAAAGGTCTGGACCATCAATCGCAGGCCTTATTTTTGTAAATAGGTATTTATTTCCTATTCAACAAAACTTAGTGCTAGGTTTTTTGAGTAAGCAAGATTTTCTTTAAGTAGGAACTTGGTGCCGTCGAGCTGTTAAACTGTTCTCGTCTCATGTGTGAGCGGTCCAGTTTGTTACTTGAAGTCTGAAGAGGAAGAAATAGTTGTAGGCTTAAGTCATTTAATCTTGGAGGTTGAATAGGCAGATCTTGTATTATTTCAGTGTCCCTTTGTTTTAGGCCTATGCCTAAAAATTACCTTAGCGACAGTGCAACAAAATTATCACTAAACGGCTACTTAAACCTCAATAACTAGTGTCGTTTGTGCATTATGCCAGGAATCCAAATTTCCAACTCATTTCTTTAAGGTATGGTACAGTGGGCCTAATGCCATTAGATGACGAATCAAAATTTATTCAAACCTTTTCGTCTACTAAAATGCACCTAGCACATTTTATTTTATTCCTCTTATAGCCTTGATCTTCATTTTTCATGATGTGACAGACAATTCTGTGCTCTTTTGTAGGAGGAGACGACCCAGCTGACCAAGATGATGGCTGATTTAAACAGCATTGAACCGATAAATATTTCCGCTCCTCTCAACCCTGGGTCTGTTTGTCTCGGCCGTTTCTCAATCGACGGCTGTCTATGTCGAACCATCGTTCTCGGCATTTCGGGCGACCAAATGAAACTCAACTTTGTGGATTACGGTCACAACGAGACTGTCCACTACTCAGATGTGTTTGAAATCCCCCCTCAGTGAGTATATAAATACAGTGGAACCCCTCAAAATCCGAACCCCGCAAATCCGAACAGGCTTTGAGTGAAAAATGCTGTTAAAAAATACAAGTTCAGTAGCATTTCAACAATTTTATTTACAGTTTACATACAAAAAATACAGTACACACTTGAAATACAGTACATACTGTACTTCAAATTAGATGAAATCTGTTATCTTCTTTTGACGAAGGGCGGACATTCGTCCCTCAGGTGAGTGAAAGTGGTCTATTTATAGCTCATCGGCACAGAGTTTCCGTGCAAGGTCACTCACCCCTAACTGCCGCTCCTCACTCACGTACTGCACTGTGCTAATGCGCAGTGTTACTACAGTAGGCCTACTGTACTGTGTTGTGGACATGGTGTAATAAGTATACCATGGTTGTGGATACATAATACACATATATTTTGATCCCGACATTTAATTGCAATAATATGGACTGCATTCGTATGCAGTATTAATTTTACTGTGTTTTTTACGTAATTTTAGATTTAATTCGGCAAATCCGAACAAATCAAAATCCGAACAGGCCACAGCCCCAATTAATTCGGATTTGAGGGGTTCCACTGTAAATGGTTTATTGTGAAAAACATGTGACATGTTATGCAATCGTCAGTTCTATTTTGAAGCTAAAATTTTCCACACATTCTAACATTGAAATCCCGTTTATACATACATTTTTGACATTCACTCTCTCATTCATTCGAATTGAACCACTCTGGTCCCGTAATTGGACATTTTGATCCGTGTTTTCCCAGTTATGAGCCATGAACTCGTCTGTATTATAGAATGCTTCTGCGGCCAAAACTTTTTTCAGACGAGTTTTAAAAGCCTTGAGCTCCTGGGCACTTTTGATCGAATTTGGCAACTTGTTGACGAGTTGAACTCCTACCTGAGAAGTGAATCAATGGTTGTTATCACTAGTGGCATTTGATTTGTAAGTCATGGTTTGAACCTTATAAGAAGTTTCTTTGTTTGAAGTGTATGTTATTGGCTATGCGTAGTTTCAACGTTTGAAATACTATTTGCGGATATTTTCTGTAGTTTTTATGATCAAGGAAAGCAAGGCCAAGCTTACAGTGTTGTATCAGTAATCTGATTTCATTTAATTGGAGAAGAACCTAAAATATAACAGAGATATGAGCGAGTCGGTCATTAACATAACTAACAATATTGCAGATTCATGACACTGAAGACGATGAGTTACCGCTTCTCATTGGCGAACATCTCTAAATTGGTCTACTCGGAGCCAGAGAAGAAGGCGTTCTCCAGACTCACACGGGAGGAGAAGAAGCCGCTAGTCATGAAGGTAAAATTAAACACTTAATCTAAAAGACTAGAAGGGAAAAGATAATTTGTTATAAACTAAAGGTGCGAGTTGTTCGGACTAATTTATTGCTCTCAGGTGGTAAGTTGGTTTCCCTTGTGACTCCGCGAGTGCGGTATAATCCCCTCTCACCACTGTCATTGTTGTTTCCGATAAGACATGCAAAGTTAGGTAAAGTGTTGAGACTAGGTAGGAGATGATACCCCTTGAGGAAACCAAGACTAGTGATAGGAATAAAATTATACATTCTAAAACCACTAGCTTTTTCCCGCTGTCACAGTTTTATGGCAAAATATTTTTCAGAAAGTAGGATAAGCCATGATTTTAGTCAATCGTGAAAAACAATGGAATTTAAGTAGGAGTTCATGTATGTAAAAGTGTTCAGCTATCTTGTGACTTATTGTGGTCAGTAGTTAAATTATCGCAGGGCTAAAGCGGTGGTGGAAAAATATTGCGGGACTCTGGTATTGTACTAAGGGATTAAAACGGCAGTTGGAACGTATCGTGGGGCTAAAACAACACAACTTATCGCAAGAGTGAAACTGTACTTGGAAAGTTCTCGCGGTAACGAAACGGCACATAAAAAGGCTGCTGAAGCAACTACGATTTGAAACAAGTATTTGTGACTGTTAATCTTTATTAACTTATCTTAGGCTACTTTAGCCTACTGTGATAATTTTGCACCTTGAAATTAATACATTAAGGCCATTAAAAACTTGAATTTTATTTCCTAGGTTCAGTAGACACTTTGTTCTAGTTTAAATTCTTACATTAACTGGTATTTTGGGATAATATCATCAACGGTTAACAAGCCATGTATTCATTGTGTGTTTTGAATTGAAGGTGATGCCGATGGAAAACCCGGTCCGCCAGTACTGCGAGCTGTACGTGGACGGCAAGAACGTGAAACAGCTGATGAGGGAGATGGTGCCAACACCGGTCAATGCGCCAACACCGGTCGAGGCGCTCAAGTTCTCACCCGTCTCCACCCCCATGCTGTGAGTACCTGCCTCATGAATCAACCATCGTAGGTTCCAGACACAACTCTTAAGAGCTGGACGTTGGAGATAGAAGTTGCCATGTTTAGTCCGCTGCGTGTGTGATTGTCTTAGGTCACTTGACTACGGGTTCAATTCCCGCAGGGGTGCAATACTTTATTTAATTTAACTTTCATCACCTGATTAGAGATGTGGAGAGGCCCACCTTAAATAGACAGTGACTGGCATGGCTGGCAGTTCAGTTAAACATCTGGGAAAGTATTATATATTTATAAGTAAGCAAAAGTCAAAACGTGATTTTAGATTTCGATGAATTATCCACTGCATACCTGAAACCATGAACACTTTATCATCTTAACTTATTCTTATTCTAATAATGTCTATAATCTAACTTATCATCTTTGGTTCTTAACAATGTTACAGGGCAGCAGCAACCTCTTGATTTCTTCATTTCCCACTTGTTTACTTTATCAGATTTTTGTTTCATGTGTTTATAAATAAAAATAATAAACACCTTTGTTAGAGTAGGCCTATGCGTGTTTAATACTAAAGTTCAACTAGACTTCAAAAACTATTTACATCACAGTTTAGCAGATGTTAAATTAATGTTTTTTTCTTTTTCCAGGGGTTCCCAAGAAAAGGTGTTTGTGTCTTATGTGTTGAATCCAGGCCGCTTCTTCGTTCAACTGGACAAAAACCATTACCAACTGAACCAGGTAAGTAAAGGCATTAGTTCTCTATTGTATTTGCAACCAGGACCTTTACTGCTTAAAATGGCGAGACAATGTCATCATCACTAAGATCCAAGTTAGATCTCTGCGACATCAAGGTTACAGTTGAAATATATTACTGCTAAACGCCGCACTCGCTGTGGAAGTCATCATCCTCAGTAGCTGGTTGACTGGCTGAGACAACAAGCCATTTAGGTCAAAACGCCAGTGTAATTATATTTCAACTGTGACGCTGTAAATCAGAAGCCTTAGATCTTGGTCAGTTGATTGTCAAGACAACAGGTGAGGTTGTTTCATGAACATTTATGCTATTTGCCTGATGTTCAAGAAGGCTGCTGGGTTAAAGATTTACAACACCTGTAATTCCTAGCTCTATTCCCTTGTAAATTTACACATATTTTAGGATCAAAGTACACAAAGTTGGGAAATCCGTTAAATTTGTTTGGAAAAAGGGAACTACCCCAAAATGTTTTTTTTCTAAACCCTGATCTAGTGTTTTTATTACTTCCAGGTGTTACAAAAATTCGGGAAAAATGGGAAACTGTAAAAATATTTTTGATTTGCGGGAAAAATTGGGAATTGTGAGGAAATTTTGTCTCTAAACTGCGAGATTTTACAAAGTGTTAATGAGAGTCGTGATTTTGTACCAGATAATTGCAGAATTATACAGGTTATCGCAACTGATAAGGAAGGTCATCATTTTGTCACAGACGCCAACAGAGTCGAGATACTGTCGTGAAAAGCAATGGAAGTCGTGTTTTCATCACAGGTGCTAACAGGAGTCTAAAGATCGTTGCTGACTTCCACATTTTTTTTCTTGTCCACCTTTGACAAGAGTTACTGTGATACTCTTAAGATAGCATTTCAACTAACGGTTTTTTGAAGTTAAATGTGACTCGAAGCCCAATAGAATTTTACCCCAATATCAGCCAAATTTGCCTTGGAAAAAGCAGGAAATATATGAAAATTTCACATTTTCCCGAGTGCTGGACACCTTATACTCTCATTTGAACTTCTTCTTTGCTTGTTTTCAAGTGTTAACTTAAAATGTGTTTTGTAGATTGAACACTCCAACCTGCGAGTGATTTCACCAGAACTCGTCAACAGCTTGAAAGCACAAGCCATCTGCTGCTGCCTCAAGGGATACGAGAACAGGTGAGATTTGTTGCTTTGATACAAATTGTCATGGTGTGTTATTTTTCACAAGATAGTTAGATGTTTTTACAATTAGGTACACCTAACGCGGTTTTACAATGGAGTTCGCCTACTTATCCGAGTCTGTAAATTTCTGATTTACTTGAAATCCACTAGTTAATTCTATGTTACTTTGGAACTTCATATTGCCCCCTGCCATCATACGATTCTTCTACAGAGGTCGGTCAGTGTGCATACGAACGGCTCTCGTTAGGTGGTAAATTCAAATATAACTTTCTGTATTCGGACCTGAGCGCAAATGTTTAACTTATAAAGTTTAAATGATTATTCATTTTTTTAAAGTTTCTTATAATTTAATTTCAAGAGTGTTTTTGGCGGTTAAGGCATCATCAGTTGTTTACAAGACAGTAAACCAAGTACATGGTTGTTGTCGGACAGGGTGGAGTTTGACGACGTGAAGTAGCCAACCGGCTAGAAGAGATGATCCTGGAGAAGAAGTTGATGATGCACGTGGAGAGTTCACTGGAACAGGAGGAGGTGTTGGTCGTGACACTGCTGGACGGACAGGGTGAAGACATCGGCTCTCAGCTGGAGCCTAACAGACGACCCATCGTGTCCACCTCACACGTCAACCACGCAGCGCCACCGGCTAATGATGGTGAGGACAGTAGACGACTTAGACGTGGTATAATTTATGGCGGATGGTATCACATGCGACCCCGGAGTGATAAGCTCTGGTGGTACGGGTTCGTTCTCCGCAGTCATCACTTACAAGTTGTAATGCGACTATACGGTGACGCTAGGTAAAGATCGAGGTTGAGTGGTAAATCGGATTCATAGTCCTAACTTCGCCTCGTTAGACAAGACAACCTTTGTCTTTATTGTTTGCTCATACCTTAGAGGTGAAAGAGCCATTACGTAATGTTTGGTCATATCGTTTATTCCAAGAATAAAATTTCAATATTTCTCTAAGGTTACATTTACATTTCAACTACGACTGTGCGAGGAGTGATTTTTCAGTTTGAGCCAAGTTGATTTAAAAAAGAATTTTTCGAGTTGAATTAATTTTGGATTTGAGTTTTCAGCGGGTTAACGAGTTAGCAAAGGGGAAATGTATTACAATGTTGCACTCAATTTTGATTTTACTATTTTTTAATCAAAAATTTGGTTTTCTGCACAGAAAACAACTCTGAATAAAGTCCTCTGTACCATTGTAATAGTGAAAATCTGAATGTGAATCTCCCTACTTCAGCTCATCAAGATCAGCATTGGTTTATTTTGTCTGTGTACAGGTTGGGAAGAGACGGCGGCAAGCAAAAGCAGAGAAGACAGATTTTCAGAGGGAAGAGGACAAAGGTGAGTTACAGATTTGTTACCTTGGTTAATATTTTAACTAGTTATTAACTTATTGTTTATTTCGATCAATTATAATTGTTAACCGACGTTAAGTGTATAGAAGAGGAATTAAAGCTATTGTCTATTTCATTACCAAATAGTTTTAACCCTCAAATGGTATTGTCATTTTCTCTAGCAGTAAAGATGAGAAGCGGCTAGAGAGACCGAGCTGAAGGTTTAATTCTGGGAACTGTTTATAACATGGAATGTTTACAGACAATGATGCTTTAAGCTAGCTAATGCCCTTAAAGTCAAAAAGCTATTGTAACTGCTGTGTATAAACAGTCAAACTTGAACTTTCATCATAAATTAGTTTTTGTTTAAACATTTAAAATTTATGACAATAAACAACTTGTTAATGATACTGACTTATTTTGTTCTATATGCTGCATTGCTATGCTTCCAGAAAGAAACATTTCAAATTTCAGTGCATTAACCTGCTTAAAATATTGTTTGAACATTTTCCTAAGGTTAAAATCTCTATCTTGATCAAACAGAACCAATACTATCTGGCTGCCTCTTAAGATTAACAGTATGAAAAATTAATGTTCTCCATGAAACAACCATGTCTTAATAGTTCAAAGGTTTACTAGAAAAATTTATGAAGATTAGAGCTGTGCGGGAGGAGAATTTCGGGTCCGAGACGGAACGGAGGGATTTTTGAAAAATTGGGGAACGGAAAAGCCAAAATAGACATATTAAAGAAATATTAACTAAAATTGAATTTCTTCAATCCAATTATTTTGTTTATGATCAATCGTGTGTTTGTGGCTCACAACACCGTGCAGTTTTAAAATCAAAATTCTCAAAGTACATCACAACTATTACATAACCCACTCACCCTCACCCATTTACAATGAGTAACACTGACTCACTTAGCTCTAAACATTGCAAAAACAGTTGGGGAGAGTCGGGAGTATGATCACAAAAGGATCGTAAATCACAATGAGGTTGCTGCTAATGTAAGGAGTGAGAGAGAAGGAATGAGACTGTTGAGCTACCATCACACAGAGATGAGGGGTGAAGACAAGAAAGAGAAGTCAGGTGGAAAGGACAAGGAAAGAGAAAGGAGGAAGGCAGAGAGGGGAAGACAGCAGTTGCAGTGTGTGGGCAGGAGGGGAAGGCAGGTGTGTTGAGTCAGTGTGGGACAGCTGCACCCTTATCAGCTGGCTACTACGTCATTAGCTGTTGCTAGGCAACCACATAGGGGTGGAGTGTCATAACCAATCACAGCATTTTCTGTATGCATGTGATACAGTGTGATCTGGCTTTGAGGAGAGTGTAGTGTGTGTTTGTTATTTCCTTATCTCATCTCCATTTACTCAATGATGAATTTCAGTTGAAAAATAATGTTTTAGAGTTTTATACTAGTTTTGAATTACAGTAAATTGTAAAGGTTTTAGAACAATAAATATACGATATTGCAAGCTAGAAGGATCTAGTACAAGTACAAAATGGATGTTTGGTTCTGTCTGAGATCGTTATCACTTATCAGCCAACCTGACAATGGCTGCCGGCCTCTATTGAAAATGCACTCAGCACGGAAGTAGGGGAGAGGAACTGCTCAGCTTCTAGTTCCTTATCTTATCTTCACCAGAAGTACACTCACAACAAAAATACTTGGAAGTACAAAACACAATTTTGGTGGAAAAAACACCAGCAGTTTTACTTCCCGTCTCCAAAATTTCGGTACTAGGGGAAGGGGATCGGGAAATGATCTCAATCCCGCCGGGATCCCGCACAGCTCTAATGAAGATCATACAATTTTTGTACGCTGGAAATTTCAAGGTAGTGCTTGTAATTTAAAACATTGGTTTGGTGCCAATTTATTTTAAAATGGTCGACATAAGTAAATTAATCTACCGGATGACACCAACAGTGGTGTTGGTTTCAACCACTGTAACTCCTAATGTTGTTAACACACTGTGAAGCAACGAAGTGTGATGAGATGATGTTGCGATGGTCAGGTTGAATAAGGGGAAACGCTCGCCACAGTCACAGGAGTGGCAACCCAACAACCGGCGCGGAGACTGGCAACAACAACAACCTAACAACAAGTTCTACCGGTAACTCGGCTTGTGAGCTGGTGCATGGTTGTACCCACCCTCGCTTGCAGCATTGCACTGTCACGTCATGTCTGGTCGGGGCTTCCAATCTCGTCAGCTGATATTTTGAGTAACGTTTTGAACTAGAGTCTGATCCGGGATCAAGCTGGTTTAGTGTTGAAATTAAAATGAAAATAATTTGAAATATGAAAATATTTATTTGTTTGCAAAGCGTTAGCTGTAAGCCTCTGGGCTCAAAGTGTATCTTGTCAAAACATTTTGTTGTATGTAATGTTTAAGTGTGGTAAAGTAAAGCTAGCTAGTAGGGTCCCGAAAATCTAGTCGGAGCTTGAGGTTTCAACTTCAACTTTCGCTTTAGGCGTTAGGGTTTAATACCTCAAGTATAGCTCTCGCAGTGCACTCAGCTGTGTGAGGCAAGTGAGTAGCTACGCCTAGTAGCGCATCCTGGTAACCAACACTGGAATCAACTGAGGTTTCACAGCAAACTAACCACTGGTCTTGACTTAAACACCGTCCGGTCGCACCATCCTACCGAACCTAACCACGGATTATTATTAAAGCTAGCTAGTGACTAAACATTTTTGATCCAAGTTCAACAAAGGGCTTTGGGGGGAAAAAAGGTAAACAGATACAGAGGTTCAGTCAGAAACCTTTTGTATCATATTAAATTGACTTCTTTCAAATCAAAAGCAATGTTTATTTTATATAAATCAGTGCACACAAATTATTTTCAACAAATACAATATATTACAAATTTAGGCAATTATTACAACACAAAAGTAATAAGTTATGAAGTAAGTTTTTAAGTTATTGAAGATCTCAATTCTGTTGAAATGCGTGAGGATTGGAAGCCCTTGTCTTTAAGTCATTGTCTATACAGTTGATACCTACATGTATCCTAGAATGTCGATTGAGATTTAGGCCCTTAGGGTACAGTGCTGTTGTTGAAAAGTTGCAGTTGCCCATTCTCGACTGCTTGAAAGTGTGGATCAGGTTCGAAGGTGGGTGAGCTTCTGCTAGGAGGCCGGCAAACTGGCTTTTGGTATATCGCTCATGCTAGTGGACAGAGACTATAATAGGATCAACGTGGGCAATTTATTGGTTATTTTTAAGGATCATTCTCATCGAAGTATCATTAAAATAATTCCATGTAATATATGTCCATCCAGCTTCAATAACGTCAGACTAATCTTGCTTTGATTTGCATTTTGAATATTCCAAGAAGGTGAGTCTAATTGTTTTTTTTTTTTTTTGTGACTGACAACTAAAGTACAGCTTTTGCACTGGAAGGTATTAGGATAAACTATGGAAAAATTAAAAGAAGTTTACTTGTTTTGTTTATTGCAATCGTTTGATGTACATGTTGTGCTATTTAAAAATTAATAGAATTGAGAGTAGGCTGATCTGATTAAAGTATAAACACATAGGGAACACAGAGAGAACAATTTTTGTCAAGACAAAAAGGTGATCACTTTTTAAGTTATCTCTTTTTTGTCTTGAAAAAGGCCCTAATAGGGCTGAAAATTTGACAGTCTTTGTTCTCCCATGTTTTTCTACTTTATCCAGGTGAGCCTGCTGTCCTTTCTATTCCTTTTTGATAGCATATACTGGCCTGGTTCCCTAGTTCCTAAATTTAATTTTGTCCTTTAAGTTTAAAAAGACAAAACTTGAATAGATTATCTTTTTTTGAAAACAGCTAAAAGTCAAAAGTGAAAGACCAGCCTATAAAAAGATATTTGATTTTGAAATTTAGGTGCCCTTGCTTAGGACTAATAGAACACAAATTGTCTTGAATGTTTATTTTCAAAAGTTAATTACTATTGTTAGGATAAAATGTAAATTAGCAACTGTAAAGTTGATGTTGTTGCTTGGATTTTAAACTACACAGGAATCTCATTTATTCAAAGTTTGCTTATCCAACTCTAGTTGGATTATACTGATGGGTGTCCAGCCAAAAACCCAAAAGTATAAAGACAACGTCTATACTGTCGGATATGAATTCTACAAGTTTAATCAACAAACTTTTTGTACCAGACTGACAAAGTCTGTTACATATTTCAACTTGTGGCTTTTCAAATGGTCAGTGACCAGGTTCAAGTTCTTACGTTTAAACAAGGTGTGCAGCATACCGAATTCCGGGAATTATACGGGAATTTTCAATATACGGGTAAAATTGGGAATTTTATCCCTATACCGGGAAATTTTGCAAAAGGGATAGCGAAAGTGGTAATTATGTCACGGAGGAGTCTGTTTCCTGAGTCTGTATCAAAGTCGTGTTTCCGTCTTGGTCGCTAGCGGGAGTTGGGAGATCGTCGTGAACAGTATCGAAGTAGTTATTTTGCTGAGTCAAGACATTGTCGTGAACGGTAATGAAAGTTGTGATTTTGTAGTGGAAGTTAGCGGAATCAGGAAATGGCGGAGTAACTATGACTATATTAAGGTAGCTAAATACGGGAAATCAGCGAATTTACTCGGGAAAATACGGGAATTGTTTTTCCCTGAACACTGGACACTCTGTTAAAGAATTATCACATTTTCCGCATTTTTTAACATTTAGTTGAGATAAATGAGGTTCAACTGTAGTTTGTAACTTGTGTTTATTTTTATGTTGTGGTAAGCTTGCTCTTTTTGTTCAGCAAAGTTGCGTGTGTATGAATTTTTAGATCACCACATGTTCTAGTTTAGACTTGCTAGATAGTTGCAATTATTCTGTCAGTATAGTCGAGCTCACTAGCGTAGCTTAAAATATTTTCTTTTTGTAGAAGATAAAAGCCATTATTTTATATGTGTAAAGTATGTAGTTCTTAATTTGTTTATTTTACGTTTAAGCATGAGTTCACCCACTAGGTATTAGTAATCATAGGCTAAGACAGTTTTTCAAAGTAAAAATCATTTCATGTTGGGTTGAATATTTTTAGCTATATGTTCTATCCAATGTTAAATTAATAATCCTGTAAAATATTTATTGTGCTTGAAAGTAAATGGAGCTCCCTAACCCCCTGTACAGAAATTCACTCAGTTGATCTTAGTAAAACAAATTTATTGTTTTCTTTCATTCCGCTTGAAAAAAGTGCTACTTTGCTCCCTATTTATGCAAAATTATTCTGTACTTTATCACAAGCTAGTATCGCCTCTTGTCAATAAGGAAGCTGTTCTTCTAGGCACTGGATGAGAAACAACTATTTTTTAACCTAGGAAAACAAATTGCAAGCGTACGAGTAGTTGTTGGATCTGGCTAACGATGACTCGTTTTACAGTGACGATCACAAGAAATCGTGGAGATCACGTGATGACAGAGAGGCGACGGGAGGAGGCCGATGGAACGACAACTCACAACAGCCGAGAGAGGAGAAACCTTGGGAGAAGCGAGAAGGCCGGTTCAACCGTGAGGACAGTAACCGAGGCGGCAGGTGAGTCACGGCGCACAACACCCACCGGTTTTAGAAATGAAGCAGTACTAGAAGTTTCACCATTATAGGGAAACATTTCTAATCACACTTTTTGCACACACTTTGCTCTATTTTTATGTGACTAAAAAAGGAAGGATAGAAAATAAAATAAGGGATATAATACACAAACTCTATATTTTGTTTTACAAACTTTTTCAAGAGAGGTATAGAAAGGAAATGAACTTATTTACAAAACAAAAAACAAATGTACATGTGTATATCTAATTTTGTAACAAGTTAAACAATAAAAACATAAACAGTGACTGAAGATGGTACTCCACAGCAGACCAAAATATCTTGACCTAATTATGAAGTTTGTACGCAGTGTGAACCGGAAGAACTAGATTACATGTCCCATTAATTAATCACTATTTAAAGAATATGTTTGCCAAAATAATCTCTGTATATAGAGAAATAACAGTAGTATTTAGGTTAAATCAATATAGAGTCACATATTGATTAAGAATGTTCAATCAAAGCATCCTGTTACTGCACATGTTTACTGAAGATATGCCAAATTGCAAATTTTACATCTCAAAAATGTGATTAAAAACCCCTCAATAAACTTCTGATCGAGGTAATTTAAAGACAAATTTCCATGTAGTCTTACTACCTTATAATTTCAACTGGAATTATGTTATTTTTCAATATAAGGTATTTTATCACAGTCAAATATTTAAAGATTTTATTTTTAAGCTTGCTTTCCTTTCAACCTTTTACAAGTAACAAACCATCTTTTATTCCGCTTTCAGATTTAACAGAGACGAAGAAAGTGGTGGAGGCGGTAGATTCAACCGAGATGAAGACGGCGGAAGCCGGTTCAACCGTGACGGAGGCGGCGGCGGCAGATTCAACGACGGCAACCGCTTCGGTGACAAGAGCAGTGAGGACCGACCCGCAAGGTACGGGGGAGGTGGCCGGTTCAACGACAACAGTGAAGACAAGCCATTCAGGAAGAGAGATGATGAGTTCGGCGGCGGAGGCGGCTACCGAGGGAACAGAGCCCAGGGAGACGGCAGCTGGAGAGATAAGGAGAACTCCGGAGGGTGGAAGGATAACACCAGCAACCACAGTGGAGAAGGAAGACAGAAGTAAGTTGTCACTTAGTAAGAAATTATACGGTTTTTCAACATGATTTGAGTCAGAAAATACTTGTAGTACAAAATACCACACAGACTCGTGAACAACCCCAATCAAAAGTATGTACTAAAAAAGGTGTAAAAAATCGTATAAATTTTTTTTAACAACAATTGTTGGTAAATATATATGATCTTATAGTGGTCGGGAATTTTGAAAAATAGGTCGGAAAAGGTCGAATTTTGAAATTGAAGTCTAGTAGACACCTTAAGTATTTTAGTAGCTGTAAGTTTGCCCTCTTGTCTTGTCAGTGCCCTCCCCAATTTCACTATCAGCCCAATACATGCCCCGTCAGCTGATTATGTAGACAATGTATTGGCAATTGCCTGTTGTAACAACCAATAATTTTTTGACTCTTGTCTTTAGGGACATTTTGCTGCTCCGTTTTCACAACTGTTATTCCAACTTCTGATTGGATCTTCTAGAATGCAACGTTTTTCAGTTGAATCAAATCAGATGTCAAAATCAAGCAAATCCATTGAATCATTGTTCTAAGTAAACTAAAATTAACTTTCAGATCTTTTAATAACTCAACAATATTTGTTAATCTTTTATTTTTGTAAAATCAAAACTTTTCGGGACTATAACAAAATAGACTTTTATCCCCAAAATTTTGCCGCTCCTAAAATTTGCTGCCCTAAGCAAGCGCCTAGTCCGCTTATTCGGAAATACATCACTGTACTGTGGTGAAATTTCAGTGATGACTGCGCGGGGATAGAACCCCCGCCACTGTAGAGTTGAGTCCCGGTCCAGCGTTGCAAGCGGTATTGACCCACCACTAGTCCACTGTAAAAACAGAAATCAGAGTTAATGGCTGTGTTATAACACGTGTTTCAGTGACGGGTTCAAGAGGGGAGGTTACAACCGAGACGGTCCTCCAGGTGACCGGTCGAGCTTCAAGAAACCATGGGAACGAGGTGAGCTTACGAACACTGTTGTCTTCTAGTATAATTATTATGTAATTAAAGCCTTACAATGGTAATCATGAGAGAAGTTTTACGATTTAAACTACAAAAGAAATATTATAACTCATCCATCTGCTTTTAACTTGATAGCTTCAACTTATTGAAAATTTAATATATTTGTTGTGGAGGGATATTATTCTAAAATGAAGATTTAGAGGAAGGCCCTTTTAGCTTTAGAAGTTTAAGAAATGTAGATATCAGCTTTTGTGTACTGAACCACGCATATCTTTTTTAAATTTAATGTTTACCATCTTCTAGGAACTGGTGATAACAACTACCAAAGATCAGCTCCAAGAAATAAATCGCCAAAGGTAAGTCATTTTGCTCTACATTTTAATTGTAAAAGTATTAATAATTGAATACGTTTAGACCAGGCCAACCCTGGTGAGTCTGATTCTAACGTGTAGGGCACACAAAGTCATCATTTCAAAAAATCAAGTCACAAAGTTTTACCGTGATATACTAATCTAAGACACACTTTATTTACCATATTTTAGGTCTAAAATAAGGTGGGTTTTATATGCTGGTGCTGCCTTAGACTCGCATTACCAACATAAAAAATATTGAGTGAATTTGAAGAGTTATAAACCCCTCAAAACATCCACAAAAACATTCAGATAGGCCAAAATGTTGAGGGAGGTCTTGTAGATTTGTGTGTGAGTGTAAAAATACCCCTCAGATTCCCACTGGGGATCTTGCAGTGGGTAATGAAGGTAATGATTTCATTATGAAAGCAGCGATATTTGATCGAAATGCAGAATTACAAAGGAATTTTGTTTATAACCCATACTTGTATTTGCTGATGCAAGGTGGTACTAACCTTGTTGTATGTGCAGCCGGACACTGTGGGCGGGATGCCTCAGTCGACAGTGAAGGTGGGAGGTCGAGGATGCGCAGGTGGTGTTCACAACGTCGCCCGCAGAGTTCTACATCCAGCTGCAAAGCTCTTACGAACTCCTCACACAGCTCATGGAGAGGATAGCCACTGCTTGCGAGTCAGGTTAGTGAACCGATGTCTGTAGATGTCGGTGGAATTATGGAAACATGGTAAAGATGACTCCCTCTCGTTCGACCATCAGATGGTTGGGCCGGCCACCTGAGACCTAAACATAGCTTACATTTACAATTTTTGTGTATATTCAATTCAGCGTTTTTTTAAATTTTAGATTTTGCTGGATGGTATTTGCATTTTTGACCACATCAATTCACTTAACGTAGGTCTAGAGCTAAACTATGTCAATGTTGGAGCTCTAAAGTGCCCTCGGTCCACTTTTCCTCACATTTTTAAATAAAATGTATCGCAATTGTCAAAGATTTGATACCTAAAATCACCAACCCCTTTCATACATATAATTTTTACAGTCACTCCCTTCCCTTCATTCAAATTTGTTGATTCTAGTCCCTAATCGGTCAGCCAATCACAAGGTCAGTATCGCCAAGTCACCTTGCCTTGTCGTGCCAACTGCTGCTCGGGAACGGCAAGGCAAGGTGTGTGACCGGCCTAAGATGGTAACCTAAAACTTGCGGTGTACTGCCAACTTTAGCGCTAGTAGTAGTGCAACTTTTAGCCTGCTACTAACCCTAGAAAACATCACTATTCATTTAAATGTTTTACTAAGCTGCATCTTGACTTACGGTGAATGAAAGCATGTGTTGTCCCCAGGAGAGGTGCAAGACCTGAGTGAGGTGCGGGAGAAGGTCGGCTGCTTGGCCAAGTACTCAGAAGACGACACGTGGTACCGAGCTGTCGTAGAGGAGAAGACCTTCGACTCTGCCAAGGTGCTCTTTGTCGACTACGGAAACCAAGAGAACGTCGCCTTTGACAAGATCAAGGTCAGTGCCTAAATGTTGTTTACAAAATTACCCTCTTGCTCAAAATGTTCTGTTTTAGAGAATTCAAACCACAGGTTTTTAGGATTTTATACCTTTTTTTGTGTGTGTTAATCGTGGGTCAACATAGCCAATTTTGTAATAATAAATTTCCAATTATGTTCACCGGTTAAATTTGTGTTTGAATTGTTGCAGCAACTACCAGAGGACATGACTTCTCTGCCCGTCCAAGCCATCAAGTGTCGTATGTTTGGAGTCCCGGAATCAGCAGAGACCGAGGTTTTCTCAAATCTTGTAGACAACAAGAATCTCAGAACTCAGTTTGTCGCTAAAGACTTCACATCAAACAGCTTCCAGGTATGTTTTAATGTTTTGATTAGGAAGTGAAAATTTAAATTTTATATTCAGCTGTGATTTATTTGAATCTTCATAGTTCAGTTGATCTTCTATTTGGCAACTCCGGGCATTTTTTCTTACTCTTGTTTATATCTACATTTTTAGAACTATCTTAATGTAAATCGAAGAAAATTCATTCTTGGCATACAAAAATAGGAAGGACAAATCCTTAGACATTATTCTTATTAGCAATAAATAATTACTGTTCTATGACATTGGCTAGCTAGACCAGTAGATGGTAGACTAATACTCCATAGTCCAGCATACAGGAATTCCGAAGACCTGGAATTTTCTAATTATGGGAAAAGTTGGAAATTTCAAAGGACATCGTGATTTCCCTGTGGGCGCTAGTGGGAGTCGAGAGATTGTCACGAGCTGTAACCAAAATCGTAATTTTGTCATGGACGCTAGCGGGAGTTGAGAGATCGCCGTGAACCGTTTCTAAGGTTAGTCAAGTAGTTGGTTTGCTGGTTGTTTGTATTTACTGATGAGTCAATTTCCTATATTTTATTTATAAATGTTGATTGTTACGATTAATATCTGACAAATTCCTAAGTGTTGGCTATTGCATTGTTAATTTGGTAAAAGACCTCACAGCTGAAGTGGTGATATTAGTAACAAGTTAATATTTACATTTTACAATAAACATAATCTTAAAGGATCATAATAAAACTGACGAGTTAAATTTGAAGTTGAACAACTTGGAAGATATAATCAATCATCCAATGCTGTGTCTGAATGGCTACGTAAATCATATTTAGACACATATAACCGCTTAACTTCACCGATAATCAGCCACACTCCGGAAATTCTAAGAAAATCATATGGGTGTGCGAGAGTCAGAGATCGCCGCTAACGCCATTGAAGTTATGATTTCAAGCCATCGGCGCAAGCAAAAAGCCAAAAGATCGGCGTACTAACAAAATCGGGTCGATTTCACCCCCGAAGCGTTAGCGAGTCAAGAGATCGCCGCTTATCGGTATCCAAGTCATGATTTCACCGCGGCATTAGCGGAGTCAGATATCGCCGTGAACGGTATCAAAGTTGTGATTTCAAAATAAAAGGTTTTGCCTAGGAAACAAATACTGCTCTGGGAAAAAACCTGCAGAAAATATAACAGAAAGTTATAAAGTAGAGTCAATTTTTGTAAATTTAATTTATTTAATGTTTTATTTGTTTTTTAGGTTTTACTGTTTAAAGTTAACAAAGTCTTTTCGCTTTTGTTTCGCGGTGGATTTTATGTGGTATATTTAATGTATGTGTTCATATTTAATTAATTTGAATTGTAAAATTTGTCAAGAAAACTCCAAAATGAGCTAATTTTTCATTTTGATACGATAATACTCTACTCGACTCAAAACTCAAGCTTTTTTTAACAAACTCTACTCGACTTGAACTAAAAAAATGATACTCGCACACCCCTAGAAAATCACGAATTGTGTATAAATTTGACGTACTGGGAATTACGCATAAACTTGTGGCTGCAACCTATCACCAGGAGCTCGCCAACTTCAAGGGTGCTACAGCATCGCTGCTGGTGGAAGACACTGAATTACTTAACCCCATTCAGACATTTATTTTTTCCACCATATCTAGCAGATACGATAAACAATCCTCCCTCCTTCCACTCCATATGTTGTAAGGTCGTGACTTACATGTTGTCAAGTAGAAACACATGATAGAACACTGACAGTTAGTGTTTTCTTAAGCGTTTCTACTTTATCCAGGTGATCCTGTTCTCCTTTCTATTATTCCTTTTTGATAGCATATTTTGGGGGTGGCCATAGCTCAGTAGTATAATGCGTGCTTCGCACCAAATCAACCCGGGTTCGATCCCTGGGTGCAGTGATAACTTTTCACGATGGCCACTCACCATGGTTTTGAAGTCACGCACGTTGGTCCATTCTATTGGTCGTTGGGCTATTAATTAATGACCCAATCTGGGGAACAGTCGGCCCTAGTTTGTAACAAGACTACACCTCATCATCCATCAAAATACTCATCACACTCACCATAATTCCATATTCACCTTAAAATACCCTCAAAGAGTGGTTGGTGTCTCAAACAGGGTGTCCAGCATACGGGAATTCCGGGAATTATACAGGAATTTTGTCCCTAAACCGGGAAGTTTTGCAAAAGTGATCACGAAAGTGGTGATTATGTGACGGACGAATCTAACTATCACCACGAACGGTCACGAAGTCGTTATTTCGCCGGAGGCACTAGTGAAAGTCAAGAGATTGTCGTTAACGGTAACGGAAGTCGTGATTTCATGTTGCGGGCACTAGCAGGAGTCAGGAGATCGCCGCGAACGGTATCGAGTCGTTATTTCGACGCAGGCGCTAGAAGGAGTCCAGAGATTATCGTTAAAGGTATCGTAGTCGTTATTGCGCCGTAGGCGCTAGCAGGAGTCGAGTGATTGTTGTTAACGGTAATGAACAGCCTGATTTTGTTACGGGCGCTAGCGGAAGTCAGGAGATCGCGCGAAAGCGGTATCGTGTCGCTAACAGGCGCCAGCGGGCGCTAGAAAAAAGTCGGTTTTGTAAAAATACCAAAATAGGCGGGAGTAACTATGGCTTAAGGTGCTAAATCTGGGAAATCGGCAAAATACCTGGGAAAATACGGGAATTTTGTTTTTCCTGAACGCTGGACACCCTGCTCAAAGCAAAAGTATTTTGGCCTAAAGCTCTATTTACTAAATCTTACTTGTGTTTAATCAAATGACCTCTACCCACACAGTTACTCTCAAGTTGACTGAACAATCTCAGACCGGAATCTCTATCATTTGCCTCTAAAACCGTATGTTATTATTTTGAAAGCTCTCTTTTTGTTTTTTTATACTACTGGACTCAGTTGATTGGTTATTTTTTTTATTAAATCACTCCAGTAAATGTTGGGTTGTGGTAACAAAAAAACTTAATAGTAATTTTTACAGATGTTTGATGCAAATTTAAATTATTTTAATCACTCCGCTGACCTAGGTTCAATCCCCCCAGTCACCTGTATTAGTTAGTAAAATAACTGTAAGGTAATACTAGGTAAAGGTCGAGTTTTTGAAAGTTCTTTGTAGTCAACTTCGTCTCATTGAACAAGATAAACTTTACCTTTCACCGCTGGAATCCCTGACCTGATAGTTTTTGTTTACTTGAATTATATAATTTAACTACTATGTATGAAAAAGTATTAGAAAATGGTGCTTTGAAGAAACAGAAATATTCGGAATTTATCCAGCTATTTGGTGGCAATCCAACACAGCAAAAACCGTTCACCGCAAGTTCTACGCAAGCCTTATGTGGGAGCACCTCACGCTTAATAGATTCTTCAAAAATGTATATTACAGTAGAGCTCTCTATTCCTTTGACGCATGAAGACAGGACCTCGAAAGAAACAGAAGATAATAGCATTAGGTCAACTATTTTGTCCATAAAACATCTATTTCATTTCTTTGATTTTTAAAAGAACAAATAATTTTATGTTGAAACAAAGAAGAAAATTACCTTAACACGTGGAACAGGAAGATTAAGAAATGGAGACAGAATATCAGATGATTTACAATGCCATGTATAATGGATGTCTATTATGGCAGTTGTTGAAAAGAGTGAAAAAACAATACTATAGCAAGTACAACCTTTCTACCTACTTCAAGAGGAGTTCATTCTCATTTAACCAGTTATGTTTTATTCTGTCTGAACTTAATCAAATATCTTGTGCTTTGGCCTTACATGTTTAATCACGTGATGATAGGACCGTGCTTTTAATGATCTATTGCTTGAGTATTTAACCTTTTCACACACATTTTTACATAAGAAAGTGTAATGTGTTAAATAGAACTTTGACACAATATATGTGTAATATCAATGAGATTAATTCAACCACAAACTTAACCAAACAGATGCCAAATTCTGTCGTTTGTTTTCCATAAACTCTCTGTATTTTGAGTAAGTTTTAGCTTAAAAGTGCAGTACGGTACATCATATCTAAGAAAAGACGTTTGTGAAGAAAGTAGAAGACAGTGAAAGGAAGAAGAGTGAAGAGTTTGTGACTTGCTTGTGTAGCAGTGTGAATGTTGTGTAGTGGTTTGCTGAGTAGAAGTATCAAGTGTATCTGCGGAGTAACTGACCGTGGCTTCTCTGTCGCAGGAAGAGGAGGTAGAGTGTCGTGCGAGCGAAGAGTCGGCCAAGCCACACTCGGTGTACATATTCGGCGACAGTCACGCTAGAGACCAAGCGGCACATCTAAACACTGCGCTCAAATCCACGTTTAACGTCAGGTCCGTCTGTTGCCCCGGCTGGCCGCTCAACGAAGTCGTGGAGAAGGCCATCTCCCGCTTCGACATCTTCACGGCGCTCACTATGCACGACATCGTGGTCGTCGGCGGCTCCAACGACACCTCGGAGGCGCACCAGCGGAAACTGCTCGACCTTTACAAGAAGCTCTTCTCCGGGCTGTCCAACACGAACATTATCGTCTGCGAGACGCCTTTTCGGTTCGACGAAGTGGAGAAAAACACTGAGATCGCGACGACGAACAATATGGTGGCGCATTTGTGCAGTGCTTTCCCCAACGCTACTTTTCTACCCATGATTAACTCGATGCAGCGGTATCACTTTACCAACCACGGACTGCACATGAAGGAGAGTGGCAAACGGATTCTAGTGGTCTTATAGCGAATTGTATTCGTAAGAAACTTTATCATCGTTACTTAAATAGTATGAACTCGGAGGACGGCTGATTGTGAACTTGTTAGCACGATCTGGTCGGGTTTTAACTTTGAGTTCAGTTTTGCTAAAAACATCGTCTTTGTAAGCTGTTTTGATAATTGCAATAGTTTCTGTCATGATCTTACCGAGAAAAAACTTCACTGCTGTTGTTGTATTTAATCAAACCATTAAAACAAAACGATGCAGAACAAAAACTACTTTTAGAAAAACGCACGCAGCTCCTCTTCACAGCCTCTCAGACTGACCACATTGAGTGCTCTGAACTCGGGAAGAGTTGCTCTTTCATCTCCTAACGGCCAAAATGCAAATATTGCACTCCCAACTTCGCCACCGACCGATTCCCATTACTTTTGGGTACCTTAAGTACGGTCTCTGTGAAAAAGCTGTTTTTAAAAACCTGAACCCTGGCCAAGTAGCAAGCAGGCTTACCTAATGGCGAACCAATCACCTCTTAATGGGTGAACTTACAGAAAAGTTAAAGAAGGAATTTTGTAGCCTGTTAATTTACAAATTTTTGAGTGTGTTTTTTATTCACTTTTATAACTCAAACTTACAACCAACCATGAGGTGTTTATTTTGTATGAGATGTGTTAATGTAACGATTCAATCCTCATTCTTAGGATCATAAAGTGTTTTGGCCTTGTTTCTATCTACCAAAATCCCAAGCAGAATTCATTAAAACTTTACATAAATATTTTGTAAGTACCTAATTTTATTAAATATACAAAACAGTCTTAAGCATTGAATCCTCTTTTTAGAATGATTGTACAATTTAAATTATTGTATTTTAACTAACATTTGAATGTGTGTAGCTATAACAGTATTGCAATAACTATTATATTGGCAACACCATAATATCCATTACGTTTTAGTAATTGATGATACAAAAATATTTTAAGTAAGATCATACAATCTTCAGTTATATTAAGATTGTCCAAAACAGCAATAACATTTCTAATGGTTCAATTTTTCTGTGATTCTAAAAAGTGCTTGTTGGTTACTCTGAACTTTGTTATGATATGTGAATAGATTGTTAGTATTTTTATAAAACTGAAAAAATTAAAAACATTGATGCCATTTTGTAAGGGATTTATTTGAATAATATACCCCATAAGTCAATAGCTTTATCTCTAAACTATTTTTCATACGTTTGGTAATCAATTAAAAAGTGCATTTAAAGAGTGTTTTATAAGTAAATTTTGTGGTCAAATTGCTAGTAGCGCTTGACACTTTTACATTGGGTTGTGAGGTTTACCAGAGTTGTGTGGCTTCCAAGTTGGATGATAATCTGGACATGCTCAAATCCCTCCAGTGTTTAAATAACGAGTCCATCTCACTTTGACCGAATAGGAAATGATTAGGTGAGATGTGGGAAGGGAATTTCTTAAGGTTCCTGTTTTAAATATAGATATAATACATATACCGTAAGTTAAAATGCTTACAGACATTGTTTAAAGACAATTATTGGGATTTCAAATGGCCAAGCTGGTGTTAAATGTAACACCAGTAGTACTTCCGCCCACCCAACCCCAGAGGACTAAGAAACATAACCACAGAGGTGTACTCCAATATTTCACAAGTATAATATATTATTGTTATTTCAATAAATTAACAATAAATGATTTATTGTGTTAGCAATTTACATGTTATACAAGGCGTCAATTCTTTTAGAAGGCTCAAATTTTCCATACATTCTACCATAGAGAATCCCAATCAGACATACATTTTGACATTCACTCTCTCTGTCATTCATTGAATTATACCACTACAATCAGTGGTCAGTTAGTGTTTTCCCAGTCATGTATAAACTTCGTCTGTGTTGTAAAATGTGACGGTCAAAACCTTTTCAAGCGAGTTTTAAAAGCCTTAAGCTCTGGAGCACTTTTAATAGAATTTGGCAACCTGTTGACTAGTTGAACTCCTACCTGAGAAGGTAGCGTTCATGAACTTCAATGATTTCTGTGTCTCCCAGTTAGGAAGTTCTCCCTGCCTCTAGTTTCATAGGTGAATGTCACATCCTCTTATGAGACCCATAGATTGAAAAAGACAAGTTTCAAAAATGTGTCAATCAAAGACAATCATATTTTATTCAGTTACACTATATAATACAATTTTTGTAAATCAAGAAAGAAAAGGTTAACAAGGCATTCAAGTTTTAAAAGCGATAACAAAAGGCTTATGATTTTCGTTTAGAAACAGGTAAGGTGGAGCAAAAATATACAACAGGAGTGCAAATCAAACAAAAACCAACTGTTTCATTCTTGGTAGAAGTTGGAATTCTATACTAGTAGAACAGATAACAAAGCTAACCTAAGTGTTTCAGCACAGCTTGTTATGGAAACAGCTGATCGCATTAGAAGCTCAGTTAAGTGATAAGTAAATAAAAACTGAAAAGTCAAATACATCTATACGATTAGTATTTCGGTTAGGGTTGTCCGAGTGTTGAGATCTCGAATCTGGCTGGGGTAATTCAGATTTTTAATAGAAATGGTCCTTAGTGTGTGGAGGGTGGGGAAACAAATAAAATTGTATAGTTTTTTTATTTTTATGGGGTTTTTGAGGTCTCTAATTCCCCATGTTATATTTCTTTTTTTTTAGGAAATATTTATTAGTAAATTATCAACGGATTTGTTTGAAACTCGACACATGATGTATACCATTAACCCAAAGACCCCTACTGATTTTGGGGTTGGGGGGCACAATATATGGATTTGGGGGTTAAAGGGGACAAGAAATAAAAAAAATCATAAACATTGATGTGGGGTATCAAAAAAAAGGGAATATTATGCTGAAGCACTTAGTATTACGAATGGCGAAGCGAAGGCAGTTCAGGCTCTGGGGCAAAGCCCCAGCTGGCGCAGCTAGTCTTATATAAAAGTCACAGCATTTGATTCAATGTTATCACGTGGTACGGTTTCGTGCCGCTAGCAGCAAATGAGTTAACAAGTATAGTTTATATCTTTATTTTTATAATTCTTCAAATGAGTAAAGGTAAAGTTTGTCTTGTTTAACGAGGCGGAGTTAGGACTACAAAGTCCTCTCTACCACTCAACTGCGACCTTTACCTAGCGTCACCATATTAGTCACATTACAAATGTAAGTGGTGACTGGGGGGATCGAACCCGCGCCACCGGAGTGATGTGCTCCGGAGTCGCGTGCGATACTAATCCGCCATGGAGTATATTGAAGACAGTGTTCTGTCTCTAACAGCCAACACTGTCTCCAAAAAATACAACCATGAGCAGTTAAAATTCCTAATTTAGTAAAATATTCCCTAACAGTAATGAAAATGCACAATAAATCATTATGATGCTCACCAATAGGATAGCAGGCAGCAAGTAGCTCAGTTTCAGCCTATCAAAGACTGAAGATAGTACTCCACACCTGAGACCGAAATATTTCAAACTAATTATTTTGATGTTTTAACAACCGAGAACCCAAAGAGTAAAGTTTACTCTCCTCTGTTACAGATGGGCTTGACGACTCTGACTCCACTGGAATACACCCCCGGCACCCAGATGTCCGTGCAGATGACCTGGTTTGTGAGTCCGTCACAGTTCTACCTGCAGCCGCTGGCCTCGCACGCAGAGTTCCGCGCGATGATGCAGAGCATGCAGACTGTCGTGCGCACTGGCACGGTGCTGCAGAACAACGCACTCAACGTCGGCGACTGGGTGATCGCACGCTTCAAGTCTGACAAGGTGCTTTACCGGGCGCAAGTCAAGGATGCAGGCTTCGGTGAGTGAGCTAGTCACGGGTAGTTTTTGTAGGTTAAAAACATCTTTTAAGACTGTTCTCTGCCACAAAGCCTAAATCTACAATTCATTACAAGTATATTCATTAGAGCAGTTGCTTTTGAAATGAGTCACAAATCCTGAGGTTTTGTTAAATGGTATTTTGGTTTTGACTATAGTAGTTCACTTAATTAGGCCTAAAGCTAATTTACATCAGTTTTGGTGCTTTAAAGGGACCTCAAACGTCTTTTCCCCATATTTTTGAATAGTTTGGCCAAGGGTCCAGTTCCTAAGTGGCTGAAGAAGAGGGAATCCTGTGTTATTAATAACTCTATGTTTATATTTTAATTATTTCATATGTTTTGGAATGTCAAAAAAATTATTATTACTGTTGTTATGAGAGTTGGTTAATGGCCACATTAAATCTTGTTTGTACAAACTATTTATATATTTCTACCTAATACAGGGTCATCAAAAAAGGTGTACGCGGATTTGAAATTGAAATAAAAATGTTAATATAATTGGTAGAATTTTGATTTCTACATCAAATGACACAGCAAATCTTAAATTTTTAACGTTTTTTAAAAAGTTTCAATGTGAGCTCCCCCCATTGCCGACAGACATCTAGCCGATAGTCAACCTCTTGCCAGGTGTTTTGGAGCATTTCAGGAGTCACCGTTGAAATGGCTACGTTGATTCTTCTTCTCAGGTGCTGTAGATCACGTATTTTCTCGGCATAAACTAAGTTTTAAATGTAACCCCAAAAGAAGAAATCTAAAGGCGTCAAATCAAGACTCCTAGGTGGCCACAAAACAGGACCATTCCTCCCAATCCAACGATCAGGAAATCTGTTGAGAGCTTCATGGACGATTAGACTGTAGTCACATCCTGCTGGAAAATGACATTAATGCCCTTTCCCCTTTCAATTTCTTCAACTTGAGGGAACAGATAAGAAGAAGAATCAACGTAGCCATTTCAACAGTGACTCCTGAAATGCTCCAAAACACCTGGCGGAGGTTGATTCTACGGCTAGATTTCCAAAGCTCACATTGAAAATCTTTCAATTGCATAACAAAATTTAAGATTTCCTGTGTCTTTTGATGTAAAAAACCAAATTCTACCAATTATATTATCATTTTTATTTCACTTTCAAATCCGTACACCTTTGTCGATGACCCTGTATTACAAATCCACTGAAAGAAATTATGTTCCATGAATGACATACACTCTTTGCTGTAAAACATCAAGACTTTATCGATTCACAGCCCTTTCAATGTCCTGTTACGTTTGTAAATAGCTTCTAGTGACAAGCACATTGGTTTCCTGTTGCAGTGCCGACGGTTACGTTTGTGGACTACGGAAACGTGGAGTCTGTGGACAGTGGATCCGTGTGGCAGATGGAGACTCTGTACGCCACCCTGCCTATCCAAGCCCTCGGCTGCAGTCTGGCCGGAGTGCAACCCAAGAGCGAGGGCTGGCCTAGAGGTCAGTACTTAGCAGTAGCTCGTGTTATATCATCGATTAAAGGCCTCCATTTTCTGGCCAAGCAAGACTGAAGCTTAGTCTTCAAGCTACAGAAATTAAGAACACGACACAGTTTGCTATCCAATACACTGCTGAACCTCCCTCTGGTGTGTTTTAGACATTCTGTTGGATCGGGTGATTTCGATTGCTTACAAATTATCGGTTATGGCAGGCCGTCGGATATTTTCACAAAATATCAATTTTTATCAAGCGCTTTTCTGTTCCAATTATTTTAGTTCATGTTTGATTCTTTTTTATGGGTAGTTGGGCATACTTTTATGCACCCAAATACTTATGACTGAAAAAATTTATGTAGCCTATTAAACTTGAGACAGATGTTGTACTACTCCAACAGATCCATGGAAGAAGTATTGTCGTATTAAATCTGAACCGCTAAGTTTTTGCATTAGTTACCACAATTTCTTGTTTCAACTACGACCTACTCATCGATAAATCTAAAGCTAAAGATAATCTGAAGTTTAAGTTATCGAAAGAGCACTAGTCGATAAATTATTAACCTCGCACCCAGTTGGAGTTTGGCCAGTTTCGTTAAATGTGGTTTGGTTTGGCAGAATCGGACAAGCACTTTGAGGCTGAAACACTGGAGTGCACCATCGTGAAAGAAGGGGAAGGCGAGACTCAGTACTTGGTGAAACTGGAGAAGGACGGAGAGGATTTGGCTCAGAAACTGGTGGAAGCCGGTATAGCTGAACAAGGAGCAGACAGTGAGTATTATGAGTCTTCTTAGACGTGAAAGTAGAAGAAAAAAGCCAACTTTTCTAGAAATTGCAAATATTTTTAACTCCTATGTTGATGATAAAAGCTTTTTTTGTTACGTAAGATGGTAATTTAAAGCAGTTCATGTTGTCCCTGGTAGTTTCTCGTTAGAATGAAATAGTCATTGAAAAATACTTGTGTTTTTGTAAAGAGTTTTAAATTTTTTTTAGTTTTAACAATAGTTTTATTTAGTTTCTAGTGGTAAATTTAAATTGCACAAACTCATGTTTGCAATATCTTCATTCAGCCTAATTAACTAATACAAATTATTAAGCTAACTCACTTTGTACACTGAAGTCCCTCTCATCAAAAAATGCATTTATAGTCTTATAAATTCAGCAAACAGAGAAGAGAAGTAATAATTTTGGTCCAAATATTTATTTAGTTAATATTCAACCCTGGATCGGTTCGTGTTTCAGCTCTCAATGTTTCCACTGAACTAGACACAGTGCTGTTGGTTAACCAACGTCTACAAGTGTGCCTCTTGAGGATCAATGAAAACTATACCTTCTAAGTGCAACCATCGCCCGAAGATGTTGAGGTTGGTTTTGTCCCATCTTTGTGATTAATATTTTAACGTTAGGGTAGAAAAACATCATTCTTGTGACTCAGTCATTCAGTAATTTTTGGCACCCGACACGGTGAAAGTGTTAGTTAGTATTTAGGTCAATCCTGCGCTTGAATCACTAAGACTTTATTGTCAGATCAAAAATATTCCATTTATAAAGTTACCGATTTGTTGTTTAAAAGGCGGCAGGACAGAGCGGACGCGGGTCCCACTCTCAGTACCACTTTTAACATAGAGGAAGTACGATTTATTAAACTTATAAATGTATTTAAATATGAAATTTCTTTCCCTAGATGCATAGAGCTATTTTGAAGCTGCTGCATAAAAACTCTTAAAACGCAAACAATGAATTTATTAGGTAATTTACAATCGTGCGAAGAACGGGTAGCTAGGAAACTTTACGCTCACTTTCAAAGTACAGGAACAGGTGTAAGGATCGGTAGTTTGATGCCAGTACCCGGGCAACAGTCTGGCTTTTTACAAAAATACTTTGCAGTCATGGTATTGTAACATAATATTTTATCCCTGGCGAAGCACAGATACACAGCTAGTAAGAACATGAAACTCAAAATTTCATAATAAATATTTTATTTGTCAAGGAGGTTTTACATTCTTGCAACATTTTAGTACATTAACAAACGTAAAATATCATATGCACATTTTTCCATGTTAAATTCCCTATCCTGGATAGAAGCCGCTCTAGCTCTTGTCTGCCGTAAGCCATCTTAGGAGAGAGAGGAGATCCAAACTAGAAATTCCACAGATCATGGCAGACTAGATAAGACTTAAGACAAAGAGAGGCTGTGTACCGTGAACGCCACCACAATCGCAGATAGTGTATATCAACTGTGTATATGTACAAAGGTTCTAACGTGAGTTTGACATGTAGTTGCAGAGTCTGGAGACGGTACCCGGTGAAGGGATCAAGTGTACTCTGAGTGAGGTGAAGGCAGACGCTGACAATGAAGAGGTAGACAAGTTCAAGAATCTTGCTCCTGGCACACCCGTCATCATCATAGTGGACGCAGTCCTTCCCGACGGGTGAGTCCTGAGTGCTAACAGACCATGAGGCAATTAACCACTTCGGTTTTAAATTATCTTTGAACTTTTTTGTTTGTGTAAGATTACAAATGTACTAATTAATTAGGACTAGATCGTATGCACATAACCCTTTCCTCAGTAAACGTAATCAATGAACTAAAAACCTGTCTTTTTATTTGATTGATTTTTTAAGAGTGAAGAAGCATACGCCTGGTCAGTTAGCAACTTTAACAATGTAATAAATTGTGCGTGAAATCAAAGTTCTGTTATAGTAATAACTTTAGCCAGTTGTAATAAAAACTAAACCGTACTTATAAAATGCATTTGTTGTTCTCAGGCTTCAGGTGACTCTGTTCAGTAACGAAGGTCATCTGATGCTTCTGCAAGAGTGGGATGTCATGTCTCTGAGCCAGATCTGTCCTCTGCCTGTACTCAACTCACAAATGAAAGTGTACATCTCGCACGCAGACGAGAGCGGGATCTTCCTGCACAAGAGCTCCTATACGGACCTGCTGGCAGATTTGCTGCAACGTTTGTTCGACCACTACGAGCAAGCAGAGAGTCAGTCTCGCACCTGGGGCAAGGAGGACCTGTGTTGTGCCAAGTCAGTCGCAGACGAACAGTGGTACCGAGCTTACATCACTGAGATCCTCGAGGAAGGCATCAGAGTCATCTTCGTGGACTACGGAAACAGTGAGGTTGTGCCATACTCCAACTTGCGCACGTTGGATCCATCGTTTTACGCACCTCACGCTCTCTCCCTGAAAGTGGCTTTCCACGTCACGTGGAATGTCGGTCTGGAGAATCTACTAGAGTTGGCCGGAGAGACTGAATACAACGCTATGATCGTGAACGGCACCGACAGCTACGTCGCAGAGCTTGTGGACAACTCTGGCCAGAGTCTAACAGAGAAATTGGTGGAACTTGGATTTGCGTCGGAGTTGGAGAACTCGCCTTTCAAAAGAGTGGTTGAAGGTGGGCGATTCGTCGAAGGATCGAATGTACCCGTGTCTGTGTCTTTTGTTGATTCACCTCTCCAGCTGTGGATCTTTGTCGGAAACGATATTGAACTTATCGAAGCTCTACAAGATCGGTTGCAAGAGGCTGCACCTAAACTTCCATGTCTGAAAGAACCTAACGGTGTCTTCGCTGCCAAATTTTCAGACGGATTGTGGTACAGAGCCATCAAGTTGGAGAATTCAACAGTAAGATTTATCGATTATGGAAACTCTGATTCAGTCGATTTGAGTGATATCAAATCGTTATCTTCAGATTTTGTTGAACCAGCAGAAGGATATGCTGTCAAATTTGAACTACCTGTAGCCGACTTTAAAGAAGGTGCCACTGAAAGACTGAACGATCTAGTGATATCTCAGGAAATAGATTCTGAAGAAGAAATCATTGCTCACATTTTGTCTGTGAAAGAGTGTTCAATTGTTGCGGATATAATCAAAGGAGGAAAGAGCGTTGTTGACACATTAGTTGAAGAAAACCTTGCCACCAGAGTACAGAAGATCACATCAGGATTTGTCAGTCATTTTAACGCCCTTGATGACTTTTTCATCCAAGAAGAAGGCTGTGAAGAAAGTCTAGAAGGTATCTCCAATACCATGTTGACCGCAGATCAGTTTGAGCCTCTCGATGAAATCAACGAGGGAAATTTAGTAGCCGCTCTCTGCCCTGAAGATGACGTCTGGTACAGAGGCAAAGTCACTAAGAAGTCTGAAGAGGGAATAGAAGTAGTCTACATTGATTATGGAAATTCGTCAATTGTCTCTGATTATAAGAAATTACCTGATGATTTGGCCGTCCAACCAGTTTTATCAAAACATTGTGCCTTGCAGTTGCCTTCTGGAGTTAGTAAATGGTCTGAAGCAGCCAGTGAAAAGTTCCTGGAAATTTCTGCTGATGGTACCACACAGTTCGATATCAAAGTCTTAAATGAAGAAAGTCCTGCTACCGTAATCCTTTGTTCGAACGGAAGCAATGTTGGTGATGAACTCAAAAGCTTATGTGAAGTTGAGGAAACTGGAGAGGCTAGTACAGCTTCGGCTACAGCTCCTGTTGATCTAACTGGCTATGATAAAACCGTCTACATCAGTCATGCAAACGGTGTTGATGATTTTTATATCCAAGTCGATGGTGCAGAAACAGAGCTGGATGAAATTAAAGAAAGTCTTTCCGATACTACCTCTTTTGAAACAGTTGAAAAGATCACTGAAGCCGATCAAGGAAAAGTATTTGGTGCCTTTTTTGAGGATGATGAACAATGGTATCGAGCTAAAGTATTGAACTTAGCAGAAGAAGGGTCCGAAGTATTGTTTATTGACTATGGAAATTCATCTGTATCAACTAAATTCCTGAAATTGCCTGAAGATTTGGAAAACAGACCCCCGGTAGCTCTGAATTGCTCGCTTGACATTATCAAAGAGCAACTAAATGAAGGAGTCGATGAACACTTCATTACACTTAGTGGAGAAGGAACTGTTCCTTTCGCAATGAAAGTGGTCAAAGAAGGGAATCCAACCGTTGTCAGTCTTTTACATGAAGAGAAAATTGTAGAGCAAGAGATTTCAAACTTATTTGGGGAACCTCAAAAAGAAGACAAATATTCGACAGAAGCCGTCTCTTCAACAGTGCAAGACTCTGAAGACCAGTGTGAGACAGTTGATGATTCGGAAATAATTAAATCAGTGTTTCTGATTCAAGTGAACTCTCCGAGTGACTTCTACCTGCACACTAGCGAGGGAACTCAACTTCTCGGTGATATCTGTGAAAAGCTGTTGCTGGCAGATGATTACACCTCAGTAGAAGACAGTCTTGTGTCTGTGGGAAATGTCGTTGCAGCACAGATCGACGAAGACGACTTATGGTATCGAGCGAAAATACTGGACCGCTCTCAGGATGAAACAAAAGTGTTGTTTATTGACTACGGTAACACTGTAAAAGTAGCAAAAATCAAAAACTTACCGGAAGAGTTACTGACTATTCCTCCCCTTGCGATGCATTGTTCGCTACAGGTGGCTGGAAACACAGAGTGGTCAGAAAGTGCTCGTGCACTGTTCAACAAGATGGCAAATGAGGAAGGTTCATCATTTGATTTGAAAATTGTGTCGGAAGGAGAGCCGAAGACTGTAATGCTGTACAACGATGGACAATCGGTTGCGGAACAACTCATCTCAGCAAGTGACTCGGTGAAACCATCAGTGGATTCTGAAGATGAGAAAGAAATAGAAATGGTTTCATCCTCCATAGAAGTAAAAGATGATAAGAATCTTGAAGAACAAAAATTTCAGCTTGAAAACGAAATGAAGAACCTGTTACTCACTTCTATGGAAACTAAAATTGACGGGAGGTTATATAAAGACATGCAAGATATCACTGATAGTCTGATCTCTACGGCAATATCAAACTCAGAAGAAGACAAAATGGCAGGAGAAACTACCGATGATGCAAATAAGTTGCCGAATGATGTGGAAGATATTACAATCGATTGCAAACCAGTTGAATCTACTACAGTCGACTCAGAAACCATTACAGATTTGAAAAGTACTGTTGGAGAAGTTGAAACAGACTCTAAAATCAACAACCAGATTGAAGATGGTGTTCAAGAAACGATCGACAAAACAATAGCCCAAGTAGTAGAGAACAATGTGCCTTTTGAGAACCACAACGGATCTGCAACAAACCATGAAGAGACCACCAAAGAAACAAATGAAACGGAAAGGATTGAAGGAAAGCTAGGGAAGAAATTGGATGAAAACCACGAAAGCTCTGAGGACAGTTTCACCAGTGTTGAGAGCAAAGACGTGAACAGTTCTCCACCGACACCGCGTAGAAACAACATCGATGATCATATCGTACCAGGGTGTATTTCCTCCGTCAAGTTAGAAGATACCAAGGAACAGTCTTAGTTAGCTACATTCCTACATCCTCTTATTAAGCGTTGTTTAGTTAAGTTTAGTTGTTTGTTACTCACTTGTCTACTGAGCTTTTCCTTAATTTCTTTTCTAAAGTGCTAATGGAATCGCTAGACTCAAAGTTATTTCACTTGTTATAGTTTAT